>MQTX01000183.1:753275-812080 GCA_009735665.1 Angiostrongylus cantonensis | reverse complement strand
ATACAAATCCTCCTTGTTCGTGTATTTAACAGTGAATTCCGGCGGCCTTTCGAAATACAGCCTCACCTTAATGGATTCAACAGGTGTCATGGCTAGCGCACGGTGCGGAATGTCTGAAAAGCGCAAGGTTAGGCCTCATTTTCGAAAACAGAGGTGGGCGGGTCGTCGCGCAAATCAGGCGACGTCGTGACTCACAACAGTTCGTACTTCGCATTGATTTCGAGTCTGGACAGTGTTAGAAACGCAAACACTGCTATTTATTTGGTATAATGCTGAGATATTTGCAAAACTGTGGGCCACAGGTGTCTGCGGTGGGGAACGAAAGCTTGTCTGAAAAGCGCAAGGTTAGGCCTCATTTTCGAAAACAGAGGTGGGCGGGTCGTCGCGCAAATCAGGCGACGTCGTGACTCACAACAGTTCGTACTTCGCATTGATTTCGAGTCTGGACAGTGTTAGAAACGCAAACACTGCTATTTATTTGGTATAATGCTGAGATATTTGCAAAACTGTGGGCCACAGGTGTCTGCGGTGGGGAACGAAAGCTATTGTGCTTTCCGGAGAGTAACGCGTTCACCACCACACCATGCGGTCCCTTCGTTTCGCCTTTCTCTCAGCTAGTTCTATCGATCGCTTGCCATCAGCAATCACCCTGAAAAGTCAAGTCAGCAATTAGATGTCATGCAATGTAGCCATGCTCTCTTGCTGGATCCCCTTCAGGTCAATCAAACCTTCCATTGCTCCTGAAAACAACCTTGAGACTTCAGTTATATAACGATTTACCACCGACTATAAGGACACGAAAGGCGAGTGTGGCTCAGTGGTTGGAGGCATCAATGCGACACACACGGTAAATCGATTCCAGTCCCCATGGCTCACCAAGCCTTCCATCCCTTCGGGGTCGGCAAATTGGTACCAGACTTGTCTGTGAGGTTAGCAGCACTGGCTCAATACATCGGTAGGCAACCGCGAGTCATTGTAAAGACCAGATATGCACTCAATCATCTCCAACGATGCTTAATGAAGTCGAATGCATGGCGCATCCCTCAGAGATTGATCAACGCCGAGAGCTTTATCCTTTTATTTTCCTTTAATAAAGAAAAGAGCTATCTGTATTGGTCATTACAAGGAAAGTAGTAAAACTTCAGTGGAACTCTAAGAAAAGGAGGAAAAAACTTGTGGTTCCCATGTTCGACTTTCTATTAACCTCGCGATTGCTGAACAAGAAAACTACGCATTCATATTCCAAAACTTGTGGTCTTCTGAATGCAACTGATGAGAGGGCTCTTCAGCCCACTAGTTGCGGTGCTATGTGGACCAGCAGTTCCTGTGCGGTGGATAGCAGCTTAAGTGATGGTCATTACTGGCCATTTACATACTGTTCCTGAGTAAAGTTGGTTCAATGGATGTAGCCCATGTTTCTGTAACATTTAGTTGGATCATACACACCTTCTCTAACTTCCTTCGTGTACTCGTGTCCTTCCACTTGTATACAGATTGCACCCACTACACGATTTGAGCAAAAGTCTCTAATCAAATGAGTAGGACCTACATAAGAGATAATTAGAGATCCCCTTAATATTTAATCACCACACTTCCTAGCAAAAAATTACTTCATATGGACCGTTAGACAGTTCAGTGACTAACAGGGACGAGCTAAATCATCAGCGATATGCAGTCGAGTCATTCAGTGATAAAGGTGATAACAACATTATGACAATCTTAACCGTTTTATTTACTGCCTATTCTTTTTAATGTCAGAGTATCACCTGTATCACCTGTAGTCCCGTTGATCGTCGAGTGACTCGAGCGGGCGCCAGTAATTTCTCCATTATTCCCTGTCGCGTGCATTAGTAGCCCAGTGGGTTCTCCTCACTTTAGGGACTCGTCGAGCATCATATCTTTCTTCTAGGCTTTTCGTGAAGAACTCTGACCATCGGGTCGGTGGTCTTCCTGCAGTACGTTTGACATCCCGAGGAATCCATTCACTAATAGCTCTCGTCCATCGGTTATCATTCATACGCATTACTTGTCCGGCCCACCTTATCTTCGACTGTTTGGCGATGGCAGAGTATACTGCGAAATATAACTTCAATGATGCAGAGATTTTTGCAAAAGATCGATAGGATTAGCCGAGGCACAAGAGACTGGAAGGAGGACCGTAATAGGAACAGGGATAGAACATTGGCCCACTGTGGTATCCTGGAGGTCGCTGATGGCATAATCAGAAACTGTCCACGTTACTGGTACCGTAGTTAGAAGGTAAGAAGGAATATGTCCATCCGTTGAACAGTGTCTCCTTCTGCAACGATCCGATTTGCCGAATCGATTACAGCAATGACTTGGGTCATTCATTCGTCCCTTATGCCAGGAATGTCTAGGAGAATCATCTGCAGAATCAGCGAATGAATTCACATTTTTATTACGGTCCCGGACATCGAGAGGCACTATTTCGTGACCAGCCACCAACTCAGAAATTTTTTCTGCGCTGATCTCCTCAGGAGTGCCGTCATATAAGGGATGATAGATGGTTTCAGGCGGAATACCTAGCTCCTTTAATTTTTCCTTGAATGCGCGATACAAATCGTCCTGACCTTTGTAGGTGATGAAAAATCTCGACAAACTTCTAGGCAAAAACGAGAAGCATTTTAAATCATCCCCATAGCCCATAGCTGATGTGGTGAAGGAATCGTTTATCGACAATAGAACTTGTGAGGAATAGGGTAGAGTATATGTATATGAGCACCTATCTTCGGAATGCGGGATAGGGATGGAAATGACTTCCCAAATGCTTAAAGAACATAGTTTATGAGTTGAGTGGCAACCGATCCATAGAAGAAAAATACTTAGACTTGAATGGGTCTGTTTACACGGTAGTAAACGATGAGTTAAAGTGATCATGTTCATTAACAACACGATTCATTACGAATCGTATCAAGAGTGTTTAAATGATAGGCAAGAAAGGTTCACGGTGAAAAAACCATTTACTTCTTGAACACGTGGTTAAGAGGACCGCCGTATTCGCTATTCTGCTGTATTAATGTTCTCATGAGTGCCGTCATAGGCGAAATCATAAGCAGTTTCAGGTGAAGTATCGTACCCAGTTCCTTTTATATTTCTTTAAAAGAACAATGCAAGTCATCCTGATCTCTACAGGTGATGAAAAACGTCAATTTAGTTATAGACAAAAACTCGAAGTATTTCTTTTTTTTCAGATTTTTTTCTTCAGATTTTTCCCAATACTACTGATTGTCATAGCTAATGCGGCTAATGAATCGTTCTGGTGCAATGGAACAATTTTTTTCTTCAGATTTTTCCCAATACTACTGATTGTCATAGCTGATGCGGCTAATGAATCGTTCTGGTGCAATGGAACGCCTCTGGAAAAGGAGAGAGGAGGAGTGCAGTGGAAGCAACCAGATGGGTATAGTCCCGCTTCTGAAAAGCCGACATGGAAAACAAATTTTTTCTTACACCCATGCAATGACAGTGAACACCTATCGAATTGACATTTGGCATAGCTAATGATTTTCTGGATGAAAAAAGAAAGCAAGGAAATCAATGGGTAATAAAATTGTTGCCCTTTTCATAAACGACAACTAACAAAACTCTGACTTACTTTATAAACAATCCCGTACGAACTAAACAACTTTCTCGTTTCTCATTCCTTCTTCACAAATGAGTACTTAAACTCTGGACAGAACACCTCTAACGATCGCCACAATACTTCGACGTTGGAGTTAACAATGAACACGACGTGCTACAACCGACAGACAACTGCACTACAAACAACGCATTTGACGAATCTTTACCGAACGATGATGTCTGTATTGAAATATCTGACTGCTTAGTATTTTTATCCAATGACATCATGTCATAACAATTGGCGTTAAAAGAGTGATGTTTAGTCCACACGTAAGACGTAAAACTGCGCACAAAAATTAAGCTTGAAGAAGTTATGGAACAACAATTTCCTTTCTAAGAGGTCTTAAACCATTTTTTCGGTAGCCCAAAGTGACTAATCGAACATTCCACTCACCCTTTTTCTAATCATTTCAGCGTTTAATTGGAGGGGTCAAAATATTTCCTGGGACAATTTACTAACTACTACGAAATTCTTCAAAATGACTCACAGACCTGTACGGAATGATCGCAATACGTTTAAAAAAAACACGGTGAAACATTACAATGATCGATACGAAGCATATGATAGTAAAACAAACACGACGGAACATTGCAGTAACTGGCAGGAAGCATCTAGTGGCCATGGAGATCGCCCACTAAGCGGCTAGGTCAATACCGTCCATGACAAGCTCCCATCAAAGAGAACGGATATCGTCCGAATTGATGATCCATGTGGAAAGGGCCAAACTGAGATGAATGAACACAGTTGTGGTTGCGCAAGAACGGCGGCTGTTGGTATAATGTAGGAACGCGCCCGTGTAGGAAATGGGATGCGGCAGAAAAGCGTTCTCTTGGATCACAGTGGCCTTGTCCTCTGCAGAATACACAGTCGCTACTCCTCTGTTGTCGATTTCGCCTCATGTGTCTATGTCTATGAGCTCGTTTCTCACGATCCAGTGACGAGTGTCCTGTGTCGTCATCGTCGCAGACATAAATTCTCAATGTATGTTTTTTTGCAAATAGCTCGTTCCTCACTATCTTCCACAACGATTCGGAGTCATTGATCTCCTCGATTTCGCCTATAAAATTAGTGAAATAGATATCGTTGAGAGCAATACCGAGTTCGTCGATCCTCTTCCTGAATAATCGGTATAGTTCATCCTTGTCTTTGAAAGCGATGTAGAACCGCGGTGCAAATTCCTGATAAACCTTGAATCGGGCGCGTTCGAGGTTAAGATCGGAATCGGCCATAGGTGCAAGCGGAGACGAGACGTTCGGGTATCAGTGACACGCTCAGCGAACGCGACGCGATGTGAATCAATTTCGAAAGGCACCTGTGGGCGGGGCAAACCCTCCCAGAAGTGTGATTCATTTCCCAGACTTGTCTCGACATCAGGAAAATTTTTCACAAGGAATAAATGTAACGGGTACTATCAAAGCTGTGTGAATTTAATTTCACAGGAAATGAGTAACACTCGGTGTTTATTGCATAGGTGAAGAATAAAGCTAAATAAAAGACAAAGCTCTAGGCGTTGATCAATCGCTGAGGAATTCGCTATGCATTCCACTTCATTAAGCATCGTTTGGAGATGATTAAATGCATATTTGGCCTTTACAATGACTCATGATGGCCTTCAGATGTATAGAGACAATGCTGGTATCCTTCCAGATAAGTCTGGTACTAATTTGCCGACCCAGGAAGGTTGGGAGACGTGGTGAGCCTGAAGTGTGGGGATCGATAATCGATGTATTGGAAGGCGCCTCCAATCCACTGCACTACACGCGCCCCGGTAATCAATGTAATTAAGCTGTTTCCGATATTATTGAATATTCTGTTCACGATCGAAATGAAGGCTAAGTAATATGATCTGTCTATAAAACATTTCTGTTGCAATGCCTTCAAGATAATCAGTTTTCCAAGTAGACGCACTGTGGGGATCCCTTGAATGTTTTGTAAGCTTCGAGTGGGAAAGAAAATAAGGATGAAGTCTGTAAGATGGTTATCATATCACTACAACTTTACTTCCAAACCCTCTTTATTCCACCTCGCTGAAGCCCAGAGAGGGAAAATCATCACCTTCTAGTCATTGCACTCTTGCCGTTCCCTTACAAACTTTCAGTCACTCAAACGTTCGACTAAAACTGCTTTTCTCTAAGCCCCATAATTGACACATATCCTTATCAAACTGCATAAATGTCAAGAATTCCTGTTCTGACAGTTGACACCGGAAATCAATGCAAAGTGCGAATGGGAGATGAGTCATCGGCACTATTGACATGCGCAAAGCTCCACCCACCGTCCTTTCTCGAATGGAGAACCCTGCCTACATCAGTGCTACTCTGTATCGGCCATGACTGAACCCGTTGGTGAATCGAAAACTGTGGTGTTTAAGCCGCACTTTGCAATTCCACCGCAATTCACCATTCACTACAAGGACAAGGAGGAGTTGTTTCGATCTTTCAAGAGCAAACTTGATGAATGGAACATCCCTCTTCGAGCCACGTACTTTGTCGATCGCGATGGCGACCATATTGAGATCAAGGATGCTGATGTTTTACTGGCAATAGCAATGGCCACATACCAAGTAATGAGGATTACAGTACGTGACGAAGTTGATATCACAGACTCATGCTCAGAGTTTAGCGAAATGGTGGGGAAACGAAAGTTGAAGAAAAGCCAAAGAAGTGATCGTGGCAGAGGTCGAGACCGTACGCGGCGATGTGGCAGGCCTCATTCAAGAGATTCCGCAGACGCCGGACATATCAGGAAATGCTGTGAATTCTGGCCCAGCAATTACGAACCACCTCTTTTCTGGTGTCCATCCTATGGACGGCCACCTATGTTCTGTCCTTTGAATCGATTTTATTTTTCCATGGATGTTGGATATGGTTGCGATCCTTTTTTTGGATTGAGTCATGACCACGGTAGACATCAGGGCGATGCCATGCGTGGCCATTTCCGCGGTTGCTAGGTGCGTTTTTCCATGACAATCGTTTTTAACTACTCGTTGCTTGTTTAGGGGACACTCTGGTCCTGTGTCAGTCACACAAAATGATTACTGTATTGGAATGCAGCGCGATATAACCACTATGTGTTTTACTGTGTGATGTATTGTTACAGCATGGAGAGGTCCAGGCAGACATTCGTTGGCAGTCCACTGCACCGTGTGGAAAATGGCATGTCGTTGTCTCCAGTGGTAAGAATTGTGGACGTGTGATCATTAAAATAATTAAGTTCTCTGAATTCTGATAAAGAATTAAGTTCTGGAATGTGTTTATATAACCGTGTTTCTCATACTGGATTGGTTAATGTTGCACTACTGCGGTTACAACAACGTGACGAAAGAATTATTGGGAAGCGGTAAGAGTGAGATTTATTGCACTAGGAACAGTGACATGACCACAAAGGATAAAGGATAAAGCTCTCGGCGTTGATCAATCTCTGAGGGATGCGCCATGCATTCGACTTCATTAAGCATCGTTGGAGATGATTGACTGCATATCTGGCTTTTACAATGACTCGCGGTGGCCTGCCGATGTATCGAGCCAGTGCTGCTATCCTCCCAGACAAGTCTGGTACCAATTTGCCGACCCCGGAGGGATGGAAGGCTTGGTGGGCCGTGGGCTCATTTCACGTGCGCGCCGCCGTGGCGTCTCCAACCACTGCGCTACACGCGCCCTTGACATGACCATAGGGAACTTATTTGTTTGTTCTCACCAAACAACTTTGTTATGAGAAAGTTCGCTGCTGTTGGTCTTGCTGTGTCCTTACATATTTTCCAAATATTGTTGAAATTTCATTTTAAAAGACGTGAGCGATAGGTATTGCACTGTAATTTTTCACCTGGTCAGATGCCACCTGTTGTTCGGATCAAAGCTTTTCCACCTCTGCTTCCTCGAAATCATCATCGCATGTGAAAAAGTGAAAAAACACCCAAAACAAAGTAGGGGTTGAGTTTTTGCTGGTCTTCTGCAGCATTCTCAATTTCCGATATCGGACACGTAGATTTTATTCACTCTCAATCTTAATTCTCTACCATTCACGCGTTAGTCGTAGTTAGCAGTCTCAAAGCAGTTTTGACATATGTTTTTCGAAAAACGGTTTCGAAAATGGAAGCCATTTCGAAATGGACCAGTTGGTAGCTCTGTCCTATGATTTCGACTCAGGCACCACCCACCCAGGCCTTTCGAAAGTAAAACTGAACATCTGTAAAAGGCTCAGTGGCCAATTCACCCACCACCCTTCCACCAGCTATGACTGATTCGATTACCGAGCTGAAAATTGCCTATTTTAAGCTGTGCGGAGAAAGCAAACATCGCTTTACCATAGACTACAATGAAAAGCATGAGATCTATGAAGCACTCCAGAAAAAGGTCGGCGAACTGCGTATTCCCCTTGGGAGCGCCATGTTGGCAGTCACTGGCTATGATAGCATACAGATAAACAGTACCGACACACTATTTCCAATCGTGAATGATTACCCGACGGTAAGAATTATTGTGCGAACTGAAAACCAGTACTCGCCTTCATCTTCGGACTCCGTCAACAAGGCACGTGGACCACCAGGACGAAAACGTCGAACGAGGAACCGAAGTCGGACCCGCTCACATAGTCGTAGCCGGTGCCACTCGCATAGCCGTGAGTGCCATCGCCCTCATTCCCGAAATCACCATTTATACTCAACAGATCTACAGTCGAAGAGACGAGAGCACCACAGCTATTCTCCGGTATTCTGCAACGAACAAACAGTTGACATCGGTCCTCACAACGAACAAGCGCCATTCTCCAGCTTTTCCAGACCGTCCTTCTTTCCGGGCGATCTACAGTTTGGACACCTCCCGTTTTTTGAAATGGGACACTATCATGGAGGACACCAACGTTGCGATATCCGTGGCGATCCCCTTGGTTACTAGTTAGCCTAGTTTGTCTTATGTTGTTTTACGAGATTGCTGCTTAGACGTTAGATGAAAATGAATATGCTTTCCATATAGGGTTTTGCTTAGAGAACCCCCCGAAATTTTCGAAGCGCTACAAGGCCCACTGCAATTTTTGTTGTTAAACTGTTTAAAAGAAGAAGAGCGGCAAGTGATTTAACTAGACATTATGTTGGTTGATGTGATTTTTTTTGGATTTAAGTGGTTCTAAAATATATGTTCGTACAGCACAGTGTCTATTATTCCACACAGCTTAGGACTTCTTTTCATACAACACCATGAAACCTTGTTCACCATGGCTACCCTTGCGGTATTAAATGCTCAGAAACAGTTATTAAAACAGATATTGATTTTTCTTCATTGGTTTCCTAAACGCGATCTGCTTAAGCTATCCTAGGTCTCCTACCTTACGCACGAACTACTTCCGTTAGTTCTCGAATGTTGGCCTTCATGGATCTCATCTCCACCATGAAACACTTGAAATCAACGATTCACTTCTTGCTTTTCTCCCATTTTCCTTCTAACATCCTAATTTAAAGACGTCAACGTTAACACAGAGGCGTTTGTACAAAGATGTTTGGCAAAACCTCCACTCTGCAAGGCCATTAGGAAACAAAAGCACAAAACTTTATTCTAAATCAAGGAACGACTGTTTGAAAAGAGAGGAACCTGAGGTCCACCTTATCCCTAACAATGCTTCCACATATTGATCGATTGTAAAAAAACAAAACACACAAAGAATGAAAATCCTTCTAGACCGGTATAATCAACCAGTTCCGAAAACCGAGGCAAGTTTCTGGTGAACTCAATATATATTGGGAAATGGTCTGGGGATGGCGCAATGGCTAGTAGTGCTGTCGATCAGGAAGCAAAAGAAGCAATGTCGATCTCCGCCCCAACGCTCTCCTTCAACGACGTGGCAACGCCTTACCCTGGCTATCTCCAAGATAGCAAGGGGAAGTGACTTGAAGGAATCAACAGCTGAAGCAACACGTGAAATGCTTGAAGACCTCTGTGGACGATGAATGCGAGGGAGAAGAATCGCGTGCATGAAGCGCTGGGGCAATGAAGAAGTGCAATAAATGTGATGACTGGTAATGTAAAATAAAAAAAAAAAAAACAACATCTGAGAAATTTAGTCCGAAAGGGATATGAGAGAAAGGAAGCGGTTTTGGCATGAGCTCTGAAAATTACTGTGCCAATCTTGTCAAGTAGAGCTTCCGCTAACAACAATAATCTCTACATAAATTTCTACTACGCTTCTATCTATTTAATGGCTTTTTTCTAAAGCCGATTAAGATCCATCCATTCATTGTGATGGACTCCGATTCACCACTTAATATTCAGCTAGCATGTAACACCAAGCAAACCAAACTCAATAGTTCCTAATAAGCCATAGGAAGAGCGGCCTATAGCCCCCTTAATGTACCCGTCAGATGTAGGCGGATTCTGACGTGACGACCATTGTGAAGATTGTACAATCTTATGGTAGTGTTGGACGTAGAGGATTCTAAACAAGTCTGACTGATCAACGACTACGAATGCAATCTATCAGTTCCACTACTCAATTCTTTCACTTCATCTCTTTTTCCACCAGGAAACCAGTGTGCGGGCCAAATGCCAACTCGGGTGAGTCATCTTGCGCTACATCATGGCCTACGGAGAAAACTTCCCCTCCCATAATCGATTTTGCAGCATAGGACTGTTCTCTTTCGGCTTCTTCCAATCCACTCCTACTCTACCTTATTCCCCACAAATTCTATCGGCGATAAACGACTCGTTCACCACATCAGCTATGATGCTCAACAGTATCCAGAAAAATCTGATATGTGTCGATTTTGCGCCCAAAAGTAAGTTGAGATTTTTCATCACCTACAAGGATCATGACGATTTGTATCGCTCGTTGAAAGAAAAATTGAAGGAGCTAGGTATTCCACCTGAAACCGTCTACCATCTCTACTACGACGGCACTCCTGAGGACATCAGCGCAGAAAAACTTTCTGAGCTTCTGGCTGTTAACAAAGAAGTGCCACTCCATGTCCGAGACCGTAATGTGCGGGTTGTTAATATCGGAGAAACCTCCGCCGTCGTCAACAAAATACATTTTTCGGCATGGAATATTCAGTTAATCAAGCTTCTTCATGAGTGAACGATACAGGTCGTCTTTATCTGTGTATTCGATGGCGAAATGTGACACATCTCGAAATAGTCTAAAACAGACCGTCCTTGGTCCAGCGGTAGATTCCGGAATGTCTTCTAGAATGGGAGTGGGCATGTCAAATTCTTGAGGATACATCGGTTCCTCCATTCCGTTGGTGAAATCAGTTCGGAGCGCTGCTATCGAAAATAACTGCGGGCGGGGTGTGGGGTGTCTTTGTGGAAGGGAAGGCCGACAATGACTCATCCCTTCGACACGGAGAGTTTCGATTTTTCGTGCGTGCGCTTACCCACAACCCGACATCGATTAATACTTTCATACCCTTCATAATGATATGAGGATCATTCTGACCTACAGGAGATCCAAATGTGGTGTGTGGTCGAATAGTTTTATGCGGTCTAGTCATCGTGGGGAGTAGTTGAGAGTTTGGGTGGTCCCAAAGGTCTGGTTATGTAGCGATGTCGGTCAGTTTTATTAGGACCTCTAACTGTTCTGAAGGGTCGTCACGCTGTTCGCTCAGTGACGGCTTCGGCGTATCTGCTTTGTTTTGTCGATTACTCTTCGTAATTCTGTGTGAAATTGTCCAGTATTCAATGTCATACATTTTTGAAGTGTATCCGTCTAATTCAACCAAACTTTAGAATGTTTTCAGTGGTGACTGACTCTGCGTGTTCTCAGTAACCCCAATCTTGATGCTTTGTCTCTACATGTGCTCACGAACTTCAGCTTTGAAAACTAAATTCTCAGTTTTTCTTTCTCACAAATTGTCATAATATTTTCAATGTTCCTGAGATATTCGCAAAACTCCGGACCACATGTGTATACGGGGGGAAAGAACGTGCTACTGTCCTTTCCGAGGAGCAACGCGTTCACCACCTCACCATGCGGGTCTTTTGTCTCACCTGTCTCTCAGTCTCAGCTTGTTCTATCGATCTCTGCCATCACAACACAACAGTTCGTACTTCGCATTGATTTCGAGTCTGGACCGTGTTAGAGACGCAAACACTGCTATTTATTTCGTATAATGCTGAAGTATTTGCAAAACTGCTGGGCACAGGTGTCTGCGGTGGGCAACGAACGCGATATTGTCCTTCCCGGAGAGTAACGCGTTCACCACCACACCGTGCGGGCCCTTCGTTTCGCCTTTCTCTCAGCTAGTTCTATCGATCTCTGCCGTCAGGAAATATGTTTTTGGCAAAAATTTCAGCGTCATTAAAGTTATATTTAAAAAGAATATGCAGTAAATAAAACGGTTAAGATTGTCATAATGTTGTTATCACCTTTATCACTGAATGACTCGACTGCATATCACTGATGATTCAGCTCTTCCCTGTTACTCACTGAACTGTCCAACAAAAAGTTACATAAACATGGGGACGTCCATTAAGTGTGATTGCTGATCGCAAGTGATCGATAGAACTAGCTGAGAGACAGGCGATACGATGAACCGGCATGGTGTGGTGGTGAACGCGTTACTCCCCGGAAAGAACAATAGCGCGTTCGCTCCTCGCCGTAGACACCTGTCGTCCGTAATTTTGCAAATATCTCAGCATTTTTGCGTTTCTGACACGATCGAGATTCGAAATCGATGCAAAGTGCGAACGGCAGTGAGTCACGGCGCCGCCTGATTTGCGCGACGACCCGCCCACCTCTGTTTTCGAAAATAAGGCCTAACCTTGCGTCTCGCAGGCATTCCGTACCGTGCGCTAGCCATGACGCCTCCTGAATCCCTTAGGGTTAGGCTGTATTTCGAAAGACCGCCGGAATTCACTGTTAAATACACGAACAAGGAGGATTTGTATCAATCCTTCAAGGATCACGTTGACAAATGGACTATCAAAGAAGCAACCCCATACTTGGTTGATGACCATGGTGCTGAGGTCAGGATCGATGACGCTGATGCACTATTTAACATAGCCTTGAAGGCAAGTGGAACAGTGAATGTTACACTTCGTGACGAAGGTGCTGAAGAAGATTCATTTCTCGAATTCGGTGAAGCAATCGAGAAACGAAGGAGGAAGAAAGGTCATAAAATCAACCGCGGCCGAAAGGGTTCTCGTGGTCGAGATCCTCGTTGTCGACGAGATCATGGCAGGTCCCATTCGAGAGATTCATCGGACCATGAAGATTTACAGGAGTTTTGTGAGCACTATCCGCCGTACTATGGACCGCCACCTTTCTTCGGTCCACCTCATTGCCGTCCACCGATGTTCTGTTCGCATAATCCATTTCATTTTCCTATGAATGCTCGATTCGGAGGGTGTCCGTATTTTGGAATGGGACGTGGCCGTTGTGAGCATCCGCCCTGTGGCTGGCATGTCAGGCAATGCGAATTTTTGACCACTGAGATCGATAATGTTGCTTTCAATAAAGGTTTTTGTTTCAAGATGGGTGTTTGCTCAGTAGGAATTGTTACGTACTGGTATTTTGTCAACGTGATAAAGTATTACTCCTTTTTCTTCCACAATGGAAACTGCATTCATTGGAGACCTGAATGAATAGAGCGGGTTTTAAATCGTTCACGAGCTGGTAGTCATCTCCAAACGATGCTTAATGAAATCAAATGCATGGCGTATCTCTCGGGAATTGACCAGCGCCGAGAGCTTTGCCTTTTTTTGAACTCCTACAAGGCTAACTACTTCAGAGGGAGTTCAGGACATCGGGATGATTGGGAATAGCGGCGATCATGTGAGATGTGGTCATCCTTGCAGTCCGATCGATACTCGGTTGGACGAGCGGCAACGGTTCAGTATAGGAGCCAGCCACTATACGGAGCCGATTTCGTCATCTATTTTGGAAAAGAACATTTATTGCAATCTGGTTCTTTTACTTTTGAAGCTCATCTACAAGTATATTCAAACGATTTGAAGGTGTAAGGACGTAGACCGTTTCGCCTTAGGAGAAGTCTGTCAATTCATGAATATCAATGTGCAGAAGTGGGATAATTGTCGTCAGGGATATCTCATTTCCACATTTGCATTCAGTAAAGCTAGACCTTTGACGGTCGCGGTCATCTTTGATTGTCGTCTCCATCGTTATCGCCGCGCAATCT
The DNA here is from genome assembly GCA_009735665.1 of Angiostrongylus cantonensis. Lineage (NCBI taxonomy): Eukaryota > Metazoa > Nematoda > Chromadorea > Rhabditida > Metastrongylidae > Angiostrongylus > Angiostrongylus cantonensis. The sequence continues at coordinate 798,314 of MQTX01000183.1, read as the reverse complement.
AAGCGCGCATTGAAGTCAAGGCGTATGTTGTTGACATCCCGCAAGAGACAGTACATCGGTCCCTTGAGATCTACTGTCCTGGTATCAAACTAGTTGTATGGTGCCAAATCTCCCTCTGATCCATAAGGGCGGCGACTGCCTCTGGTGGTGACGATCTGAGGCAGGCTTTGGCCAGGCTGACCACCTCGAGAATCATGAAACATAATGGCTGCACCAGCAAAACTCCGAAATATGGAGAATGTTCTTAGGTTATATTTTTAGTGCCTCTGTGGCTTGAGCACCATGCATAGAAGTAGATCTGTAGATGAGATTAGCAGAAGGCATTCACTATAACGTCTTCGAGTTCTTCACGTTTCTGTTTTTTCGTACTCTAGAAGATCAAATTTCGTTGTCGCTTACTTGCGCAGGTATTTCGAGTTCTTCACTATCAAATTCACTAACATTTTATTGGATGGTTCACAACAAAATCGACAATGTAGAAATTTATACGATGATCTGGTTATCCTAATGTAGTCTTAAAACGATACGTAAGCCAATATAAAACAAAAGCAATATTTAAGGTATTGGCTACTACCAAATATAATAACAATAGGGCAAAAATATCTAACCAAGGAATCCGCCTCGCATTCCACCACGGTGGTGTACACCACGACCACGTCCCATTCCATAGAACGGGCTAGGTCCCATACGCTGGTCCATTGGAAAATAGGACGATTTGGAGGAGCTGAACGGTGGCAACTGGTCATACCTGAAGTCGAAATCGCGCATTTGTTCGTGATATCCGAAACGTGGATCCGTAGGACCACTGGTTTCTTTGAATGGTCCGAAAGATGGCAGCTGGTCGAAGTGGTGTTCGAAGTCACGCATGCGGTCTTGTCCACCCTTTCGCGAATTCATAGGGAAATTCCACGGTCCAAAGGAACGGAAGGGTGGCGGTTGATTATAACAGGGCAGAAATCGTGTAAGAATTCTGAGCAAAATTCCGGAAAGCGCCACAAACGTGCCCAGGGACCGAACCTATTCCACCTGTGGTCTCTTGGACAGGAACGATCACCGGCTTTTGGAGCGGCTACGGTGGTGAATCTTCATTCGTCGTTCTAGATCTGACGGTCCATGTATGTGCGCAGCACAATCCGAAGACGAATGTGAGCGATCATCTTCTGCACAGACGGCAACTCTAGCCTTCGGGGAGTCTCTCACTATTCCGAAGAGAGTGTCCGCATCGCTTATCTGTATACTGTTTTCGAAACAATTTGCCTTTGCCCTCGTCGTCGGAGGTGCACTGCGATATACATGGGATCGATTGCCGCACCCCAGGCGCACAAATCCTTCCATCCGTCCGGGGAGGGCAAATTGGTACCAGATTTGTCGAGGATAGCAGCACTGACTCAACACACCTGTAGGCCACGGCAAGCCACCGTATAGACCAAACATGCCCTCATTCACCTCTAACGATTCTCGATGAAGTTGATTGCATTGCGCATCTCTCAGGGAATTCGTCCCCGAAAGCTTCGTCCTTTATTTTTCGTCCTTTTACCGAAGGTATAGGGTTGCAGATATCTAGCCGATAACATTCTTTGCATGACCTCTGCCACCAATAATACTTCACAAAATTTCTAAAATCACAAATCCAAACGGCAGGTGATAAATTGTAGATCAACAATAGTGTAGATCTAAACGTTCATGCTAGTAGTGGGGCATTCTATCGGTTTTTCGTTCTCCCTGCTGTTTGCTCTTATCGTCATCTGTGTCACTTGTCATCCCGTTAGTCACTGAGGGACTCAAAGAGGCGCCAGTAAACCTTCTACTTTGCTCTGTCGCCTGCAAGAGTAGCCCAGTGGGTTCTGCTCGCTCTAGACTCGTTGGGCCTCATATCTTTTTTCCAGCGTTTTCATCAAGAACTCTGATCACCGTGATGGGTGTCCGTACAAAACTTTCGACGTCTCAGTGGTTGTGGTCACTAACGGCTCATGTCCATCGGTTCTCGTTCATATGCATTACATGTTCAAGCCTACCTTCGACAATTTAGCCTATAAAACGACATGTTTGATTTCTCATCATGGAATTTTTGATGAAACGGATCGGAATTTCGAGTCCCTTCCTTCACTTGTGTGGCAAGGGATACTCCTAGCATCGTCGTTCGACTGCGCGTTGAATAACGCTGAGCGATCATTCACCATGCTTAGGCAGCGATCAGGTTTCTGAGGAATTTGTTGTGACAGAAGGAATCGTGGAAACGGATGGGAGAGAGCGGAGTCGCGTGTTCCTTTTTCTTTTCACAATATCCTCGATGTTCTTGAATGCTCCCCCATGTCGCTCGTTTCCTTCCGCTAAGCTATACAAGACCCTACGCCAGGTGAGTACCAATATCGTATGCATGCTACGCATTATGTTTATCACACGAAAAAATAACAACCAATGAAGAAAAGCCAGGACAGTAGCCTTAGTTCTAGTTAACCATTTTTTGACGCTTTTCATGTATTCCTGATGTTGCTTCGCTTTTATTAATACTTTAAAATATTGCAACTTTAATAACTTCACAAGATTTGCCGTCACAAACACTGGCGATCTGCATTGGCAGTGAACATTGCTGAGGTCGTTGGAGAACTGTCCCTTCCTCCATTCTTTCCTTTCCTTCCCTAATTCGTCTCTGTCTCTTCCTGCCGTAGTGATCTTCCTTTCTCACCACTTTGAGGTGTATTCATCTCTCTTTCTTTCTCATGTTGTTACGTAATCAACACGTAGAATGCGTTGAATTTTGCTTCTCACATGGACGTGCCCAGAATTCCTGGGCAGCTGTTCTTCTTTTTCTTTCAAAAATAAACGGTGGGTTTGCCCCATTTGGCGGCTAATAGCATCTATCTTTTTTCATCCCGACAACATTTCTTTCGCTACGGATTTTTCTCTGGTACGTTAATTGTTCGTCCGTCTTTTTCTGTTTCTTCGTAGTATTTCGTTTCCTACAATTTCGTGCGTTGCCTACACGAGAGTTTAGATTTTAGAGGCTTCATCTCTGCAGACGAAAGCTACGAAACCATATTCGATCGCTTCCGTATCAACCGTATCGGCGACATTGGTGACGATGGAAAGGGCGACATAGAAACATGCTTAGTCGTCGCAGATGATGGCTCTGCTCTGTACGCTTTGAAGATTCTAGAAATGCTACATGGAATGCTAAGGCAAGTACGTGCTAGGTCCGGCTGTCTTTTTTAAGCTGGTTTCATACTGCTCATCGTTCACTTATGCCAATGTGAGCATTTTCTTCTCGGCATAGTTTGTTTTGCTTCTCCTTTGCAACCCCTTCCTAACAAGAATTTGACTCTGAAACTGACTGTTTCGTATCGAACAATCAGGTATTGATGGAAGTGTTTAGTTTGCATAGATAGACCATGTGAATCTCTGTGAATTACTTATAGTTGACATATGAAAAGAAAGGGACAAATGCCTATGCGTAAAAGAATTCTGCGTGAGGAGCCACCATCCTATCTTGGACGAACTAGTGAGCGGTGCAGATGTCTCGCCCCCTCATCGTTTCCACATGTCTAGTTTTACCTCTATTTCCGGTGTTCACACTTTGTTCTTGCACGACAACCAGAGGTTAACACTAGAAGAGTGTGTTAGGTTGACTGTTGTTATGTGAAGTTGGCGGCATTTGGCGACTGCAGATTTACAACCAGATATGCTAGGCAAGTTCCTACTAAGCACAGTGATGAAAGAAACACTTTTTAGATAGCTTTGAAGTTCGTCAATGTAGTTATGTGAAATTAGTTTAAAGTAGTTTATGTGCAAGAAGTAGAGTCATTTTGGAAGAAATTTAAACTCTGTGTTGGTACTGTGTATCCTTCATGATTATAGGTGAGAAGGGATTGTTGGTAATGATTGTGGCTTCTATTACCTAAGTAAATTTTGTATACTTTTGTGAGCAACTGTTTTAAATTCTATCCAAGAACAGTCCATTATGTGTAAACATCAGAAGTTTTATGCAAGAAGGGTCAGTTCTTTGCTAACTACTGTAAAGCTGCTATTTGAAAAATTTGTAATAAGAAGTGTGGGTAAATAAATATTTTGAGTGAAAGGTTACAATATCACTAAGGTTTTATGAAATTATGGATTAGAGATGGCAGGTATGGCGCAGTGGTCGTAGACGCGTGGGTTCGATTCAGCGCCCAAGGCTCACCAAGCCTTCCATCCGGTCTGGGTCGGCAGATTGGTACTAGACGTGTCCGGCAAGATAGCAACACTGGTTTAACACGTCGGTAGACCATTGTGTAGATCCAGATATGCATTCAAGTACCTCTAATGATGCTTAATGATGTCGAATGCATAGCGCATCCCTCAGGGATTGATCAACGTCGAGAGCTTTTTCTATGGATTAGGAGTAAGCATTTATTTCCAAAGAAGTACTGTGTACAATGGTGTAAGTGCACTCTATCTACGTCTACTCCCGCTATATACTGCAAATACTTTCGTATCAGTTTCCTCCGGAAGTCGTGCCTTGTAAAAATAAATGTATTTGAGTTGAACATTGATAATGATGGCGCTAAAAATGTATAGTAAGAGTTGAGGATGTGTTCCTTTCCCAATTGCCCATTAATAAGTGCGCACTTTGAGGATGCGTAGGTCTTCCGTTTGCAAGAAGTACTTATATCGATGTCTCCTCGGTAAACTGCCGTTTTGTCGTGAAGATGAAGTGCCCCTAACCTCTAGACTTTGCTGTGTAAGTGCCATAATTCCATAATTCTGTGGAATTCGAGCAGACGTGCCAACTCATGCGAAAGGATTGCGGTGTATACTTAACGATAGTATCATTGAGAACGGCTATCCATGGATTAACACCGGTATAAAATGCGTGTTCAACATGTTGTCGGTTGACTACAGAAAATCTGACAAAGCTATGTGCGGCGAAATAAAAGATCATGCGCATTGATATCAAGACGTACGATCCAAAATATACAATAGCGTATACATCGAAATGAATGAGCATGTTAACTATGACTGAAGGAGTAACAGAGATTATAGCAGTTTTAAAAGAAGACTAGACGCAAGCTAGCAAACTTCCTTCCAATTTTATGGTTGTAATATGGGAAATTTCCACCACGATTACCTCGAGAGTGTAGGGGAAACCTTGCCCAACCAGTGAAATCCCTAGGAAACGAGAGTTTTCCCGAAGTTAGCGCGATTACTTAAAAACACGAGCAATATCAATATTTATACAGAGGAATGTCGAACAAGCATCAAGTTGGACTTCCACTATTCGGTCTCCGAACATGTCGACCTATGAAGCTAAAGCGTAGTAGTTTCAGCATGACTCAAAACGTGTTATATTAATTGTTTTAAATTCGTAATTTAATTGGTTCTCTTCAAAACACCTGGGCGGAACTCGTGCTGCACTTGCTCTGATGGCTGCAGAACCTCTCCACCATATTGTTTTCCGTTGCTCATTGGACGGTGTATGGTCCAAAACGTAACTGTTGGTATAGGTATAATGTTATTCCTATAATTAAAGAATTGTCCATCTCCACATGCTTGCTATAAGACCACATACTTTCTTGTCTTTCGATTTGTTTTCACCCACGTACCCTCCGTTGTACTCCCACAATCTTGGAGTTATCAGTGCCTTTTAAAATAGGTTTTAGCTCAACATTTGCTTTTGTTCACTAATGTATCTTTGTATGTTTGTACTTTTTTCATCCCAATAGAACCACGGCATTATCTACCGCAACGCGGTGGTGAACAATCATGGCTGGACCGCCACACAGAAAGAACCTCTCTTTTTAATGGGAAACAACGGTCGACTGAACTGCTGCGTTTTTGTGGCACATTTGCGATATTGGTCACTTAGCGCTCTTATTTAAGATGTATTTACTCTTTTTTCAATCATTTCGTTTCGTAGAAAACCATATCTTGTTGAGTAACACTGAATGGTACCAACTTTTTTTTGGGCTGAAAGTAGAGGGTGCTCAAGAAAAGTTTTGGAATTTCGCATGAATCGACGTGAAAGGTGACGGATGGGGGCACTGCGTCATTTGGAAAAGTATTAAAATAGACTTCAGAAGGGGCTGTCTAGACGTAGTACCGGCAACAAACTGTATCCACTGCCTCCCTGCCGAGTATGTTTCAATTTTGTGGTGACGGGGTATACAAGTGTCCAAGTAAGTACTGTACTTTACTGTAAGTCCAAGTGTATAAAGTAAGTACAAGTAAGTAAATGAAGAAATTCCAATAACAAATTAAATATCTCCACAGTTTGAATGGTCATCCAGTTCCGATGTCTGTAAATTCATGGCAAATAACTTGAAGTTTCTTGAACCTGCTGCAAAGCTCCAAACCGTCAATACGTAATATGCTCCAAATATCTAGGACTTCTAGATTATCATTTTGAAATTAACTGCATTATACAACACAAGTATTGAACTGTATTTAAAGCACAGTTTATGCATTTTCTGAAAAATGGCGCCACTCCTTAGAGCACAGTAACGATTTTCTACTAGCAAGAGGAAATTATTCCTTGAAATGTTTTATCGAAAGAGTCAATACTGCCATCATTCTGTTAGGTCACCGACGCCATTCCAACTTATCAAAACCTCTGCCTATCACCATTTTATGAAATTTAGCAAGTGCAGCGATGTCTATAAAAGGACGTTGGGTGTCATCGATCAAATCTTCCTCAACATTGGTGGCAGGACTTGATATACTTGCTGGAAACATGACTATCCTACTGGTTATTGGTTATCCTATTGGACCATGAGAATCAAGGTGTGCGTCAGGGACTACGAGAACTCACACTTTGTTCCCGACGGGTGCGTTCGTGGAAGACGGACGTTTTGCGATGAAAGGAAGGCAATGTGAGTTCAGTGAACGTCTGGAGAACAACAAACAAATAAACAAACAAACTACGAACAACAAGCAACAAACAACAACTCAACAAGATCAGTTCACAAGAACACATTGTATGAAGGTCTAGCTAAGAACACGCAAAGAATTGTTGACGGCCTGGAAGGGACCTAGTCAAAAGAGCGATCATCACTCATGACCATAAGGATGACTACATGCAGTTGCTACCCACGGACATGGTTTTCTGAGAGAGTCTAGGAAAACTCTATGCCAAAATATTGATAAAGTGGCAGTTATGCTAGACATGTAAGGTTCTTCATGAAGATGAACTCATTAAAGTATCAAATATTAAGTGGCCACGGATAGAGTACGCAGAAAAATGCTCAGTATGCATATAAAATAAGAACAGTTGAAATAGAGCAATTTCATATTATTTAAAAGACACATCTTGTGAGTTGAATAGCAATCGAGAGGTAAGACAACAACACAAGGAATCGAGCTAGGAGGAACTGAAGACCATTAAACGGTAAGCTAAAATGGTGATGTTCATTAACAACATGAATCACCATGAATCGTATCAGAAGTGTTTAAGTGATATACGAGAAATGTTCATTGTATAGGAATCATTTGGTCCTTGAACAAGGAGGTAAGAAGCTTTTAGTTTTATGTGTGAAAACTTTATACTTACGCTAAAGTGAAAGTGTTGACTGAGCTTTTCACAACAACTGCATTTACTTCGTAAAGGCGATATACATTTCATAATTCCACAAAAGAGGTGTTTTCGCTCCTAAAAACCTTCCTTAAAAAACCTAGAATCATCTCAGAAATGGACGATTGTGGTACCGAAGTGTGGTTCGAATTCGTTGCGGAACCGATTTTATCATGGTGGACTGTCATGTTACCATGTGAATTTCCTTTTTTTTTTCTAGAAACATGAGCATTTTCCGCTTTAAATATGCGTATGAAGAAATTCCTAACTACAATTAGTCCTAAATGTGCTTAACGAAAATGTAGTTATGATAGCTCTTAACGTCAATGAATGCAGAAAATAATTTCAAGTAGGAAGGACTTTTAGTCCAAATACTAATTATCCCTGGTTGTGATGAAACAGTAACTTTAAAACATCAATTTGATAAAGCTAGAAAACCACTTAGTTCAGCAAAACGACTGGAGACATGTATATGATGATGCCCCTTGAGGGGAAGTGAAAATAGCCAAGTTGTCAGCCGCTTCATAGTGTAAGAAATTAATAGATGGCTCTGCCGTTTTTTCGTTAGCATGATTAATAATATGGCTATCTGGTAAAAAAAATGTGCTGGCTATCGGCAGTTGCACTTAAGGTTAGTTAGTTCATGTAGTTGTAACCTCTCTTCTTTCGGCCTGCCACGAGGTACTTCTTTTAAGCGGCAAAGCTTTTAATCTCAAACTTGGGTACTTAAACCGCTCATAACAATAACAATACAGTAATAACGATGTGTCAACACCGGAATAGTACAAGCTGAAATTCGATAATTAGGTCAACAAGTGAGGTTAAGACAATACCTAAGAGGTTGCCTAGAAGTGAAAAGGTAGCTTGTAATAACCTGGTGGCACAATGTAACGTGTACGTGTAACATAAAAAAGGATAAAGCTTTCGGCGTTGATTAATTCTCGAGGGATACGCCATGCATGCGACTTTATTAAGTATCGTTGAAAGTGATTGAATGCATATCTGGCTTTTGCAATGACTCTCGGTGGCCTACCGATGTGTAACATAAAATGCAACAATAATACAATAATGGTACGGGAAGTTGGCATATTACAAGACACATATAACATAACAATAACTTAATTATAGGGCACATATGACATAACAATAACTTTTGGTGATTATTCGGAATGTGATAGCGTAAGACACAAAATTACGCGAAAGTAATGTGTTGCAAATGGTATTTACTGGATGAAGCAAAGCGGTAAGATGCATGTGGTAGCTATACATATGGTAATTAAGTGGAGAGGACACTGACTCTAAGGCAGCTTAAACGCATTCTTAAGTAAGCGGGAATTTAGTGTAGCTCATGAGTTTCCCAGAAACTACACGCCGTTGGCTATATCAGATATGAAGAATGGCTAGTGATGCAGTGATGCCGCTTATACAGAAAGCGATACAACAGCTTATGCAGTTAAAGCAATGTAAGCTGTGTAATCAGTATCCAGGCAAATGGCGTGACGCTACCTATGCTTGAACAGGGAGGTAGTTCGCAATGTCAAGGCACTAGATGATGCTGGCTGGCCCCGGTGGTTACATCGAAGTATTGTCGTAGTGCAAGAACGCATTGAAGGTCCGACTTTCTGCAAACATAGGCATTAATAATGGATATATTTATTTGTATGTTTTCACTAATTGCTCTTATTCCTTTCAAAAATTTGAAAAATTGTTGAATTCACTCCTAACAGCACGACTATGAGGAAGGCGAAATCGCCGAAGCATCAGTTATCGTTCAACAACAACAACACAACAACGACGACGACGACGACAACGACAACATTATGCCAACCTCGCATCAGCTCAACAAGGGTAGTTCATAAGAACATATAAATCGAAAACCGTTTTCTATCCTCTATGCAAAATATGGTTATTCGAGATGGCACCCATGCATTAATTGACAATCGAGGACCGATCTGAAAAATCAGTACCGTTATCCTTTCAAGCATGTCTGTTAATTCGGCCACTCTGGAATGATGAGGCACTAAGTTTGCCTGGCCTACAGAGTAGAACCACGAATAGCGCAGTGGTCAGAGTCGCCATGAAATACAGCTGGGATTAACCTCCACGCCCAAGGGTCATTAAGCCTTCCACCCTACAGGGTCAGTAAATTGATTCCAGACTTCTTGTCAGGGAGGATAAGCACTAGCTTGATACATCGGTAGGCCACTGCGAGTTATTGTAAAGACCGGGTATGCATTCATTCACCTCCGACGATGCTTAGTGAAGTCTAACGCATGATGTATATATATATATTGCGCAGCACCTTTGGGTACTATGCTGTAGATGTTTTCATCGACGAATAAACGAATAAAATATTTCAAAAATGCATTGTGCAAATTGTAAGCGTACAAGTTCAATATATCTGCCATCAGGAAGAATACATGGTCACTTTTTAGTCTTAATTTAAAACAACCTATAAAGAATCGGTGCGAAAGCATCCCAGTAAGCTTTGAAGACAAAATGTTTAAGTTAAGGCACTGTTGAGGCACCGCAGAAGGAAAGCCTAGAGAGAAAGAAGAACAGGATGCATCGAATCTCTCATGTAATGGAAATCAGTAGCTAAATCAGAAGCATATCAGTCTAAAAATAGCAAACAGACAAATAAAAGAGTATCATGGAATAACAAATAGTCGCAGGTAGAAATCGGGACCGTTTCAAACAAATCCATTAGACTAAGTCGTACTGGAACTACAATTACTCCATCGCATGCGTTATCTTCACCTGTATCAGCGGCAATCCCGTTAATCGTCAAGTGACTCGAGCGGGCGCCAGTAAATCCTCCAATTTTCCCTGTCGCGTGCAAGAGTAGTCCAGTGCGTTCTGCTCGCACTAAGAACTCGTCGAGCATCATATCTTTCTTCTAGGCTCTTCGTGAAGAACACTAACCATCAGGTGGGTGATCTTCCTGCAGTACGTTTGACATTCCGAGAAATCAAGCCACTAACGGCTCCTGTTCATCGGTTATCATTCATACGCATTACGTGTCCGTCCCACCTTATCTTCGACTGTTTGGCGTACAGAACGGCATCTTTGATTTTCGATCGATGACGTAGGTCGGAGCCTCGGATCCCATTCCATACTTGTGTGGAACGGGATACTCCTAGGCTTTGGGCAACGGGCATCGTGCTTTCGACTGCGCGGTTCGATAACGCTGAGTGATCTTTCATCCTGCTTACGCAGCGACCAGGCTTCTGACGTATACGTTAGGGTAGGAAGAACCGTTGAGTCGAAAAGCTGGGCACGGAGTCAGGTGTTCTTTGTTCTCTTCACTATGTCCTCAATGCTCTTAAAAGCTCTCCAAGCCGCTCGTTTCCTGCTCAGCTCTGGAGCTAAGTCGTTCATCATATTGATTTCCCGACCCAGATAGACATAACTGGAGAAATTGGAGATATTCGTTCCCTCAAGCGTGAATGGGGACATACGAAACCAATCCGTTCTCCATGAACATCGTTTTCTTCAAATTTAGTCGAAGACCAATCTTTCCACTAACTTTATCAAAGTCCTTAAGCATACGTTCCGCTTGGCTAATGTCTGGTGTTATAAGAACGATATCATCAGCAAAGCGGTGATGTATCTGCCGACCATCGATTTTCACTCCCATATTATCCCATTCCAATGTTCGTATGAGGTTCTGGAAGGTGGCGGTAAATAATTTCGGCGAGAGTGTATCGCCTTGCCTAACTCCTCTTTTGACCAAAGGCTTCTATGACTGCTTCTATCTCGACTGGATCAAAGGCCTTCTGTAAGGCGATGAAAGTGAGACAGAGCGGAATTTTGTACTCTCGCGACACTTCAATGAGCTTTGTTATCGTGTGAACGTGGCCCGTCGTATTAAATCCTTTTCGAGACACTGCTTGCTCGCATGGCTATCCTTCGCCCAGTGTTCTGTCAATCCTGTTTAGGATGACTCGAGTAAAAAGTTTGTAGACGACAGACAGCAAGCAGATTGGGCGATAGTTGCCTATATCGTGTAGGTCGCCCTTCTTGAAAAACAACACGGTCTTGCTGGTCTACCACTGGGTAGGGATCTTGCATTCAGACAGGTAACGTGAGAAGAGCCGAGCTAGTGTGCTTACGAGGACTGGCGGAAGGTTCTTCAGATGTTCTGATCTTATCCTGTCCGGACCTGGTGCAGTTCGATTTTTCACCGACTAAATGTCACGTCGAATTTGGGAAGGGAGAACCGGTGGTACAACATATCCATCCTCTTTTATTTCATATGACGGGAGGTGGACGTGGCTATCGAAGAGATCTGAGAAGTATCGTGAGTGATTTTCTCCGTTGCCTTTCTGGACGTTGTTATTGTTCCGTTTGGGCGTCGGAGTACAACCATCTTGGTCTTGTAATTGGCGAAGTTTCGGCGGGCTTTGCGAATGCTTTTCCCAGCCTCTGCAGCTTCGACCATTACTACTGCTCTTCTCTCTTTAATATCTTCTTTTATCGCATATCCGCATTGTTTCGCAAGTTCGGTCGTTAGTTCGCGGTTGCTTGCAGCTTATGCGCTTCCACGCTAACGTATCAGTCAGCTCGACTGTTTCTGGAGACAGACGTCACTTTGTGACTTTCGAGCTCTCAGTTTTCATAGCGCTAACGTGATGATGATCAATGTGCCGATCGTATTCATCGTCGATGTTATCGACGACGGCATCTTCCCAACAGCCGAGTAATGAGTTGAATAAGTTCCAGTTTGTGGTGGTACACCGACACCGCCTTCACCTCTATTGTCGCATGTTCCGAAGAACAGTTCTTCTCCAGTGTCCTAGACAGCGTTGAATGGATGGCGTCGTCTCGTCTCGGCCAGGCCGATGACGTCGTACCTTATTATTCTTGCTTGCATGTGCAAGTCCTCTATCGAGGACTCGGGTGCAAGTGTACGTGCGTTATAGGTACAGATAGTCACCATAGTTATTGATCCAGGCAGCTTCCATTGACCCTGAGACCTTAGCAGCCTCTTCGTACTCGTCCTACCCAACGCTGTAAAAGTGGGGGCTCTTTCCGGGTCAGGGGAATGAGACCCTTTTTTTTTACTGTGTTTAGTATATTTGATACCCTTGTATAGCTTGCTGGGCTATGAACGTGGGGGCTGGTTATACTCACGGGTAACTTGCCAGGCTCTCCCAGAGTGGGCATGGAGCTTATTTGTTGGAGGCGACTCCTAACCGCCTCCGATATGCTTCCCTATCACTTGATTGCAGGCTTTTGGCCGAATTGATTCGTAGAATACAATCCGCATAAAGCGAGAACGCACCCACACACGCATGCATGAATACGCCTAGGAAATACAGAAAGTATGTGCCAAATCGGCGCAGCAGAAACAGGGAGTCCGTTCCCTGATCCACCTGTCTCAGGGAAGCAAAGGTCGGTTTTGGTCCGCGATTAACCCCCTATCCGGGGATATACCTGGGGACGTGTCACGTAGCCTCGTGACTAACCGGCTCGAGATCCCTCATATAAGGCAGATCCGTGGTTGCATTATCTTAATAAGAAAAATTCGCTGATTATTTGATTAGCCTTACATTTCGCTCCCATGCATTTTTTATTTATTAAATCCTGGTTCTGCTATTTCAGTGAATATGTTGGCGGTCGTCGTTATATTGCTCTTACATTTATATTTTATGGCTAGTAAAAGAGATATAGGCAACACTGTAGTGGGTTTTCAGGTGAGTACGCACTTAATTCCATACGTGGATAGCTCGTCTCCACTGGCGTAGCCTTTCTCAGGTCGTCACCATCCCTGGCAGTCGCCGCCCTTGTAGATCAGGGGAGGTTTGCCACCACGCCGCTGGTTTGATACAAATACGGTAGTGGATCATAATATTAGTTTATTCTTAGCTCGACTTCTTGGTGGAAACATCGGACTGATCAGCTTGGGAGGGCCTTCTGAGTGACAGGCCCCGTTGTACATCGCAACCCGACACCCGGGAACACCTCGAGGCCACGATGAGACGACAAACCGATGGGAGATTTTAGATGGGTAATAAATAAAAACTGCAAGACTATTGGAATCATCTGTAGTTTCAGTCACCTTGCAGTATCTGGTGATAGAAAAAGTTGGCGCTTAAAAATGCTAAAGGCACAAGTAAGCCCTTAGTGCTGTTCTAAAAAAAAAAGAATTGGCAGAAAAATAATGAACTGAAGACACGAGAACGGAGTCGTAAAGAACTCAGAACTTACGAACTGTCCATGATTTGAGTGTCCTGCCGTCGTAGCCACACTAGCTAGCTATGGTTGGACACTCAAATCATAGACAGGGCGCGTGTGGCGCAGTGGTTGGAGGCGCCACTGCGACACGCATGTGGAATCGATCTCTGCACCCATGGTCCACCGAGCCTTCCATCCCTCCCGGGTCAGCAAATTGGTATCAGACTTGTCTGGAAGGATAGCAGCACTGGCCCGATATATCGGCAGGTCACCGCGAGTCCTTAATGAAGTCAAATGCATGGCGCATTCCTCAGGGATTGATCAACGCCGAGAGCTTTATCTTTATCTTTTATCTTACCGACGTAGCACTATATCCATCTCATATTCAACAAATATTTTGCTTTTTTAAAAAGGGAACTTCTTTTTGAAATGAAAACGTTCCAAATTTCAGAAACTAGAAGATATCAAAACCGTTAAATGGCATCTAGAAGAGGAACTTATGAGAGAAGCGAAAAAGTACCAACGAAATCACTCAAGTAAATCGACAGCAATAGAAAAAGTCGAGTTTTCCTCAGAGTGATACACACCGTCCGATCGGTTACACTAGCACTTTTTCAGAAAAACGGACAAGTGGCAACCAAAAAAGTGCGATCCTCGAGTGAGGGCAGAAAGGATTCCTCTGAAAAAGTAAGAGAGTTTTAAACAACGAACGTGCCACACTTGCCTTTTTGTTCCTATGTTTTCGGGCTTGAATCTCCACTACTCTTCTCATTTACCAGAACATCAGTACCAAAAAATAAGTCCTAATAGATTTCTTGTTGAGCGAAGACGAAATTGTTATCGCAGCATTTATTCACTGAAAGCAGCCGACATTCCAGCAGTTTCGCCTTATTTAAAGCCCGCAGGAGTCAGACTGACGCGTAGTTCTCAGTCAAGCCCTTTCATAACGTCAGCAGATTAGACTTCATACGTAAATGCTTATTTGCAAAGTGAACAGCTGCTCGTAAACATTTACCGGTTTGTTCTTTATAAGCTTTCCAGTTAATTAGTAAAAACTAGTCGAACAGAGTCACAGATATGTGAAATATGGGCCAGCTCTGTGTCCGTTGTCACGTGATGCGCTTTCATGAATTTGTAGTTCCTACAGAAAGCCTAACCAGGCTATAACTATGGTATCCAGAAGTAGCACAAACAGGAAGGGACCAGGGTAGCCTCTTGATGTCCTCTAGTGAGATGATGTCGACTTTTGAGTGTGGTGTTCTCCACGTCATCCTGTTAGGGGTCTCTATTCGTTATGATTGATTCCCCATGGCATCTAGAAATTTGGTGATTGGACGTGATATGGTGAATCCGGCAAGTTTCTTAGTGAGTTGAGACCAGACGGATAGTAAGTTACGTTTGATTAGACCAGTTTACTATTAACGTTGCATAAATTCAGAGTGATACAAGTAACTCAGACAAAGTAGTAAATCAAAGTGGTAGAAGAAAACATTATGAAAAAAATCTAACAGTAAAACTTTTAGGTTGGAAAAGCGAGTAAGGAATAAGTACAGGATATGACGAGGAAAGCAATCAGTACCCTGAGAACAATGATCATACTTTGACTTTATCAGTCGTTCTTTTCGTTGTTTCTTTGAAAACAGTCGGAGTTATTCTCGAAACCATTTGCTCAGTGATGAACAGAGTTAATGAATGCTTTTCATGACGGCTTTTTGACAAGGTTTCTTTTTTAAAAATTAGAGCAAACGGTACTTTTTACTTCATACTTGATACCTGAACGGGCCGTCCTCACTGGTTGTGCGGACCTCAGCATAATCTCCACTACTCGAAGATTTGCTACTTAAGCTATTGTGGGTCCCTGGAATCCCGATGACGGCCTGGCCAAAGTCTGCCCCAGGTCGTCACCACAACAGGCAGTCGCAGCCCTTGTGGATCAGAGGGTGATTTGACACCATGCGACTAGTTTGATACCAGGACGGTGGTGGATCCTTGGTGTTGGTTTACGCTTTGCTAAGCTTCCTGGTGGAAACGCTGGACTCCTTCTCAGCTTGGGAGACCCTGCTAGGGTATGAATCCCCTGCTCTATATCGCGGCCCGACACCTAGGACCACCTACCAGCCACGATGAGGCTGTAAACCGTTGAGAGGAATGATACTTTTTTGTTATCAAAAGTCGACGATCACAATTTTACTATGAATGTGAAAATGAAGAGTTTGGGCAGGGCGTAGTAGTTTCCTGCAATGTGTATGGGTTCGAATCCGTGCTGCAAGCTCACCAGGCTGTGTCGGCAAATTGCTACCAGATACGTCAGGAAAGGTAGCACTACTGACCCGATCTAGCGGTAGCCCACCGCGAGTGCACTGTAAAGGCTAGATACGCATTCAATCAGCTTCAACGATGCTTGATGACGTCGATTGCATTGCGCATCCCGCAGGGAATGATAAACGCCGAGAGCTCTATGTATATAAAGAAAAGGGAACAGAACGATGGACGTAAAAACTGAATTAATAATGAAAGGAAACAATATAATTCGAGCGCAAGTCGGAAATACTAGCAACTGCCTATACGCGCAGCGTCTAAAAAAGATATCCACTTC
This sequence comes from Angiostrongylus cantonensis, assembly GCA_009735665.1. Lineage (NCBI taxonomy): Eukaryota > Metazoa > Nematoda > Chromadorea > Rhabditida > Metastrongylidae > Angiostrongylus > Angiostrongylus cantonensis. The sequence goes on along the minus strand of MQTX01000183.1, from coordinate 781,995 downwards.
TAAAGTAGAGCTTGTTCATGACATGGAAGACGCGTAAAAGTCCCTAACTACGCAGTAAAGTTCATGTTTTTTCCCTCCGGATCACCTATATCACCTGTAGTCCCGTTGATCGTCGAGTGACTCGAGCGGGCCCCCGTAAATCCTCCAATTTTCCTTGTCGCGGGCAAGAGTAGCCCAATGGGTTCTCCTCGCTTTAGGGACTCGTCGAGCATCATATCTTTCTTCTAGGCTCTTCGTGAAGAACACTAACCATCAGGTAGGTGATCTTCCTGCAGTACGTTTGACATGGCGAGGAATCCAGTCACTAACGGCTGTTGTCCATCGGTTGTCATCCCTTCTGATACAGCACCAAAATTGTCACATATTCCAAAGATCCTCATTTTTTTCTAAAACGCTGTGACTGAAGTGTATTAAAATTACACAATAGTATGCTGATCAGTAATACCACCTCCAAACGGTTTACCACCTTATCATGGCTATGCGGTGTTCCTGGGTGTCGAGCCGCGAAGTCCAGGAGGGGTTTCATCACCAGCAGGATCTCCGAAGCTTAGAAGGAGTTCGACGTTTTCATTAGGAACCCCAGCTAAGAGTAAACCAATACCAGAATCCACCACCTTCCCGGTATCAAATTAGTCGCATGGTGGCAAATCTCCCTCTGATCCACGAGGGCTGTGACTGCCTGTAGTGGTGACAACCTAGGACAGACTTTGGCTAGGGTGACCCCGGGACTACAGTGAACCACAATAGTTAAATCAGCAAAACTCCGGAAAATGATTATGTTTGGGCTTGCACAACCGGTGAGGATGGGCCATTCATCTATCCAAGTAAGCAGTATCACCATATACAACGTTATAACTTGTAACGACCTGTCACCTGCACGCAGATATCGGCAGGAATCTTCAAAAAAAATCAATACCGAGATCGACTCAGGCACCCACCGGCGGCTCTCCACTTCGCCACAAGCTCCGCCCATCACCGATTTATGAAATTTAGACCACGCCCACTCTTCCTTGTGTATAAAAGGATGTTGGGTGTCGTCGATGTACTTCCTTTCGTCATCGATGGCAGGTCCTGAATACCCAGGTGGAAGTGTTCGTGTGGAATTTTTCCGAGAGAATCGTTGCATCTTCATCTACCAAACTCCGGATATGCTATATCGACTATTCATGAGGAAGGTGAATTGGATGGGTGGACCGAACGCAGTGGCGTATTATACTAACCGTGAGAAGATCGAGGTCAGGATCGATGATACTGAAACCTTGAATCGCGTTGTTGAAGGAAGAGCCGTTGTAAGAATCAAGGTTCACGCAGGGAGCGGTGGAAGCAGTCCACACTCGAATGGCGATGTTAGGGATAGCGTCGACCGCGACGCCCTGTATCCCATTCACAACTCTAACGGTCGACCAACTGCGATGGAGGAGAGGCGGTGTGTGTTCTGTGGACATGTTCGCCGCACAGATGGTCAGGGTCCACCGTCCATGAGCTCTCATTCTGCGCAGTACCAGGCGAGTGAAGAGGCCAGCCGTAGGCGTGTGCGCTGGCGCTTTGTCCCTGTTCCTTATTTTGAATATGTGAATGGATCGAACCTACCCAATGCAGGCCGCTAAGTGGTATAACTGTCTGCAGTTTTGTATGTGTGTTAATTGTTTGATACTTATCTTGGTTAATAAAATTTGTTGCAATCTGTATTTGTCTTCTAGACGCAAAGAGGAATGAGCACTGAATTGATAGTGGTTAAAAGATTTGTTACACTAGAGACAGTAGCCTGGTTTGGTGTAGAAGTAATGATGAGCTCAATAGAGATGAAATTCTTTTCAAAATGTCACTGAAAACAACAGGTTTTCAGAAATTGGTCTTCCAGGCTGAATGTTCTCTCCGATGTTCTGGGGACTGGTCCCTGAGTCGATCAATAGATTAACTTAGTCGATTTGTCTAAATATTGGGATAAATGTTGATTGTGATTTCGTAACTTTCAAGAACACTTTAACTAACCGAATTTACCACTAGTTGGTCTTAGTCCTCTCGACAGCTTGCTCGTTTTTCAGCTCGAAATCGTCGACCCCGTCCTGGAATTCTCCAGTAGCACCGGAACGGCAACAAGCTGACACGATTTGCATTGGTGTTATTTACGAGTGCTTTCAGCTTGTCACCGCCTAAGATCGACCTCAAGACGTAGACGCTATTTGCCGAGTTCAGTCTCCAAGTGAATGGAAACCATCACTGTTGAGAGAAAAAACGATGAAGAAATCCGGAAACCGCGATGTATTGGTAGAGCACACATCCGCATTCTGTATAGAATGTTATAGAGAAACACTGAATTTCCTGGCTTACTGTCTCGCCAATGGGAGACAAGGCGTTGAGTGTTGAGCGGTTGGCTACTAGGTTGCTGTCCGTCGAAGGATATAATTTCTCTGGTCTACTTGGTGACACATGGCACTTTCATTTCGAATATAGATTTCATCCTCTCACTACGCCATATTACAAACATTGCCACCTCAGAAATGCGTTCAATATATCGTTAATATTCATTAGTAACTAATGTTCTCTCTTGTGACCTCTTGGTACCGCCTTCCAGACTGGAACACAAGTTCGCAACTCTTTCTAAGGCTACTAGATGTAACTTTCAAAAGGCAGAAAAGGCGTCTACTACGTTATGCCCGCCGCAATTGCGGTATAATTGAACAGGTCGCACGGCTATTTTTATCACCGGTCATTTCCATACGCAAGTGTGAAATTGGTGGACATTCTTTCCTTCTTTCTTTCTTTTCTGTTGCCTTTATCTATATCGTCTACCTCTACCTTTTCTTTCCTTCCACTCCTTTCCACTTGTACGCCAGTAGTGACTTTTTAAGCTGTTTTAGCTTTTTTGCTCCGGTTTTATTTGTTGGCCTTCTATGTTTGTCTTTCAGTATCCCTTTTCTTTTTAACCCATTCATTTTTTAACCCTAACTGAGCCCTAAAATACGTTTTTAGAGAGTGATGAAGTTGTTGCTGTGATGCTGAACACTTCTGAAGATTCCACATTATTTGCAGGAAAATTGTCGAAAAAGAAGCGTCCCAAGTAAGTGATTTATAAACAAATGTCATGCTTGAGAAGAGTAGTCAATTTAGACGAAAGCGAGGGCAACAGTGGGCATTTCATATGGAGTCCTTCAAGAAAGCAGTCGACTATCTGTATGAAATATGCCGTTCGGAGCATAATATAAGCGCTTGCAAAGTTGGTGTTTTTCATTGAGTTTATTTTCTGTTGTAAAATTTCTATGCTCTCGTTGTGCTTTGGATTGAACACATTGGAAGTGATATGGACCGTGAGGGGAGCGTGTAGCGCAGTGGTCGGAGGCGCCTTGCACTACACATGGGATCGATTCGCGCTCTCCTCGCCCGCCAAGCCCTCCATCTCTCTGGGGTCAGAAAATTGGTACCAGACTTCTCTGGGAGGATTGAAGCACTAGCTCGATACGTCGGTATGCCACCGCGAGTCATTGTAAAAACCCTATATGAATTTAATCACCTCCAGTGATGCTTAATGAAGTCGAAAACATGGCGCAGCCAACGAGGATTGATCAACAGCGAGAACTTCGTGCTTTTTAATCCCGTTGCTGAATTACTGAGTTTATGTTCTCATGTGCACTGTCTTATTTATTTATTGGCTTTTTATGACAGATAAATAAGCTTGTTAAAGTGAAGTGAAGGGAGTTTTTTGATACATTCATTATCGTTATTATGAAGCTATCAGTTGTTTTTTTTTAGGAGGCAATTATATACCTTGAGAATTCAAAGCGGGATTTTGAATCACTGATAAATACTATCAATGTTGAAGCGTCTTGGGACGAGTCAAGCAAGTGCGCATTCAAACTGTTTCATATTTTTCTTTTGAAATTTTCAAAATGCCATCCCTTCTTCTAGACCCCAAGCTGTCGCATGGGAGATTCGAAAGTCAAGTCATACGCCAGTTCATGTCATACCGACCTCGTAAGTTCTGCTTTTTTCTGCTGCGGGTTCCAAAACGACATTTTTCCTCACTAAATCAAAAATCAGCTCGTAAATTTATACCTAGGGATGTTTTGCTACAAGATAAAGGAACGGATGTTCGCTGCGAGGAAGATGAAGATTTCAAGGAAGCTTTTCAACGTACGTGCATTTTAGTGTTTTCCACTTCACATTTCATCGTTTAACTAAGAGCACCAGTGTTTAATTTTTTTTTCTCTGTTTAGAGGATGGGTGGCAGTTAGTTTTACCTCGTCGAAGGAAAAGTACAAGTTCTTCGAGTGAAGTTGCTGCGCCACAGAGCTTAACGACAACGACGCTTCAGCAAGAGCAAGCGAATGAAGCCGAGGTGTTCACGGTCATTGCCCTATTAAATTGTTTCCTGTTATCTGTTAAGGACTTATGAATTACTTTTTAAGCCTACTCGTCTAAGCGTATATGACCGACTTTCTGCTCCTAGACGTACCAATTCACCATCCGTTTCTAGCGTTATAGCAGCGTCTCGTTGTAACACAAATCGTTCCTCTGTTGGTCTACAACAGGCTCGTCTTACGTCTCCTCGAAGTGCCATGGATCTTCCTCAAACTAAGGTCAATATTTATTTCTTTTGTTTTTTTCTAAATGTTTTTTTTTATTTTCGATGACTCAACGATTGTTTCTTCGATCATTTCCCATTTGTTCATGGTGAAAAAGACGTGAGATAAGTACCTGATCACAATGAGCAGCTTTGGTTTCGTCGGCTATTTATGCTTAGAAGAAAATCGATATCGGGAAGGATACGAAATCTCAAACTCAGTCTAATGAATAATGGCCGATGGCGATATGGAAAACCCTAGCACACGTGTTTTAGGACTCCATGGAGAAATTCTTGCAAAATTTGTAAAATGGCCATAATGATGCTGAGATATTTGCAAAACTTGGACCCCAAGCCAGATCGAGCTGCGATCATCCTTTACGGGACTTACATGTTACGCACGGCACCACTGAGTCCCTCGTGCTGCGTTTCTCTCAGCCAGTCTTTTGCTCTAACGGTGCCATCGGCGAAACAAAATAGCGTTTAAATAGAGGTTTTCTTTTGCATTGCTTGGTTCGTTGGGTCAATCATGTAAGATTCGACTAGTTAAAATGTTGTAGTTTAGGCATCAATGGCTAAGATGGCATATAGTCGGCAGTTGCTTTGGGAACGTAATCAATCTTTGCTGGCAGAAAAACTTCGAGCAAAACAACGGATGGAACGAATCGACCAATATAAGAGACGTAGCGGTCCTACTCGTTGTGGCATTCACTTTGCTACTGGTTCAGTACCGCAGAATAATAGTAGTACTCTTCGAGAGGTGCACTTTTTAAAATTGTTTTAAATTTCCATAGCGATATAAATTTAAGCTTTAAGCGCCTACAGCGCAGTAGTGCTCCTGCTAGTGAAAGTAACCTATCTGTGGATCGATCTCTGCAGTCAATTAATGAGGCTGGAGAAGGCGAAGACGTTGAAACCGTTCCAGCTGATCCGACGCCAACTCGTAATTCGTCACATGATAACATCCGTTTCTCTTCAACGAGGTAAATGCTCCTACACTTTGCCTGGAAGTGTTCTTGCTAGATCTGCTTTTATTTACTGTGCCAGCAGGTCTGAACCAATTTTTGGTGAGGTGTCCTCACTGCTTGGTCTCGATGATGATGCCGAGTGGAGGGAAATGACGGAAGAAGAGGAGTCGTTGGCGTTAGAGGAACACAGTCTGAATCTTGAGATTGAGCATGTATGCGTTATGGATTCTTTTCGTGTACTTTTCTGCAATTATTTTTTTAAAGGAGGAGTCATTCTCAATCGACATTGAATTGGAGCGACAGGTTGCTGCGGAAGCTGAAGCACTTGAAAAATTCGAGCTTTCAAAAAGCGCCGCGATCACGGCATGTCAAGTCAAAGAATTTTCAAACTTATATGATGTAAAATGTGAAAGTAGTGTTATATACTTATAATCCCAGAATTTTCAGGATAGGGAAGTTCAAGACAGTGAATCGATCATCACTGGGGCAGCACAACAGAGTGGAGCATGTGGTATATTTGTTATTCATGCATGCATATACTTTTGGAAACACATGTGTACAAATATATATACATATGTGTTCATATATACATATATATGGGCACGTGTTGTGCAGTGGTCGGAGGGGCTCTGCAACACACGTGGAAACGATCCCAGCGCTTGAAAGCCGACTTTCGGATAACCTGAACACGAATTACCAAAAATTCCCGCTATTCATGAGCTTACAATAAAAGGTTGTTATTTAGCCTCTATTCGGCTAAGGTTTCGACGTTTTCGTCTTTGTCAGGGCCGGATTGATCCGGGCAAATCGGGAACCGTCTTGTATTAGGTTGTAACATGCGAAATGTACTGTCTTAAATGTATTTTTTAAATAACCAAAACTTTTTTCCTATTAATTTTTATTTATCGAAATTAGCAACATTCGAATCTGCACATTTTTTCCCGACAAGGAACGATTTTATTTACTCCAATTGCTTGAAAGTTCTGGAAGCGATGAATCCATCGAAGGCATTTTTGCGTCATCGTGGTTGGTGAGCATTTCTCGCCCAGGAGGTTGTCAGGGTGGTTGAAGAGGTGATAGTTGGTAGCCGAGAGGTCTGGTGAATATTGCGGATGAGGCAAGGTTTCGTAGCCCAACTCGTTCTATTTCTGCAGCGCTGGTTCCACAGCGTGAAGGCGGGCGTTGTCGTGGATACGGATTGGTCCTTTTCTGGTGAGTAATGCCAGTCGTTTTTGCTGGAGTTTACGGTGCATTTTGCCAACTTGTTGGCAATACTCTACCGTAATCGTCTGGCCCGGATTCAAAAAGCTGTGATGTATCAGCCTAGCTGCGGACCACCAAGCAGTCACTATAACCTTTTTTTGGTGCAATTTCGGCTATTGAGCCTGATCGCAATCCAACTATTGAGCTAAACGTCCCCAGTTGTTGTACAGAATCGACTTCTCGTCGCATGTCACAATTCGATCAAGACAAGGATCATTTTTGTTGAGTAGAATACGAGCGGACGGCACTTTAAAACAGCGATTTTTTTTTGATTATCGTTTAATTCGGGCGGCACCGACATATCGAGTTTTTTGTGTTTCTTATACAATTCAAGTGAGTGGAAATTACTCCTCTGCTTACGCCAAGCTGTTCTACGAGCTCTCGAACAATAGTTCATATGTTGCTTCCACTAGTGTCTTCAATTCGTCGTCATCAATTGGGACATCTGCGACCTTCCTTATCTTGGAAGTCGAAATCACCAAATCGGAATTTTCGGAACCATGTGCGCTGTATTGATTCACCAATACTACCTTCACTCCAAACTTGACATTTCGAGCTCCTGCCGTGGTATTAAGCCCACTCCATTCGTACAAAAAAGGGTATGAATACCATGTTGATTCGTACTAAAATTGAAGCCTATGGAAGTGTTGAAATAAGAAACGTTGAAAAAAACCAACATTAAATATAGAAAGTGGTGCAGATTTTGTACTTTAAAAATATTTATTAAACATAAAGAACGGAATCTTTATTTAGAAAAATTGCATGGAGAATTAAAACAATGAAATTATACATTTTATATGTGCCAAGCCAATTAGAGGACACTAATGACTGAGGTAATTTCATTTAATCGTTGCTCCATTCGAGAAGATCCGACTCGATGCAATTGCGAAGGCCGAAAGCACGAGGATGAACGAATATGCATAATCGACTTGAGTAAATCCGGTTCTGAAGAAGAGGTCGAAACGTCAACTAAATAAAAGTCGTATATCAACCTCATGCAAGCTCATGAATAGAACAAACTGTCACATGTCACCTATCGTCCCTTTGATCGTTGAGTAACTGGAGCGATCGCCAGTACACCTTTAGAGTAGCTCAGTACGCTTTGCTCATTTGAGGGGCTCGTTAAGTATTATACCTTTGTTCTAGATTTATCTTGATAAGCTCTGAGCTTCATGCTAGTGTTCTTCCTGCAGTACATTTAACATTCCGAAGAGTCTATTCACTAACGGCTCTTGTCCATCCGTTGTTCATACGCATTAGGACTGCTACCCACATCATCTTCAGCAGTTTTGCGTATAGAACGTCGCCTTTGATTTTCCATTGCTGACGTGAATAGGAGCTTCGTATCTGTTCACTCATTTGTGTGGCACGGATTACTCCTAGCGTCGGCCTTTCAACTGCACGTTCAGTACGCTGAGTGACACTTCCACCCTGCTTACGGAGCGCCCAGGTTTCTGACGCATGTGTAAGTAAGGGCAGGAAGAATTGTGTAGAGTCGAAAAGGTGTGCTTAGAGTTAAAGTTGGATGTCTACTCCGAGCGAGACTGGCAAGCTATCCTTGACTATAGCCACTCCACACGTTTAGAGTTTAGTGATATATGTGGATACGAAAACGTCAACGCACTAAACTGTATATAAATATATATGTACATAGGTATACACATGTATATAAATGTATATGTGTTATATATACGCATATATATAATTGCTTAGTTGATTATTTGGATACATGGATGGCCAATCTTCAAAGTTTGTGCGAGTCTTGCCACAGTTTTCGTTTTCGAGAGATTTGCTGGCTGGCTTAGCCATTGTGATTTCCTGGAGTGTCAAGCTCAGCCAGGCCAAAGCCTTTCCCAGGTAGCCACCACTCCAGACTCTTACGGGCCTTGTGGATTAGAAGGAGATTCGCTACTATGCGACTACTTTGATGCCAGGACAATGTTGATTCCTAATACTGGTTTACTCTTAGCTGGGCTTCCGTATGGAAACGTCGGACTCCTCAGCTTGGGAGAGCCTGCTGGGTGATGAACCCTCCGCTGTACATCGCAACCCGACACCTAGGAACACCTCCCAGCCACAGTGAGACGGTGAACCGTTGGGATGTTCGATCTTGGAGATATATGCTCATGTATATACATATATGTATATGTGGACAATAGGAAATATTTCCTCAATAACTAGAGTGTTTTCGTGGTTCAGAATGTAACAGTATTTTAGGAGAGACTGTTCTATCGTTTTATCGGTATGATTGCTACCAACCCTTGGAAGTATTTTGCACTCTGTATTGAGTCGATTCTGGTGTTTTTAAATCCGAGCATTACATGCAATAGCCGTAGTGATTGGAGTGAAAGGACAGTTAATTGCTAGTCAACTTACATGTTTATGAACTTATTCGAAGGAAGGTTTTTATAAGTCATTAAGTGTAGGAAATGTCTTCTACTAAAGTCGCACCTCTCCTATTTTGGTAACTTTTCGTTTTGCTATTGGATGAATATACGTAGTGTGGTTAAAAAAAAAGACTGGAACCCACTAAACTGAACGTGCACTGTAGTGTCCATACGGATGTTTGGTGCAAACCGCTATGGACATTATAGCGTCCATACGGAGCCGTTATGAGTTGAAGACGATATGTCCCGTATTCACGCGTTTCACCGGAAATCATCTAGGGAAAAACTGTGGAAGACTCGTTCGAACTTGGAGTGAAGTAGTGGGTAAGGACCTAGTGGCTGCTTACCGTGAGCCAGGAACTGCAGCTGAACGACATGAAAAGATGAGTAGCCCGAGTAGAAGAAGGTATAGAACTTGCTGAGGTAGATAATAGCAACTTTATAGTTTTGTTTTTCTACAGATGCGACAGAAATGACGCTGATTTTTCTTCACGACATGCCGAAAAACTGCGAAGAGCATCTGAGTTGCGTGCCCAACTTCAGGCCGAAAAGACCGCCCGCTTACGAGAGCTAACACGCAGAGTACTGTTTCAAAGCTTTAAATTCTTGGAAGCATTCTTGGGGTTTCTGTCAAATTTTGGGTCTATTATAGTTATTATGGATGCATTGCAGAGCACATATTTATACATCCTTTTCTCCTTAGGTAGAAGAGGTGCGTGAAAAGCGACAGAAAATTATTGAGAGGAAAAGGCAGTTGTTGGAAAGCCGCATGGAAAGAGCTCAAGAAAATCGAGAGAAGAACATCACAGAGATAATTCGGCGTGCTAAAGATGATGAGCAAAGGGTGAGCATTGTATTGTATATTGTATTGTAAGGATTAAGGTGAGCATTGTATTGTATTGTAAGGATTGTATTTCTGTGTTATTTAGTTCCAGAAACTGCTTTTAGCTCCCGATCTACGTATTGATAGTAAACGTATAGCGGATAGTTGGTGTATAGAATAACTGTATTTTAAACCGTTTTTTATATCTTCCGATAATTTTGTGTTCAGTTTTAGGTTTTTCAGGTACTAGAGGTCCAATTCATAAATTCCCTCCAGGGTGGCAACATGCTGCTTGATTTAAAAATGAGGGATGCTGGAGTAGAAGAGCGGAAGCAAACAATTGCGGGAGAAAGGGCAAGAAGAATAGAAGAGAAGGCTGCTAAAGAACATGCTGCTGAAGAGAGACGTAAATTTGCAGAGTTGGTAAGTTAGTAATTTTTGATGACATATATTTCTTCTTGAGCTAAACCTATGTCTTTTCCAGGAACGAATAGCCCGTCTTCAAGAGATTGCAGAAAAAAAGGAGGCACGTCATGCTCAGCTTACGGCGCAAAGGAACGAGCAGGAAAGGCTTCGAAGTGAAAAACGGAAACAGCAACAAGAGAAGCTTACGGAACAACGGCTCGCTGACGCTGAAGAGAATGAATCTTTGAGAAAGCGAATCCAGGAAAAAGTTGCTGTTTTGGTTTTCGGTACTTCTACTCCGATCGCTGGCAGTGATTGGTTTAACTTCAGATTGAATTGTCTTCTCGTCGGCACGAACAAACATTAGAGGAAGTACGAGTGCGAGCACAAGAACTTTCATCTCCGCGTCCTCCATCAGGCTGTAGGTGGTCGTGGTCATTTGTGGATCCTAACCATTGGCCATCGGATTCCTTTGGAATTAATTTTAAGTGCAGCATTTGTTGTTGTGAGGTAAGATGTACGTTTGGTAAACGGAAGAATCAGTAGCATATTTAATGGATAGAATACTTAGTGTTTTATTTGCTGTCCATGTTTTATTGATTGCGGAATTTTCGTACAAATATATGGACTTTTTCAAGCTATCTACAGAGCTTGAGGCTGTAGCGCATGTTATGTCACGGGCGCATCTATCGATAACTAGTATGGAACAAATTTGCGTTACACCTGAGGATCTTGTAAGCTTCAGCTTCATTTTAACTGCGACAGTTAAACGAGAGTAGGCATGAAAATTCCAGGAAAGAGAGTTCAGTTCGTTGACCCAATCTCCTGTTTCTCTAGATGGTGAGGATGCAGAGAGTGATTTGTTGTGGCGAAAAAAACGGATGAAAGTAAAGCAGCGCTTGGCTGCCAGGTAAAGAGAGTAATTTGACGTTGAGTGGTTATCAGTTATGTTTTTTAAGGAACAAAAAAATTGCTAATGTCGAGCAGACACTTCACAGTTCAAGTACTTTCCAAGCAAAATATCTTTGTGAATTGTCCAACACAGTGTTAAAGCTCCAGCAGAAGCAAAATAGACTGGAAGACTCAGTACTTCAGTCATTCGAACGCGTTTTGAGTGATGCATATCGTGAAGCAGACTGTCAGGTACACTTCGGCTTTTTTATCAACTTCGTGTATAAGTGAATTTTTAATGAAAATGGTAAAAAATACTATAAAGATGCCAATGTTGAATGTTTTATCGTTGTCCGGTATAGTTCCTACGATGTAAATAATGTACTTGAATTTGAAGACAATTATGGCAAATATAGATGAGGCGATGTGCTGATATAGGAACAAGTGTCGTGAGGGCGCGTGTGGCGCAGTGATCGGAGGAGTCATGCAATACAAATGGGATCTATTCCCGCGCCCCTGGCCCACCAATCCCTTCAACTCTCTGGGGTCCGCAAATTGGTACCAGACTTGTTAGGAAGGGTAGCAGCACTGGGTCGATAAATCGGTAGGCTGCCGCGAGTCATTGTAAAGGCTAGATATGCTTTCAATCACCACCAACGAAACATTGAAATCGAATGCGTGGCGCATCCCTCAAGGATTGATGAACGCGGGAGCGTTATCCTTTTTTATTTGTTTATGTTGTGAAATGCAGAAGCACAGCTGAAGCTTTTATATTATAGATCGTAGGAATCACTCGTCAATCCTTATGTTGAAGATATGAGAACTATGCGTAATGGGTTCTTGTTTAAGGGATGGTCTTCAGCGAATTTGGTGCAGTCATTTTCGAATCCGTCATTGCTCGTGGATCTGCTTTCTGTATTAATGAAATGGACTAGTTCTGGTGCGAGTATCAGGTAAAATTCAGTGGTTGGTTTACGGTATAAGTTTTGTGTAGTCAATATTGTAGATTGTTACTAAAATTGTCAGCAGTGATATGCCGACTTTGCTGTTCTCCTATTTTTTGTCGTGCTTTGATATTTTCACCGCGAGTGGTTGAGCTCATGGACTGGATTGTTATTCTATTAAAGGTCAGAAAATTTTTGTTCGATTTTCATAAAACAGTGACTGTAGTTCGAATTTTATGCTTTGTACTATAATTCTACCAATATTATTGCTTCCCAAGCATTCTGCATGACAGTGGTTGGATTATGCTTGTAAAGGAACTGTTTAACACATGTTGATAAAAAAGGAAGCCTACGAGATTTGAAAATCCCACGATTTCTTAAATTCTGCAGTTCTCTAGTAATGGGAAATGTAGTGCTCTTACCATCGTTTCGGAGGTATTGTTTGAAAGAGTTCTGCAGAAAGCTAAACGTTTTATATTCATTTGTATGCTCCCAAGACCAATCATACTGACGAGTGATTGTTGATGGCAGCGTTAGGTAGAAAACTAGTTGAAAAGGCACAGAGCAAGAGTCTCCGTGGTGCAGTGTGTAATGGGTAGCTCCCGGAGAGGGTAGTCGTAGTTCAATCTGGCCCGGGTCCAAGTTTTGCGAATATCTTGGCATCGTTGTAGTTATATTTATGTGTTTATTTGTTTGCCATGTATGTATTGTTATAACAAACTTATTTTAGAATTTTTTAAAGAACATTTTAGAACTTTTTTTAGAAGCCTGAACAAGACGCTCAACTGCTGTGTTTGTTGGATGTTTTGTGTGCAAGTATTCGTTGCGCTAGAAATGCGGGTCTGTGGAAAATACTTGATGTAAATGAGCACGAATTGGAAATTCGTATAAGCATGATTGCGAGGTGCAGATATTAAAAGTACTCATATGTCTCGAATATGTGGGATTTTGCTTGCAGCTATTTGCTGTCATGTCGTCTGCCTCATGTGCTTGAATCAATAGTGGTGCCATCCATTTCCTCTACGCTTTTTACGAAACTCGGTTCACTTCACAATGAGTTTGCTGGCATATCAAGTGAAGACACGTAAGCAGTTATTTGCGACCGTAGTCTGATTTTGTGTGCATGTGTGAACTGTTTTCAGTAATACTCTCTCCGTTGCATATTGTTCGCTACTGCTGAAGGTTTCCATATGCGTCCTCCGCTCGCATTCCTCTAGCACAGAGCTGACAAGTTTAGAACAAAGCAACGGTGAGGTTTCCGCGCGTTTCCTCGACGCATCTATTCAAATGTGTTCTCTTTTGAGCAGTGACTCTCGGTCCTGGAAGGTGAGCTTGTGAATTAAGAATTCTTCATAAGTAACCACTTCTTTGTTTTCTTTTTTACAGTTTCTTATGGAGGATCCTGGAAAAAGTATGCGTATATTACTAGTCGTGGGTTGCATAATTCGTCGTGTTGACAAGGAGTCTGGTGTTAAATCGTTTGCATCAACAGCTCTGAAACTGATTGCTCAATACGCTGCGTTTGATTCTTACCATCAAGTAGGTGGTAACTGAATAGTTTTTTTTTACGCTTAACCTTTTCATCCCTAGCCCTAATGAATGTGCTGATTATCATATGTTGAAGCTAAGGTTTTTCTTAATCATAGTTTCACGTTAATCTCCTATTTCTTTTATCGATGAGAATCGTATGCAATATGCAGTTCTTTTCACTAGGGTTTCATCATGCTGTGAGGCTGGTACTTTTTTCAGCTTTCATGTATTCTTGGGGGTCAGCGCTCAATTCTTTCTGCAGTGGCGACACTTCCGGTGTACTTCTTGACTAGAGCGTCACTGAGAGTTTTATTTCTAACAGCTCTCATCACAATGACGTACGACTGCAGTTTAGCAACTCAGCTTCTCTTAGAGGAGTTGAGCGCAAAGCACTTAATTAAGTTTATTACCGTAAGTTGAGAAGACCTTAATGTATTTCTAACACTACCTGAAGTAATTGTTTTTTAATTTTCTTAGGAAGCACAAGAGGGGAAGTCGTCGAACATTGATGTGCTCCAAATGCTTATACCGCAACATGCTGTAGGGTCCCTTTTAAAATATTATGAAACATTACACCCGTGATTTTGTTCAAGCTGCTTACTGTGTCAGTGATTTTCCTGGTTTTCTACATTTCACTGTATTTTTCTAGTCAGCGCTTTGTTTTAGATTAGCTTACACTATTTTGTTCTAGATATAATAGATGGTATTGAAAGGTTTTATTTCGCTTCATGTTGTTGGTTACGATGTATGAAACCGGTGATTAGTTTAAAATAAATCTTGCGATTTGGTTTTATTACTTTACTGTTCTGAGTATTTGATCACATCATTATCTGGTGTTATTTCTTTTTATACGTGGTACTTCCTGCTAGAGCAACTATTTCGGTGTTCTAGTACTGATTATTATAAGTCGATAAATACTGTTTTAGATTTATTTGAGTTAATTTTCAGCTTATTACTTAGATAGCTTTCATTGATGGCTTTCATTCACGACAATATAATCGACATGACGGTCTGGTTAAGAAGTATGTACTGGTTAGAAAAACGAATGATTGTAGCAAAAAAAATGTAGTCTTCATCTTCCAGACAAATCTCTGCCGACGTATCAACATAGTGCGAGTTAGCTTGTTACGCCAGAGTAAAGTTATGTGTGAGTAGAATCCGTGAACCACAATTTTTCGAATGTTATCGTTGAGCTTATTGGTTTGTAGAGCGAATCGAAGGGGAGAGTGTAGCGTAGTGCTCAGATGCGCCATGCAATACACACATGGGGTCGATCTCGCGCCTACGGATAACTAAGTTTTTCGTCTGTCCGTGGTCGGCAAATTAGTACCAGACTTGTTTGGGGGAGAGCAGCACTAGCTCGGTGCATCGATAGGCCACCGCGAGTCATTGTAAACGCTAGATATGCATCCAGTCACCTCCAAACGGTGCTTAATGAAGTCGAATGCGTAGAGGATCCCTCAGGGATTAATCGATTAAGCAGATAGCATTATCCTTTTATAGCGAATTTGTAGTGTATGGCAGGCCATTATGCTTGCATTCAAACGTTTTAAAGAAGGCCAATTTATTAATGATCAATATTTTGCTAAGTTATAATTAGAAGCTTCTAAAATAAAAACGACTTTTTGAGGAGTTATTTGAGTTCGTAGATCGATAGGGCTGTGTTTCTTCCATAAGTTTATATCTCATCTACCGTATTTGCTGAGAAAGTGTCGACAGTTATCGAAAAATTTGTGCAATCGCAGCAAGTACTGAACGGTTGTTGGTTTAGTACTATATGGCCTGTAGCGGTCAGATGTTAAACACTCGTGAGTTGTATGACGCCGTCCAACGAGTGTTTGCCAATCCGGAAAAAGCCACAACAGAAGATCTATCAAAAGCTTGCCGGTTCTGTGCCACAGACGAAAAGTCGGTAGAAGCTATCGAAAGTGCGGAGGTTTGCACGTAGTATTGTGAATGCTTCGTTTCGACTTTTTTGCAATATTATTTTTGCAAACATCACTTTATACGGCAGAGCGATGCACAGAAGAATGCATTCTATCATTTCTTGTCTAGTTCTCTAACAAAAGGCTTATTTAATCAGACGTAGCATGGACAAATTATTTTGTCCTCTAACTCTGCGACTTTCTGGAGCCAGTTCGCACTCTCGCGACGACGCCTAATCTCGGGTTAGTTGCGGACTTGACTATGCCTAGTTTTCAGTCTTTATGGATTTGTTGCTTTTTCGAAAAGGGCCAACAGTTTTTTCGCTAACTAGAGAACTTCGTGGATTGTGACCATGAATGGGTTGTAGAAAAGACTCTACTGTATCGTTCTATAGGTATGGGGAGTGATATTTATGATGAAATTTAGTGTATGTAGCTATTGTCTCTCATACGAACACGTGGCCGTCGGCATTTGGACGTGTTTTGCACATTATGGGTTTCTATTTCTGGAATTTTTTAAAATACCCACACAGTCTATACGATAACTGTCATCCTCTTTAGCGGTTAGAATTCAAATAGTAGTATATTAGCGCGCAGCTTTTAAGGTAGTGAACTCGTTTTGGGAAATAGTATTATTTTTGGTCTTATTTTTGTATATTTCCAAGTGAGTTTTTCCCTAAGAGCGAATAACACAACATCTTTGTTCTACAAGATATCATTTAGTAACAAAAAAAAAGCAAAAATTTATCCTCAAAAAACCGGAAAGTTTACAGCAAAGAAAAAATTGTTCGTATTCCATTCGGGAAGCTACGCTAAACGGCACACGTCCGTTCTGGATTAAAGAACTGTGTGTAAATATTGGTATGCTGTGGATAGATAGACAAGACAATATTCGTTAAACACTCTCGTAACGACGGCTAATTTTGGCGTTGTTGCTCACTAGGAGACGTCTAATTTTTTGCTATGTTTACCGTGACACCATTGAATGCCATACCGACCAATGTGGCAGTTTTCATGCAACGGCGTCCATTTTCTTCTGATTTCTGTTCACAAAATTGGTTGTTTTCAATTTTTTGAAAAAAAAACCTTTACGTTTCTCGTATCCTGTGTATCCCAAGTGTTTTCCTATACGTTTTCCCGTGGTTTGGTGGACGTACAGTTCTAGTATGTGAAGAAGGATCACTAGTCTGCTATGCAATATGTTGCAGTAGGCGTTTAATGAAGTTGTATAAGTTGTACAACATTGAATTTGCATTTCGAATATTGCGATGTTTACATTATGGTTTCTCTTGTTTCATACGATACGCAAAGGTCACCGTAGTGATTAGAGGTTGGAACAAAACGAATTGCTCGTCGAGAAATATGCTGTACAAAGCCTACCAAGCGTGTTCTTCCCGGCAGAGGTACTTTGGTGCCTTTTTACTAGCCAGACCTTCTAGACCAGACACTGTCTTCAACAGCAATAGTTTGTCACCTCGAGATAAGAAATTAAGGGAGAAATTACTAAGAAGACACTCTGCCATGAACGACACCCACCACGGCATCTGCGTTGAATATGCTACCGATTAATTACAAGAAGTCTAGAAGAAAAGTTTACGAAAATAATCCGCTGTAGTGAATATGACACCTATAAATGTCATACTGGTCATTGTCGAAACTTCATTGAAACTCGCGTCGAAAGTTTTAAAAACCTAAGATATAATTTAGATGTTGATGTTACGGAGATATAAGAATTGGATTATGTCTAGCGAATGCTGAGCAATCGTAATTGCTTTCAATTTTCTATTTTATGGACATTGTTAATCTGGATCTTCTAGATTGTGTTGAAGTTCTTGCAATGGGTAGTATTTTTGATGAAATGCGTGTTCTCGTGTCTATAAATTTTTGCTACAGCTTTTTTTTTCGTTCTTCAGCCTTGGACATTTGTAAACTTTCGTGTACCGAGTTCTGTTTAACCCTGACGTGAATGATCAGCATCATGTTGTATTCATAAGCTGACACGAGGTTGGTATAGAAGTATTGCTGTGGCTATGTTTCGTCATAGGAATCGAATCCATAGGATAGGATCGTATATTCATCCACTCTTGTAGACACTGATTCGAATCAATACGACTTTGAAGAAGTCGGAAAGGTCAAAACATTAGCCGCAATAGAAATTTTGTAACACTTTTATGCTTGTTTATCAATTCGATGAGGTTTAGACCACCAATTCCCGGTTTGCTCTGGTGGGGCAAATACGGTTGAGATTTCAGGAGAATTTACTTCTGTAATTCTTGAGCTAGCACATATGGCGTAGTGGTCGGAGGCGCCGAGCAACGCACACGTGGAAACGATTCCTACGTGCATGGCCCACTAATCCTTCCATCCCTCCGGAGTCTGAAAATTGGTACCAGACGCCTGGGAGGATAGCAGCACTGGCTTTAGCCTTTTTTGTCCTTTAATGCTTGGGCTTGATTTCTTATCTTTTATTATGTTAAGGATCTAAATGCTTCTCTTATTGGATTGCTGAATGTATCGTTAGAAGGGAGGGCTGATGATGATGAATCTGTGGTCGACGTTCGTCGTGCTCGGATTGCACTTCGAACGCTTGTTAATGCTGTGAATCGTAGTAAGAAGTAGGTAGACGTTGTTGATCAAGTTTTTGTTTCAAACTTGTTTTATAAGCCTCGTAGTTGTTACATGGATTGGTTTAGTAGTTCTGTGTATGTAGATATCTCATCTGTCATCATATTCTGGAATAATAGTAGCTTTAGCTTTTCACATAGTCGCGTTTAGATTTGCAGGAAGCGTTTCTACTAAATGTTTAACCCTGTTTCGTGCTCTGATTCGGATTCCCGATCTTCATACTGAAACCTTTGCTGCACTTGTTGCTCTTGCCCGGCCAATGCATATCGGTGAGCACTATTTAGTCCTAGGCTTATGTTTAGTGAGATTTAGCGTTCGTTTTCAGTTTGTGCCCTTTCCGATACATATAGTTCATTGATTGGAGAGCTTGTAATGCTGTGGGAGTCACAAACTACTAGTGATTCCGACAGATCGTGGATATCTGCGCTAATATCAATTCATTTAGAAGAAGTGGGTTTTATGGTTACTATAAATATAAAATGTCCTAGTTATAGTCTTGTAAATTAGTTAAAAGTGGTGTATTCTACCTAGGACTTCGGTTTTCTTTCAAGCTGTTTTACGGACTTGTCTTGCGAAAGCTTCACAGTTCTTCTGCATATTACTGCAGTACTAATGGACTGTTGTCATGGAGGGGCGATCACCAAGGTTCGTACTGTGATATCCATGCACTTTATTTAGTGAAAAATTTGGTCGTCATTGTATTGTAGTCTTTTAACATTTTTGCGAAGAAGCTGGTGTCTCGATAACCGACCATGATTTTCTCTATCAGTAATTTCGAAGGTTTCAGAACTTTATAGGCTCGTATACTCGTAAAAGAGACTTTGCTCAATCGGTGTAATCGTACGTATAATTTTTTACGACGTGCCTTCAAATTTAAGTATATTTTGAGTCACTATTTTCAATAAATTGATAACGAATTTTACAAGTTTAAAATTTTCTAGCGCAGCAGCGGCAGCTCCAAATATGAGCGGTACATTGAAGAGCATCATCTTGTATTGTTGCAAGAAATTTCACGTTTTCCTTCACTTTCGTTTTCGAAATGGGGCCTTGAATCAAAGTTTCATAGTGAGGAAATAGGAAGTCATCCTGCTGGCAAGGATCTACAGATTGTAGCAGTTTTTATTATATTTGAAAAAAGCTCATTATGAGCTCAGGAGTGCTGATTTAAAGTTGAAGGCGACAATCTTCTTTGCAATGTATGAATCTTGTAGAGGTGACGTCGTCGCGCAGGTGTTAAATAGTTCCTAAACTTTCTTTTTGAGCCTTAGGGAAAAAAAAATTTTTCGGGGATTTGTCTTGTTTAGACTCATCCAAACAACATATCCTTTTGCCTGGATCTTCTGCAACGAATTCTTTTCGAATTCGGTCAAGGATTAAATTTTGATCGGAGATTTACGCAGGTCGAACAAATTATGTATGCTGTTGAGATTCTGGGTAAGTGTGTTTTGAGCACTTGTGTTTCTTAAGATGTTAATGTTACCGCTTTAGCGTCTGCCGCGCTGAGGGAGACCGAATTTTCGTCTCAGTTGTTAGATCGGCCTGAAGCTGTTGAAATTGTTGTGGACGTCCTAGACGCGGTGAGTTCATACATCAGGGAAACAAAAGGGAAACAAAACAAAAAAAATTGAAAGTAGTAACAAAAGTATATAGCAGCAATGTGCACAATGGAATGGTTAACAAGTAAGTTATTGAAATAATTAACTTTTGAAGGTGCTTGATGCTGAGTGGTTGGATGAAAACGAACGTAATTCGGAAGCACAGAAGCCAACATATTCTGATCGACCTCAGAGACCTCCCCACGTTCGGTGCATGCGTGTAGTGGAGAATTCTGGATTGGCAGCGTTATCAGCCACATTACGTGATTCACCGATGGAAATTAGAGCGAATGTTAAGTGTGAAGCAGTACGAGCAATCGGTTGGTTTTCGTAAGTCTAGTGGTACCTTAAGCATGTGTTTTAATGTTTTTTAGTGGAAAATAATGGTTATTTGCATTACTATGAGATGAATTGCTCATGACAGTTTTATCTACGTACGCTTATACTACTGTCCTCCTATAGGTAATCTATGCAGCGAAAGACTATCTTTACGTCGTGCGGCCGGTGCTAGGGGAGCAGTACTTACAGTACTTCGTTGTGCTAGATTGACTGAGAATGACAGACCTTTCATCGTGAGTCTCTTGTTAATTAAAGTACTTTTTGGATCTGAATGAGAGTTCTTGTCCGATTCGAGGAATTATAAATTATTCAAGGTGCAATGGTCAATTTCTGCTCTACGCCATTTGTGTCTGGAATGTCCTGAAAATCAGATGTTTATTTTGAAAATGGATCAGGTTAGCTCTAGAACAGTATAGCCCAAATAACACTTTGTTCGTGGCATTCTGCAGTCCTTGTTTGATGTTTTTTTTCTTCTCTTCACACCTTTAACGGCTTCCATATAGCGTCTTGCTGGAAATGGTCGTCTTCACGTAAACTTTGAATTACAGTTTCACCCGAATCATGGAAACATGATAAAATGAAGATAGGATAGCACACTACACTAGTTTTGCATAAGACCACAAACGAGTGATGTGAACGTTTTCAGAAACCTACTGGAGTTATTGATCGACAGAAGCTCCTTAATGAATTGGGTATGAAAGTTGATATTGATCCTGTAAGCGGAGCCGTTCAATTCACCTAGTCGCCTTACTGTTCTCATTCTGTGTAATTTCGTTTTTTTTTTTTTTGTTTTTACTCACATCTTGAGATTAAGCATGTTTTGTGTTTTTCTGAACCTCACCTCATAGTGTTCTTATTGGAGTGTTCAATGGGAATAAATTGTCACATAGTCCGATGTTTTGCGAGAACTTTTCATTCGTGTTATATTTGCGTTTCCTTCCAACAGTTGGTTGGATTTTTACTAAATTATTTCGCTAATCTTTGCTTTAATAAGTCTTGAACTCGGTAGGCAGGCACAAAGATGGATTTTTCTGAGATGGAGAAAGCTGTATACGGTGGCAATGTTGAAGATGACGAGGAATTGCTTGCTGAACTTCTTGCTCTCCAAAAAGAAGAAGAAGCAAAACAAAGGTTTGAGCACGAACTTCTCCCTCCATTTTGAACTCAGCATTTTTCCCTTCCAATTTCCTGTTGTGTCTTATCGGTAGACAGTATTTCATTAGTAGGCGAAGTTCTCCTATGCCACCTTCAAGGCCTCCAGCGTCTCCATATTCAAAAGTTGGTACATCTCCTGCTTTAGGTAAGGAAAGTTAGTAGATGCTTAAAATTATAGTTGCTATCGCATAATTAGTGGCCTCGTCTAGCGTACCCGTTAGAGGTGCTGCACTGCAGCGGACATGTGGTCATTATTACTACCACGTGCACTTGACAAACCAAGTCCGTCACCATTCCGGAATCGATAAATAAGTCTAGGAGTGTTCAGAAAATGCTAAATTTATATCCATAGTTTCCTGAAGTCATTGTTTACGCTAAGTATACATTCAGCCACCCTTATGATGTTTAACGGGGTCGAGTGCGTGGCGCATCTTTGAGAGGTTTTGCATACAGCATATTGCTTGCATTAATTCCTTAACAGTTTTCACATTTGCAAAAGTCGTACGACATTTCTATGTTGCTTCCATTCTCCTAAGACAGATGAGTTATTAAATTGAACAACCTATTTAGTGAACTTCACTGTGAAAGAAAGTATTAGTTGCAGGAGTTGACCCAGCCAAATTGGCGGCCGCTCTTGCAGATAATGTCGAAGTTGACGAACACGCTCTCGAGAATGACGAGGATTTGTTAGTATGTATTCGAAATATTTTTACTTTGAATAAAAAAGAGTACGAAAGTTTTTTACTACTAGGCTGAGCTTTCTGATCTCATTGGAAACAGGGAAAGTGGTTCTTCCTCAGACCCAGTTGCGCCCGAACATCTGTCTAAATTACCAGATACCGCTATGCTGTCCAGACTTTCTGAACTGCTTATTGTTTATGAAAAGATGCTGTCCGTTAGTAACAAGGAAGGAAATGCGTTGAAAATGCGGAGGTATCTTTTATGCCTTCCCCACATATTTATAAACAGAAAAGTTTGTAAAAGTTTGGTGTTTTCCCATCTAGGCACCAGCGTTCTGTGGATAAATTGAAAGGACTGATTTCTAAAGCGCAACGGGGTGAGGACATTGATGAATCAGAAATTCCGCCGGCACCGCCATCTCTTTCTTCAACAACGCGTGATGAAGTTGGTTGTAGGGAATTACTTTATTCAAAAGCATTTTACAGTGATGTACAAGAACTATTAACTATCTTCAATACATGGACTCATTATAGCAAACGGAAACAATGGTACCTTCAACACCTCCGCCCATCCCAAAAAGAACTACCTCAGCATCAAGTCCATTATCCAGTGTCCTACCTCCACCCGTTCCTGAGCGTTCTTCGTCGACATCAGCCTTTGCAGCCACATCGGTTCGGTTCATACCTTATATAATATTTCTCAGTTATACCTCAAAATTTTTAGAAAGAATGTACTGATTCAAAAAAACAAAGGATTTTGGAGGTTCTGAAAAGACGTCGAGATGCTTATGTTGCAAATGGAAAGGTGGGTCACTGGTCACTAAAGCATTAGGAATGTTGCACCATGTAAAAAGGCTTGTCAGTAATAGGGAAATTCAGGCTGCAGTGGCTGCAATGGATAAAGTTGCTGCTAAACAGTATGTCGAGATGGCGAAGATGTTTGATCAGGTCGAGGTTTTTAATGTTGTAACTGGATATTCGTTTTATACGTCACCTGAAACTTAAGGCACTAGCTGCAATGGATACAGCTAATGCAGATGAGTTAGACTTGTCTGAAGTACCTCCATCTCCACAGCCCTATCGCAGAGTCGAACAACCAACCACTTTCATTGGTGGTTTGGAGAGTCGAATGAACAGGTTCCAAAGT
Organism: Angiostrongylus cantonensis; assembly: GCA_009735665.1. Lineage (NCBI taxonomy): Eukaryota > Metazoa > Nematoda > Chromadorea > Rhabditida > Metastrongylidae > Angiostrongylus > Angiostrongylus cantonensis. The sequence continues at coordinate 758,757 of MQTX01000183.1, read as the reverse complement.
TTAGCCAGCAAAGCAACTCAAGATGGTAACGATCGGAAAGCTAGGTTCGAACGTTTCTTTTTTTCTCTTGGTATTGATCATAATAGTAAGTATTCTTTCATTAATTAGTTAACACGATGTTGATAAAAAAGTTTATTCGGCTTGCGTTTCGACGTCTTCATTGTTTCAGAGCCGGTGATTAAATTAGTAAGTCCCATTTGGATGAAACGTCGTGGTAAAATATTTATTTTTTGGATTCTTTAATAGCAATTCGACTTACCATTCTATTTTATTTCTAGATATTAATTAAATTGTTAGGTTTTCATTTTACTCCTATCCAGTTTCCGAAATTCATGGTAACACCAATCTCGTGTTGAATTCTGCCCAAAAGTGTCCCACGATTTGCTTTAGGCGTTGATTAGCGAATGCTAACAACTCCATCCATCTTGGAAAACTCAAGGATTTAATTGTAAAGACAGTTTAGAAAGCCTTTTTACTACTATCTAGGATGAATACTCGTATGGCCGAACAATATAAAGCAGCCATACTTGTTGCCAAAGCAGGACATCCAGTAGCAGTTGCTGAACTGCCATCTCTTCCTGATATGCCTCCTTTACCACCTCAAAACCAAGAACCCACCCTGAAAACCTCCACACCTAGTGGTAATTTTTTGCCGGTTTTATTGTTTCAAATTTCAAAATTTTCAAAATTCTAAAGATTTCAGTGCGTCCTCCACCGGCTGTCGGCCCACTTGCTGCATCCGGGCAACCGGGAGCGTCGAGGAATTCCACTCAACTCCAGTTTTTGATAATACGTCAGAATGAGTTCAAACAAGCTGCTATTCATGCAAAATCAAAAGGAAACTTGGAACTGGCTAAAAAATACCTGCTGGAAGCTAAAGTGTGTATAATCATTTTCTCAGTTGTGTGTTTTTGGCAAACAATATTTGTTGGTACAATTCGAAAAGACCGATTTTCAATTTAGCTCAGTATTAAAAGTAAACTTATTTTGTTCTTATGAGCTCTCATTGATGACCGTTGATAGGTTGATGAGAGTGTTTCATTTGTCATCGCATGTGAACAGCAGAAAGGTGGTTTTATTTCTTGAGAAAGAAAGCCTATGAGTACTTCTTAGAGACTAGAGCTTGGTTTGCATCAGAGCTTTTCAAAAACACTAGGGTATTCACTGAATAAGGCTATACAACAACAAGCCCGCTCACTGAAAAGGAGGAAGTCGTTCAAATGTTAGGTATTTGTTAACAATCTGGTGGGATTTCATCAGAGGTTGTTTGTAAGAACAAAATAATAACCTTATCTCTGGTTGGTTTCGCGTTCGATAATAACCATGGTATGGACTCAAGATAAAATGGGTATGAAAACTCTAAATATTAGTAAAAGATGTGTTGTTTCTTAGTGCATAACTAGGTTCTGAAATACAAATCGAAACTGGTTGGTGTATATTTGTTCAGCGTGTAGTAGATTTTAGCTCTGATGACCGTTGTGTTTCAGGAATTGTAAAAATCAGGAGATTTCTGAATTGGAGAGCGCAAATCGGCATTGAACCCAATTAGTAGCCACTTTTTTATTTATTGCTTATTCTCTTTATGTCAGGATCCCAGATCAGTCTCGTTGATAGGTGATTGTAGACAGCATTTATAAAACACAGCTGTGAAAAAGAAACGAAGGGCACGCATGGTGTGGTGGTGAACGCCTTACCCCATCGAAATGGTAGTAACGTTTTCGAGCCCCACCACAGACACCTGTGGTCTGGAGTATTTCAGGATGATTGTGGGTATATTTCTCATCATACCCTGCCATAAAAGGAATAGGCTGTACATAAAAGGTGGATATATAGGCGTATAGTTCATAGTAGGTTTTTTTTATTTGAGCAAGAATCATTGCGATCTAGAGATGTTTGACCACAAGGTACAATTTTTCGTGTACTAGGGTGCAATTCTGTTTCTTTGGAATCTGCTGTGGTTTTTCTCCTTTTTTCTTGTCGGCGCTCCGTGAGCAATGGATCGATTGTGAATCTGAATGTCTGCACATATATATTTCTTAGTTTCTTCGAAGACTTAAATTTTGAGCAAATTTAAAATGGACGATGATTCTCAGAAAACTGTAAATGCCCTGGGGCAATAGGGTAAAATCTTTTATAATTCTCCCATGGCTAAAGATTCGCATTAATTCTCATCATCATCTCACGTTGCTAGCATATGTGCTTCATCTATGTAGATTTTGAGCAGAAAATAAATTGAGCACCAACAAAACTTCTGTATATCAGTATTTTATCTTCAAGTATTTGTTGTATAGTTTCTACGGTTTCAGGGTTTTGACAAAATGATTGCTGCTGCCAAGGCAGGCCTCCCAGTTTCAATAAAGGCTACGCCAATTCCTCCACAAGTTTCTACATCTCAAGCAACTTTACAGCCTCGGATTGTTCCTACTACTTCGAGTACCACTGGAATTGAAGGTATTTGTTTTCTTACGAATAAGTCGAGTAAAAAACTGATTTTCACATCAATAAAGAATCAGAGCATCAAGAAAGAATGATGGTATACTAGCTGCGGTGGTCAGTACGGATATCCGTTTACGAAACTTGCAGAAAGCAGTTAGTAGAAACCTCCCAAAAGTTTACCACCTCATCGTGGCTGGGCTCATCGTGGCTGGGTGTTCCTGGGTGTCAGGCAACGATGCAGAGCAGAGGAATTCATTCCTTTAGCTGGGTCACGCCTGCTGGGAAGGAGTTCGGGGTTTTCATCAGGAAGCCTAGCTAAGATTAAACCAGTAAAAGGATCCACCGCCGACCTAGTATCAAATTAGTCGTGTGGTGGCAAATCTCCCTTTTATCCACAAGGGCTGCGAATGTCTGTGATGGTGACGACCTGCGACAGACTTTAGTCAAGCTGATCTCGAGATTCCAGGGAATCACAATGACCAAATCAGCATATCTCCGATATAATGGAGATTATGCTGGAGCCTGCGCGACCAGTGAGGACAGGCCATCCAGGTATCCAAGTAGGTTAGTAGAAAAGACTGTGTTTTCTTTTGTATTCGAGTTCGCCACAAATAATCACCGACTCCGGCATGACGGAAAGCTCAATTCTACACATTTCTGCGACTTTTTTCATGCGGTGACATAAGATCCTTTATGTGTTATATCCTTCAATATCTTATCTCTATGTTGTATTTGCTCGGTGTTCGACCACAATAAAGTCTACGTGAGGTGTTGGCTTTTTCATTTTTTTTTCCATCGTGATCTTTTTTTATTCTCCTATATTTTGCATGCGATGTTATTCAGGTCGTGGAGAAACCTTATCTATGATGGAGAAATCTCTAATCGAGCAAGTGCAACTAGCAGAAAACAGTCGTATGCGCTTCACTCGATTAGGTGATGTTGGAAAGGTATGATGTGTTTGAGTGTCTGAGTGAAATTATACTCTTCCATCGCTTTTGTGTAAAAAAAATATACTCTTTGTAACAGGATGGCCGATCCTGGATGGTACCAATAATTTTGTGATGTCTAAAATGCGTAAGAAAATGACAAACTTATAGAAGAGGCTTTGCTGCAACAGTCTAAACGTTCCGATGGCCTTTTAATGCATTTGCCCAACTCATCATTTCTTCAGGACTCAAATTTGCAGAATAAAATCAAAAGTGAAATAGAGTCGCATTTTAACGCAAGCATAGCAGCCACTAAGATCAACGATCCATTTGGGGCCATTATCGTGTCTCTTGAACGAAGTGCCGAACTTTCAGCCGCCTCAAAATGTATTGCTTGCCGGAGGGATGTTTTGCAGGTTCAAAAAAAAATCAAGATTTTAAAATTGACTCTGGTTAATGTACATATTGTATCGTTTTCCCTCCCAACGGTTTACCACCTCATCGTGGCTGGGTGTTCCTGGGTATCGGGCAACGATGCAGGGCGGGGGAATTCATTCCCTTAGCAGGGTCACACAAGCTGAGAAGGAGTCCAGGGTTTCCATCGGGAAGCCTGGCTAAGAGTAAACCAATACAAGGGTCCACTTCCATCCTAGTACCAAATTAGTCGCATGGTGGCAAATCTTCCTCTGATCCACAAAGGCTGCCACTGCCTGTGGTGGTGACGACCTGACGCAGTCTTTGACCAGCCTGACCGCGGTATTCCAGGGAACCACAATGGCTAAGCCAGCAAATCTCCAAAAAAGGGAGGTTATGCTGAGGCCCACACATTCAGTGAGGACGTGTCGTCTAGTCACCCAAGTAAGTGTTGAAGTATTGGATCGTTTTTTGTCGCAGGACGATTTCAGATGTATTTATTTGATTCATTCAATTTTAACTTTATTTCCAATTTTGTATAGTGTACGCGTGGAATGAAATCTAATTTTTCACGACATAGCTTGTGCGTTGAATTTGGACCAGTCTAAAATATATCATTAGTTCTCAGGATAATATTCTATTTCGGTCGACATTGCTACCTCGTTCTTAAGGGTGATCATCGTTCGTTATTGGACAAAAAAACCTGTGTATCCTTTATATAAGTTATAAAAATCGTTTATAGTCCAAGCTACATTTTATAATTCTAAGAATAAATGATAAATATAATTCTAAGAATAAATGAACGATTCGGATTTTTGTTGATTCAGGTAAAACTGTTTGAGGATTGGGCAAAGGTTTCTAAACAAGATCTGTTACTCGTTCGAGAAGTTGCAAAACAGGGATTAAAATTGCCTAAGTAGGTGGTGTGATGTAATGTAACTGCATCCTAGCGTTTAAAGCATTGCCTTATTCACTTTACAGATTCCATTATGAATCACGTCATATTCCCTGTGCAGACCTTTTTCCCGATCTCGCCGAAGACGTGTTAGAGCTTTCCATTATTCGCTGCCGGTAGGATTTGCAATGTATGAATAGATTTTTATGCCAGTAAAGGCGCTACTGGCTTCTAGTTACTTCTGTTCAAGTGTTTTTTTGTCGTATAGTGATGTACCTCTTCCGTCTGGATACGAGCCAAATGATGCGAATCTTTTCGTTAAGTTCGTGTTCCCATACCCATCTGATGCAAACCAGAGTGGAAAAACAAAGTATGTTCCAGGGACTCAAAACCCTGGTATGTTTTTTTCTGGTTTACTAAGACATTGTTTCTCTCTGTGAAGCTGTATAAAATGAAATAGCGCAATTTTGAATACCGCTACATTGCCATGCTGAGTAAAGTTGTTTAGGTCTATGTTTACGCGTTGATTACTTTGTAAAGCTCCTTAGTAATTGTTTGTTGGTGTAAGGAAGAGTTTTTCTAAGTAATGATAGTTATGACAATGAGCGGGTTAGAGTAATTGTTTATTACATTTCTTATTTCATATGGAAATGTAGGAATCTAGATTCTCTTTATTGGAATTAATGGAAAATAGATTTCTTTTCTTTTCAGAGTTCGATGAGATAGCCATGCTGCAGATTGGTACTCGTAGGGCTAGAAGTCATAAATTGATGCGTGTGCTGAAACGAATTCCTTTGAAACTAGAGGTCTA
>MQTX01000183.1:648089-753123 GCA_009735665.1 Angiostrongylus cantonensis | reverse complement strand
ATATATATATATATATGATCTCTGTCATTCAGGTTTATCAGAAAGGCAGTTTTTTGAGAAGCGATAAATTACTCGGAACCTGTGAGTGGAAACTCGAACAGTTGGAATCAAATGCACTGCTGGAGGAAACGCTGCCGCTAAAAGAGGGGCGAAAGGCCGTAGGTGGCTTACTGACACTGAAAATTAGAATTCGTGAACCACTAGGTGATGCGAAATTGACAAGCATTCAACACCGCTGGCTAGTGCTCGATAACTGAGTTATTGTCAACTTGACGGTTATAGAATTTTAATTTTTTGACACAAACGAAATTGTGTGGTTTTCGATAGTCAATATGAATGTCATCGGGAACCGTGTCATTTTCCTTTTACTGGTCATATCACTGACTTCTGTATGTATTGGAGCGATGAATGTTCCTTATATTTCAGTCTAGTTACGTGTGAATCATCAATAACTCCGTGATGTTCGTTTTATCGGTGATTATTTGACTACTTATTGCACTGTAATCACATCGATATTGTATACATCACTAATAGATAAACAGATCTTATAACAGGCGGATTTTATGTCAAACCCTTCTTAAAATTTGTGAAGTTTTTACCATCCAATTACTTGGATACTTGGATGATCCGTCTTCACCGGTTGTGTGTGCCCCAGCATAATTTCCATCCTCCGTAAATCTTCTGGTTCAGCCATTGTGGTTCCCTGGAATCCCGAGGTAGGCCTGGCCAAAGTCTGCCCCAGGTCGTCACCACTACAGGTTCGCCGCCCTTATGGATACAGCTAGCTTGATATTAGGTCAATAGTGAATCTTGGTATTGGTATGTTGGCCTGTCCAATTACATGGTGGAAAAACAACAAGTTCCAATGTTTCGAAAGGCGTTTTTTCAACAAATCGGTGTTTTCCAGATAACTTCTTCGATTCCATTTCTCAAAAATCACAGCGATGTCAATATCCAGATCGAATCTATATCATCAAAAGAAAATGAAACAATGCTTCTTAACATTAGAGCAGGAAAAAGTTCCAAAATGTATATTGGCAATGTGCAAAAAAAAAAAAAAGAAATGCGCCATTCATTCGCTGTCACAAAACATCCTAGAGGTGATTGAATGCATATCTTGTCTATAAAGTGATTTGCGGTGGCCTACCGATTTATCGAGACAGTGCTGCTGTCCGCCCAGACAATTCTCGTACCAATTTGCCGACCCCGGAGGGATGGGAGTGCTTGGTGAGCTGTGGGCACGGGGTTGAACCGACGACAACGAGTGCAATGTAGGTAACATCTAGTCACATCGTTACATGCGCTCTTAGCAGCAGAATAAACTGGACGATTCTCTCGAAATCAGAGCAGGATAGGCTGTATAGTGTATGAATACAAATGAATCAATGGATGTGAAATCCAATACACATTCCATAGGATGTAAGAGTTAACAGAGTAATAGCCATCCATTTTGGCTTGGAGTTTATGTCATGAAGTTTCAATGGCCTAAAGAATCCATAAGCTTTGGTATTTTCTAGAAGAATAAAAGTCTATCTGGAAGTATAAGAGTTAGGGCACCTAATTTTTGTAAAGTGCACGATTATTGTTTGAAAGTGCAAATAACTGACGAATTTCGTGAAGCGAAAATTTGACGTCTGTGCAGTTATCTCTGTTCTAATGAACTGCAAATATTGCTTCAGAGCAGCAGAGCAGAGAGATTTCTAGTCGAATAGACCAAGGCTACGTCGTAATCTCTAATGTGGAGAGTTTGTGGTTGAAAAAGCAGGTTACTATACGTACTTATTGGGAGATCTAGTTGGCTTATAAGATAATCCCTTTTATCATGCAGGTGTACCTGCGGACTTGTTAGCCATACTCTTTAGACGCTTTGCTGATGCGTTAGCGTGTCTTTGAAATAGTAGTTCTTAAGGAATTCCTCCGTCAAGCTTCAGCAACAATTCCTGTCGTATTTCAACGCTTAATGTTTTATCCTTTATCAACTATTCTCTCATTCTTCACCGGTAAAAGAATGATATAATGAGCTACTATCGCTATCAGCCGTTATCCTAGTAGTTGATGACTAACTTAAGCAGACACAAATGAACTCCGTTTGTCCCCTTCCGCACACCAAATCTCAGTGCACTTCACTGGACCTATCAAAGGACGCGTAGATTACTATTTTTTGGGCTAGTTTCATCCCGAAATCTTTAGGCTTGGGTGTTTCTAGTTGAGTATGAACTAGCTAGTGAGATCGCATTTCAAAAACCAGTTGCACTAACGAACGACGATGTGTCGACAAATTACTGAGTGAGAGGGTACGGAGCTGTATAAAATCTATAGTGATTAACAGTTTACCAAAAGTTTTATATTTCGGCGTGGTTTTGATGATGCCATAGCAAAAGGAAAAAATGCGATAGTTGTTCGATAACAGGGTTTTGCTGGGAAGCTCTACAATTTGGGATTATTCTCGGATTTACTGATTTTTCAACAGCTACCGCCGCTGTCATCAAGTTGAAGCTCAAGAAGAAAAGATAGTTCTAGAATAATCTCTGTTAATAAATAAAAAAAGAAAAAGCTTTCGGCGTTGATCAATCCCTGAAGGATGCGCCATGAATTCGACTTCATTAAGTATCGCTGGAGGTGATTGAATGCATATCTGGCTTTCACAGTGACTCGCGGTGCTCTACCAATGTATCGAGCCAGTGCTGCTATCCTCCTAGACAAGTTTGATAGCTGACCCCGGAGGCATGAAAGGCTTGGTGGGCCATGGGCGCGGGGATCGATTCCATGTGTGTGTCGCAGTGACGCGTCCTACCACTGCGCCACACCCGTCCTGTTAATAAATAAGAATAAAAATGCAAAAAAAAATGCTAGGATTTAGGCGTTACGACTATCATTTCACTTCAAAGTTGTTATTTGTTTATCACATTCATTTCCTGGTCGCACAATTCAAACACAGCTTTGTGGTGGTATTTGCTCACTGTTGTGTGGAAAATCATCGCCATACGCTCATTGCTATACCGTTAATCGCTGGTGTCATGAACTTTGGTCGTGATATTGTTTTGCTTTGTTTTTGGGATGTGTACTGTGGCTTAAGGTATCATGCAGCACATACAGCGTTGTTGGTTCGATCGCAACTACTCGCATCCGTCCAGAGACGACGAATTGGTACCAGCCCACCTGAGAGAATAAGAACAATGACCTTGTTCATCGATAGACCGTCGGAAGTTATTGTATCGGCTTAACATGCATTCAATCTCATAATGTTACGAATGGATTCGAATGCATGACGCATCATTACGGGGTTTATAAAAGCCGGACGCGTTATTCTTTATTATATTCTGTTATTTTACCACCACCCAAGAGTAGTCGATATCGAAAATGGTCTCCAGTATTGATCAAAATGAGAAATCAATGGTTTATTTTTTTCTTTCACGGCACTCCAGCAAGTACTACTAGGATTTTTTGCTCGTTCTGAAGTATTGATCGAAATTCTCGACACTCTTTATCGACTGGCACTTGTTCAGCAGAAACGAAAAATGCGCTCCATGTGGCGTTGCCCTTTCCTTACAGCATTATTTTTGTAGTGTTTGTTTTCTTAGAAGTCAGTTCGATATCACAGTCTTCGTTGTTCGTAGTTAAAGTCCTGGAAAGTCATGGGATTTTTCATTTTTTCTAAGATCCTTTTTTGTGAGCGGTTTTCTCTACATTTCAAAGATCGAGTCGATTTTTTCTCTAACCTCAGCGTGGCTAATCAACCTGTGTTTTTCACTGATAAACTGATACGTGGTTGAGAAGAAGCATTATTCAGCTAACGTTTCGGCGCTTTCGCTTTCTTCAGGCACGCCGAATAAAGTTTCTTCACTCCGTCGCATTGACTTATCCATGAAAAATAAACATGTGGCTTTTTCTTCCAGTGGTAATAAACCCATCATCCTCTTGGCATGAACTTCTCGAAGATTCATTTCTGTGATGAAAAGTGGTTGAAGGAAAAATAAAGCAAATGAAAACATGACTTATGTGCGATGTGACCATTATGAGATGCACGTTCTTCTCTTCGTCCTTATTCGTGCATTTATTTAATGATCCGAAAAAGATTCACTTTAGAGGTTTGTTTAGAGGTTCACAAGTTTGTTTTGTTTGTTTGTTGATGTCATTCTGGTCGTCTGGTAGCCGCCTGTTATGAGCGGATAGCGCATGAGCGCCGAGCTATTTATACTAAGTGAATTCGTGTGGTTCACAAAATCAATAAATCGATTGTTGCGAGCCTTAAAAATGGTGGTTGGGCGTCTTTTTTAAATGGGAATAACACGGGATATTTATAGTGGTTAAGTTGAATTATTTTTAGTGGTAACCTTTTTTAAATCGTTAGTAGTTTTCATGTAGAAACCGTTTTAAAAATTTATTCATGTCAGATTCAAGTCAAAATTTCTTATATGACCAGGTGCGTCACAACTTATGATGGGCCTTTTTAATTTATTTGCTTAGTTTCAGTCAGCATTACCTTCCCTTGGCGAGGGCGCGTGTGGCGCAGTGGTCGGAGGTGCCCTGCAACACACACGTCGAGTCGCGATCCCCGCGCCCATGGCCAACCAAGGCTTCCATCACTCCGGTGTCGGCCATTTGGTACCAGACTTGTCTGGTCTGGCAGGATAGCAGCACTGGCTCGATATATCGGTAGACCACTGCGAGTTATTATGAAAGCCAGATATACATTTAATCACCTCGAACGATACCTAAGTCTAATGCATGGCACATTTCTCAGAGGTTGATGACCACCGAGAGCTTCATCCTTGTCCTTTATTTCCCTTTCTTGTCCTGTTGGCATTGTTTGTGTTTCGTGGGAGTTTTCTTCTTCTAAAAATCTCACATTGCAAAAAAAACCCAAAATTCATGTATAATTCTAATTCAAAGAACCAGTTTTCGTGCAAACATTACGGAAGGTCAAGGCGCTCTGATTTCCTAATTTCCTGTCTTCCAACGGAATGACTGGATTTGTGTCAAGGCAAAAAGGTGACGATCTATAATGGCTATGGTAGTTTTACTGAAAAAATTTCAGGAAGCTGTCTAAATGACTAGCCCGTCTCGATTTGTATTCGTTACAAGTAGAGGTCTCCATTCTTGTAGTTAAGAAAAGTCCATAAGAGAGGAAAACATTCTATGCTACAGTAAGCTCTAATCTGAGTAGATCTTGTTGTATTTAAGAGATAAACTATTATGGAACAAAGTGAAACTGGCAGTTGATCGCGAGACACAACAATCTCCGTTCTCACATCGTTTAGAAGTCGTCGAAAAGAAAGGTATTGATTAGAAAAAAATATCCCTTTGTTGGCTACTCTTTTTCCCTCAGTGTTTGCCTGTCTGGTTTTTTTTTTTGTCTTCACTGAAATATTCCCAATGATACCGTCAGCTGGCCTGTTTTCTTACTGAAGCAAAGTCGTTTTAAAATGTGTCATTTACAGCTGTGGATCTCATATAAATCCGTTGAAGGCGTTTTTTCTGCAGCCTTTAGCGCTGACCTCATCATCACATTTACTGCGTCAATTATTGATTTACTCTTTATTTATTTATTTGCATGACCCAGAGGCGAGGATAGCACATAATGTAGTGGTTAGAGGCGCTCTGCAATGCACGTGGGATCGATCTTAACGCTCCATGCTCGCCAAGTCTGCCATCGCGCTGTGGTCGGAAAATTGGTATGAGTCTTCTCTGGGAGAGTAGAAGCACTGACTCAGGTAGCTCTTTGCGAGTCATTATGTAGTCCAGTTATGCATTCAAGCACCTCTAATGATGCTTAATGAAGTCAATTGCATGTCGTATCCCTTAAGGACTGATTAGCGCCGAACGCGTTCTTTTTTGCCCTTTGTATAATCCCGCACCAGTTTTTGTGTGTCCCAGCACTTCTTTCATTCGTTTCGTTACTTTGTACTTGTCGTGGAGGAATTTCCTCCGAATTTGTTTGTGGATTCGCTTGTAACTTAGAGATTTTTGGTCTCTTTTTAACGGACATCGTCGTATTCTTCTCATATCGACCCACTCCGTATTGATGAGGTTTTTTTGCAATCTTCTTCAGAAAGAAGGAAAGATCGCATCAGATTACTATGCTGAATTGAGAGGGCGTAATGTCGGTCAGCCTGTCGCTTATCACTGAATGACGCCATGATGACAAATAAATCACTTCAAGCTGTCTGTGGGAAGAAAAAAAAGTAACAAAAAGCCCTCGTGGACATGATTCACTCGGTGTCCAGAATTTATCGCTACAACAAGGTGCTAATTCTTCAAAAGGTATCCACGCCTTTCTGAAATGCTCTTGTGCTCATACCGTTAACTTTTTATTTGCTGCCTATTATAGTTTTTTCCAGAGCAGGGTACTATGTGAAATACAACTATAGTGGTGCTGAGATATTTTGCAAAACTCCGGACCGCAGGTGTCTGTGGTGAGGAACGAATGCGTTATTGCCCTTTTTGTGGACTAACGTGTTCACCATTACACCATGCGGGTCCTTCGTTTCGCATGTCTCTCAGCTAGTTTTCTATCGATCAGTTCCATCAGCAATCCATTCGTCAACGGGATTGATCTTCGGAGCCCACATCGACGTTGAGCCCAGTAAGGAAACTCTGTAATCTTGTAAAACTCCTGTGATCGTTGACTAAATCATGTGTTTTTAAGTTTCTTAGCACTTGTTCTTTCATCCTTTTGTTTTCTGTTTTTTATTCCTAGGCACTAAGTGTTCATTAATTACCAGGAATAAAAATCAATATCATATTAACAACACTATATGGACCTTTTTTTAGGTAAAAATGATGTCGATTTCGGTTGTCTACTTCTTCTAATAGATTATTCTAAGCGTTTTGATTTACTTGAAAGTTATTTGCGTTATTCTGATACGTAGGCGTATGCTTGAAAATGGTTTCATTTGTTTTACGATGTGAAAAGTATGCGTATTGATCGAAGATAATCTTTGCTGTTGTTTTGAAAATTATATCCAACGCACTTATTGGATCAGTGCACTCTCATTTGTTAGTTCGACTTCGTTGTTGAAATGATGACATCGTAATGGATTCGTTTTCATATGATTTACAACGAAAACATCTGACTCACCTACTGTTTTAAAGTCGTGCAGCATCGTTTCTTCATTCATTTTCATTCCTCTGTGCTCGTTGGATCGTCGTCCATCACTTCACTACAAGTGGCAAGTCAGCCATCTTTAGCTTTATGTACTTCAGTACGTCAATGTAAAATGGAGAGCGGATCATTTCTTCACTAGGTTCTTTTAAACAGAAGCATTGAAATCACCATCCCACAACCATAGCTAAAAGGGAAGTAAACAAGTGCGAAGAGTCGCCGCTATCCTATGAGAAATAATTCTCAGCGTAATCTCAGCGTTACAAGCGTAATTTCCATCCAATCTTGTGCTAGCCATCTAGGAAGTCTCTAGCGTGGTTGTATCGGCAGTCTATGAAGATAAAATCTTACCCAGTTAACAAATTACTAGACAGGTGGAAACGGGATCTTGGTCCGTTCCATTTTTTTGGTAAGTGAAATTCACTCACCTATGCGGGTATAAGTGCGCTTTTCTATTCTTTTGAATCTCAGCATCAATTGTATGAATCTCTCACTTTTCTGAGATTTCCGCGCTCTCTTTGTACTCACCATCTGTTGGTTAATGGGAATAAAGTTGTTTATTTTTGCCTTTTTTTGGTGCACAGCAGGCTCAGGATATACTTATAGATGGTTTGTTGTCTTTCGAAATTCGGATACGAAACTTATTTATTGGAGACGTCTCCGAAGCACTTCCGTTGCTGTTTACAGTCACTGGATTCCAGACTTTTGGCTGGTTTGATAGAAAAAATAGAATACACCTCCACCCCACACACATAAACACACTCGCAAACATCCACCCACACCCGTATGAATAAATATGATTATTTGCTTACGGTAGTTATCATCAACTATGTGTAAGGTCATTCCGGTAAATGCTCGCATTGGTCCTCATACAACAACCTATCTGACTGTCACATAGCTTTACAACTGACTGATAGACTGGAGATTTCTCCAAGAGTATAATTTTTGTTTGTTTCTTAGCAGTTACTTTGATGGTAGATGGCTTCTCTTCAATAGTAATGTGGGTCCATTTTCCATTCGTATTTTCCCCTTGTGAACATCGTCTACGGTGGCGTGCTTTGTGCATGGTTCTGACGCCTCGAGGCTTATTTCGTGAACCATAAATCGTTTAGCTGCGAATACACCTCATTTCTTAATACACTTTCAGTGCTGATCAGCTCTATCGCCATGGATAGTTCAAGGTACTTCAGATTGACCTTTCTCACTGAGAGCTCTATGAGAGATTTCTGTGCTGTCTAATATTTTTCCTTCATTGGCAAGGCTTACCAACAATGGCTTCAATTTCCTGGATCGTTACAGTGGTTTGTACTCATGGCATAGAAGGCTCATGAAAGTTTGGCAATTTTTCAAGTCGTCTCTATCTCCTATCCTGTAAACTACCACTGTTCTTGTAAATTAAAACGTAGTAATTGTATCTCTATCTAGCAGATTCATCTGTCCGAATGTTGCCCATTGTGGGCATCGGGTGGTTTTGTTTTCTTGTCTTGCATGTGATATGAGCATTTATCGCATAATCTAGTGTGTTTGTTGATATGTTGATTGTAGTACCGTAATCAAATTATCACTTTCAGTACTGTTCATGAGTAGGGCTATCGTTCATAGTCGGAGTGCAAGTGCTTGCAATATCACAGTCTACTAGAGGAGTATCTGCGGCCGTTGTTACTCTCGGTATGGCTAGTATTTCCACTCATTGATCGAGACGGCTGCATGCATGTTCTTTTCTGTTTGTTAAAATCCATAATGTACATTTTGGGTTTGTTCTTTCCCATGCTAAATGTCTCATGCCTCTTGTTGTCGTTCTGTTTTTTTTCTCAGTAGGAATGTATTGTTTTATGAGGATTTTTTACTCGTAGTTGAAGTCACAGTTGCAGTTCTTCCTTCTCGTTTCCTCTGCTACATACCTCATCTTCTACGCCGACAGCACTACTACATACTCATCACTACGCTGATATGAGTTGATTAGTAAAAACAGAATATGATAAGTTTTTGGAAGCAGATACGTCTACTATTATGGAAAGGTTTACTTGTGAAGAGCAGGCAAAAGGTGGGTTCTAAAACGAGTGATTACGGTAACCACCATCGCCTCTTCATTATTAAGGCGAAAATTTGTTTATCCGGAACAAGGAAAAACCTCATTCAATACTCATTCCCATAGAGTTTTATTTTTCGCTTTCATCCTCTACCAATTGATTATGTTCCTGAATGTCTGCTAGGCTTTGATATTGAGCCTTAGTGTATCACTGCGATATTTGGGGAATATTAAGCATAAAGCATTCACTAGGGATAAATTTTGTCGAATATATTTTGTTCCACCATCACTCGAGAAACTCAAGCAAGTACTTCTAGAAAGAGTCCATCGTGTATAATAAATGAGGTAGTCGTTCATATTCTCGATTTATAATGGCTTCGTTAAAGAAAAAATGAAAGCATGTGAAACTATAGCTACGACGTCAGCTGTTTCGTCGCCTTGGTGACAACGATTTCTTTAACACCCATGCATACATATGATAAAGGTGGAGTGCATGGTCGGAAATCTATTGCTAAGGCGACAATAAAATTGTGTAATGCGAAATATAGGTATTGATTAGCCCACAAGATGTTCCTTATGTACGAGTACACGGGCTACTACTATGTAGTCATTATATTCAGAAATCCGCTTGAATCATTGCTATATCAATCGATATTATTTCCAGTTTTGGCTAGCTATTGAGCTACTCGTCCCACTTATTCTCTTCGTCATTTTGGTTCTCGTTCGAACAAGAGATTTCACCGACTTCAGAACACAATGTGAGGAAATTATATGCACTCAACAATTTTTTTTCTCCAAAGTACATTAAAGTATTCGAGATTCTGCTAAAAAAAATGGTCAAATTACTATACCATAGGCTATTAGATAGTCCATTAGGAAACAAAGTGCTGGTTCGACCACCGCCCACAGCGCGTTCCTCTAGTCCACGTGGGAAGGCCATAGCTCGGCTATCTCCTTCATTGCAAAGAGAATCGATTCGATCAGCATTTCACGACTTTCATAAAGAAGACGAAATCATTAAGCAGCAGTAGAAACCACATATGAAAAGTTCGAAGACCGCCCGCCGTGGAGGATGGGATGCGAGGAAACGAATCGAATGCATGAAGTGCTGCGATCCGTTGTAAAATGGTTTTTCAATAATCTATATAAATCTCTAAAACAAATTATGTAGTAAAACTCTTAAATTAACATTTGGAACTTTACTACAATAGAACAAGTCAATTTACAATACATTCGAGAAGGCAGTCCTATTGGACAGAATCACGTTTGTTCGGTCACTTATCGGCGTCAAATACCAACATCGACGAAGAAAAATGAAAGACAAGATCTCTCTGAACTGAAAAATACTTCAGTTTCATCATGGCAATATCAGAAAATTTGTATCCTGTCGATTAATGTTCACTATGAGCTGCGATACGTTCGCTTAAACTTCAGACACCATCATTAGGCGTTTATGATTCACTCTTGACTCACAGTGTCGCTAATGTTAAAAACAACGATTACAGATGAATGACTGCAATAAGTAGTGAAGAAAGTGAGATTATAAAGAAGAACACCCTTTTGTTCCTATCCAAACTTCGTTTGACTAGTCTATATTCCGCAACTTAAGATTTCTAATAAGCCCGAACCACCTACTTTATCTGCACAGGAAAGTTCACCTGTGCCACCCGTAGTACCGTTGATAGCCGAGTGACTCGAGCGAGCGCCAGTAAATCTTCCATTGCATGTCGCGTGCAAAAATAACTCAGTGGGTTCTGCTTGCTCTACTGACTGGTTGAGCATCAATATCTTGTTTCTAGCCTTTTCGTGGAGAACTCTGACCATCGAGTCGGTGGTTTTTTTGCAGTACGTTTGGCATACCGAGAAATGTGGTAACTAAAGGCTCCTCTCCATCTGTTGTCGTTCATGCGATCTTCCCTTACCTATGTGCATGTTGCATGCGATTTATACGTCAGTGTGCGCTCAGCTGGACGTTCCGCTAGGATTTCAGAAGGGCGCGAATGGTGAGTTTGTGTCATCCCCCACTTAGAATGAATTTCTTGCTGTAATATGCAGTTGGACACCAAGTAATATCTAATTATTCATCACAGTGAAGAGATAGACTACACATGATGGTAAGCTTATCCGTAGTGAAAATGCAGCTATCACTGCTTTGGTTTTAAAAGTTGTTTTAAAACTTTAAAACTTCACTTAATGGTGAGCTTTTCCCTACTGTCACCGAAAGATTTTTCCTTAAAATCCTTTCCAAATGCTTCATGAACGAGTTGTCTGCTTGTTAATATTTATGTTTACTTGTGATACTTTAAGAGCTATCGTCTCGGATTTTCAGGTCACTACGACTCTAAAGGTTTTCCATCAAGCGGAATACTTCCGTCATTACACTCATTTCTATGTTCATTCTCAAACAAGTGTCATCTGTCACCGACCACCGGCGATGAAACACAGTTTATTCATAACGGCTCAGCTTCCAATGAGTCATTGTGGGTTTTATTTCATGAATAATTTTGATTAGTGATTCATGTTTACTAATGATTGCGATCAGAAGCACATGCTTGAAACTGCTGTTTAACCTCCACTGGACTTAGAGCGCAGATTGAAGTGGCATTCAGTACACATGGGTAGTTTTGTTCGGTCTCACGCTCAACCTTCGTATATTCACCTCCACTCCCCAACCTCGTGGTACCCTCCATGTCATAGCTGCGGGATCTACATATTGGTATCGGACTAGTCAGGGAGTATGGAAACAATCACTTGGTATCGATTCAGCCGCAAGCTGGAAAAGAACTCTCTTCATCGACCACGGGGAAAAAGTCTAGCTGTATATGACGAGAACATTCTGAACGAAGTCCTATCCAAGCGTGACTAGCAGATTAAAGAGGACCCGATCGAAGACTACAAGCTGCTTGTCGAAGCACTGAAAAGCTGTGCCGAATCCGCTTCAATTTCTCAGACAAGAAGATCGGACCGCATCTCCACCACTACTAAAGAGTTGCTCGAAAACAGAAGGAAACACCACCATGGACTACGATTGCGAGAGAAAGGAACGAATGGCATATGTGCTGGGGTCCGCACAACTCATGAAGACGGACCGTCCAAGTATCCAAGTATCCAAGTGAAGTTGGTGGATAGCAGCCGAACAGAGTACTACATGGGCGAGGACTGTCATGTAATAACAACCTCGTGTTTGCTTATTGAAATAAGACATCGAGTTTTCCAGTTTCTTCCTAAAACTAAATTTATAAAGATTTTGCGTCTTATTTAATGAATGGCACATTATATCAGCGGTTGTACCACTTAGTGCTGCTAGCTTGCATTCAAAAGAAATACATGTAAATACAAAAAAGCTGTGGGCGTTGATCCATGCCTGAGGGATGCCCTATGCATTCGACTTCATTAGGCATCGTTTAGAGGTGACTGAATGGTTATCTGGCCTTTACAATGACTCGCGGAGGCCTACCGCTGTATCAGGCCGGTGCTGCTACCCTTCCAGACAAGTCTGGTACCAATTTGTCGATCCCGAAGTAATGGAAGGCTTGGTGGGTCATGGGCCACGGGATCGACTCCAAATGTGTGTTGCAGGGCGCCTCCGACTACTGCCCCATTTGCGCCCTTTATGAATGCAAATTCTTGCAAAATTGACTTATTTCCTTTGCAATTTTCGACAAAGAATCATCCTAGACTCGTGGACTTCCTTTATTATTCGTCTCTTCAACTCGGTCGAATTGGAGAGAATCCTGCCGAATTGTCACAATTACTCGATATTTTTACACGAATTGTTAAAATAATCGCGGCAATGAACAGCACGGAATTTGATTTACCGGAGTTTCAACAGGTAATTTCTAATGTGGTCATCACTTTTTGAATACTTTTTTTTTCCACAGTAAGTGTATATACGTACTAGCTGAGAGAAAGGCAGAGCGAGGATCTCCGTGGCGCAGTGTGTAATGCGCGAACCCCTGGAAAGGGAAGTGGTGGTACTACTTCGCGCATTCGATCCGTTTCCTCCCATCCATTTTCTACAAAGGTCTTCCAACTTTTACTTGTTACTTGTAACTTGGGCTATTGCTTGGAGATTTCCATTTCATCCTGAATGTCGTAGAATGCTGATGGAGTCGATTCTCCCTGGAGTCCTGACATACCCAGGCTGGAGCGTCCCTATTTGGATTGCAGAAAGTGACTTTTTCCTAGACAAGTCCGGTACCAAATTCCCAACCCCAGACGGATGAGAGGCTTGGCTCGCTCGGAGCAAAATAGAACTAGGACCATGCTCGTGATGACGGACATCACTACCACCGTGCTATCCACCCCATGACAGCTTGTAATACCTCTACTACATTTGGAAAACACCCATTTAAAAGTAGCTTCTCCGAAACAATGCCTACATACTGTTCCATCCAATATCTATATATAATATATAGCGATGAAATAAATCGAATAACATTCGACTGTAAAGAGTACTGTAGGTAGTGATTCACTTCACAATGAGAAGAATAGCTATCGATTAATCGTAGTCACTACCTGCACACTAACGTTTGTTTGGTGTTTCTTCTTCGGTTTCGTTTCCATTTTTTGAACTTTGCAGTTTTTCGAGCCATCTTTTAACGTGACACAAGCATTTGAAGATCTTGGTTTATCCCAAAATGCTTCGCAGGCATTGGCGAGATCAAAATTAACACCGTATTTTATTGTTGAAGCGTATTCCTACGTGAGTTTAACTTTGTTGCTCCCTAAAAGAGACAACGTTTTATGCGTAACTTTGTATTCTCTGATTTACATCTATCTTTAAGGGTAATGAGTTGCTTTCTATGTCTCCAGTGCTCCTTCCACTGAGAGCTTTCGAGTCAATACCATTTCTTTGTAATGAAACGGTATTCAACTCTAGCTTTATATTACCTACTAAGTAAGTTTTAATATACCGACCCGGCTAGCTGAACAACATTATTGACATTATGGTCGTCTTGGCTCTTTGCGACTCTTTGCTAAACGCCTCATTCTAGAAAATTCGTTCTTCACTTTCGTAAATTTTATTTATCTAGTGAAAGTGTCAAAGTGTTAAAAAGTGGTTATCAGAGACATTAGTTTTAAGGTAAATCTGGTTTTTCAAGAAAAAATATTGCTAAAGGATTTTTCAGCACATCTTTAACAGCTGTGGATCGACGATCTCTATGCG
Organism: Angiostrongylus cantonensis; assembly: GCA_009735665.1. NCBI lineage: Eukaryota > Metazoa > Nematoda > Chromadorea > Rhabditida > Metastrongylidae > Angiostrongylus > Angiostrongylus cantonensis. The sequence continues at coordinate 738,819 of MQTX01000183.1, read as the reverse complement.
ATCTGACACCCGTGGATTTGCTCACGCTAAACGCAACTGTCATTAGGCAGAGTCTGAGGCTTATACCACGCCCAGTAAATCAGTTCTTATTTGTTGCACATCATTTATTTTATTCTACAGTTCTTTCCTTTAATATTTGACTACCTGTATCACTGAATCATCTGTATCAATCGTTTTTCCTGCTCGACGAGTTATTTAAGCTGGCACCAGTAGTTGACATTTGGCCCTGTCGCATGCAAGTATATCTGAATGCGTCCTGTGCTTTCTAAGCGAACTCGAAGAGCATTAAATTTTTCTTCTATAATCTTCATGACATGGTCTATGTATGGGAGCGATCTCTCTGCTGTGCACATCGCGTAGCGTCATGCTGGACCAATTTGCTGACGACTTCTGTTGATCTGCTAGTTCTAATACATCACGAAAATCCGTCTGATTTGATTAACGACATCTTACAACGCGGTATTTCTGTTCGTCGACGCATGGCGCCTTTCTGGCTTCTCTTTCACTTGTTAGTGACATGGGATACCTTTGTACCGCTCTCGATAGCGCTAAATGACCGTTCATCTTGCTTGCTTGGCGTCGAGGAGCGTACCGCCGGAGGTGCATGTGGAGGCAGAGAGAAAAATAGAGTCGAATGGGTGGTTGACTCGACTGACAAAGTATTCAGGACCAATAATTGCCGATAAAGTCTTGTTTATTTCATTGTAACCTGTGGATCTTTCTACGAAGTTCTTCAAACGTTCTTCTGAACCCAATCTTAGTGTTGAAGTCGCCAATGATGACCGATTCTCAGCCGTAAACGTCAGATTTGGATCGTTATTTGTTTGGAAACCAAGAACTCAAGGTCTGTGAACAAACACGTGTCGACCAAGACACCGAAGACGTCGACCGCCTACTGTTTCAAATTCAGAGGAATATTATAGCCGGCATCGTAGACGAAAAGAGCGCTTGGTTTATCCCAAAATGCTTCGCAGGCATTGGCGAGATCAAAATTAACACCGTATTTTATTGTTGAAGCGTATTCCTACGTGAGTTTAACTTTGTTGCTCCCTAAAAGAGACAACGTTTTATGCGTAACTTTGTATTCTCTGATTTACATCTATCTTTAAGGGTAATGAGTTGCTTTCTATGTCTCCAGTGCTCCTTCCACTGAGAGCTTTCGAGTCAATACCATTTCTTTGTAATGAAACGGTATTCAACTCTAGCTTTATATTACCTACTAAGTAAGTTTTAATATACCGACCCGGCTAGCTGAACAACATTATTGACATTATGGTCGTCTTGGCTCTTTGCGACTCTTTGCTAAACGCCTCATTCTAGAAAATTCGTTCTTCACTTTCGTAAATTTTATTTATCTAGTGAAAGTGTCAAAGTGTTAAAAAGTGGTTATCAGAGACATTAGTTTTAAGGTAAATCTGGTTTTTCAAGAAAAAATATTGCTAAAGGATTTTTCAGCACATCTTTAACAGCTGTGGATCGACGATCTCTATGCGATCTGACACCCGTGGATTTGCTCACGCTAAACGCAACTGTCATTAGGCAGAGTCTGAGGCTTATACCACGCCCAGTAAATCAGTTCTTATTTGTTGCACATCATTTATTTTATTCTACAGTTCTTTCCTTTAATATTTGACTACCTGTATCACTGAATCATCTGTATCAATCGTTTTTCCTGCTCGACGAGTTATTTAAGCTGGCACCAGTAGTTGACATTTGGCCCTGTCGCATGCAAGTATATCTGAATGCGTCCTGTGCTTTCTAAGCGAACTCGAAGAGCATTAAATTTTTCTTCTATAATCTTCATGACATGGTCTATGTATGGGAGCGATCTCTCTGCTGTGCACATCGCGTAGCGTCATGCTGGACCAATTTGCTGACGACTTCTGTTGATCTGCTAGTTCTGATACATCACGAAAATCCGTCTGATTTGATTAACGACATCTTACAATGCGGTATTTCTGTTCGTCGACGCATGGCGCCTTTCTGGCTTCTCTTTCACTTGTTAGTGACATGGGATACCTTTGTACCGCTCTCGATAGCGCTAAATGACCGTTCATCTTGCTTGCTTGGCGTCGAGGAGCGTACCGCCGGAGGTGCATGTGGAGGCAGAGAGAAAAATAGAGTCGAATGGGTGGTTGACTCGACTGACAAAGTATTCAGGACCAATAATTGCCGATAAAGTCTTGTTTATTTCATTGTAACCTGTGGATCTTTCTACGAAGTTCTTCAAACGTTCTTCTGAACCCAATCTTAGTGTTGAAGTCGCCAATGATGACCGATTCTCAGCCGTAAACGTCAGATTTGGATCGTTATTTGTTTGGAAACCAAGAACTCAAGGTCTGTGAACAAACACGTGTCGACCAAGACACCGAAGACGTCGACCGCCTACTGTTTCAAATTCAGAGGAATATTATAGCCGGCATCGTAGACGAAAAGAGCGCGTGTGGCGGTGGTCGTAGGCGCCCTGCAATACACATGGGATCGATCACCACGCCCGTGGCTGATCAAGCCTTCCATTCCTCCAGTGTCGGCAAATTGGTACCAGAGTTTTCTGAGAAGATAGCAGCCGTGGCTCGATACATCGGTTGGTCATCGCGCGTCATTGTGAAGACCAAACATGCATTCATTCACCTTCAACGATGCTTAATGAAGCCGCAGGCATAGCACTTCCCTCAGGGATTGGTCAAAGTCGAGAGTTTTATCCTTTATCTTTTACCATAGATGATATTAAATATTCGACGTCTTCTCGTCTCCATTACTTTACGACATCGTATCTAATCTTTCTAGCCTGTGTCATCAAGTCCTCAACTGAGAATGCAGATCCACGTATGCGTTCCATTTCAAGTACAAACCACCACCACCTATTTTCACATTAAGACGACGTGGAACGGCCTTGAGATTTTAACAGCCTTCCTGACGTCTCCCTATCCAGCATGCCTTGTTGGAAGCTACTCATTCATTTATTTTGAAGGGAATGAAGCTCTCTATATATGTATATATAATACGCCTTCAGTTTTGAAACTTGCGATGAGTTAGCGGCCTCAGAAATCTGACTGAGCCGAGTCGAATTTGCCTTCTTCTAATTCCGATTATCGAAAATTTCTTTTCCTGACTTTTTCATGTTCTTATAGGATAATTCTTCCGAGCAGCGTGTGGAAATCGCCAACCTGTTAAAGACCTTTGTCTCCATTGCTCAGTTGCAGCCTATGTACGAAGGTTTTTGGAAATGGAATCATCTACTCTACTGGCCACTTTCCAATATTACAGCAGCCGTATTCTGTGGCGATAATCCTTTTGGTATGGTAATTCTGATGTCATTCACCATAGCATAAGTGATACAGAAAAGGAGTTATATCTACTTCATTACCTTCAATATCACTCTTACACGCGAGACTGAAAAATCAGCTACTCTTGAAAACACTGTCATTGTAACTATTAAGGTTATGAACCAGCCTTTTTCGAATGAGTATTACGTTTCAATTTTGAACACAGATGTTGGAATTTTGTTAGTGATTTCTTATTGAACTGCCTAGCATATGTTACAGACATGTCTACCGAGGGATTGAGTCCATTGTCAACTGGAGTAAAAACACCTTTCGACGAACTCAAAAACAAACTTGTAAAGTGAGTTCTTCCTCTGTTTCTGTTGTCATGGGTTTCTAATCTTACTGTTTCTCAGCTTTCTCGAGACGATCGTGCCTGGGAAGCAGCAACGTGCTAAGCAGTACTGCCATGATGTGTGGATCCACGATGGTAAGCTTTGATTTCGACAGCTTTTCTTTAGGTCGGTTTCTTTTCTATCTGCACTCATCGGTTCTTCGTATCGTAAGTAATTCTGTCAGGATTTTTTTGCAGTTACAATTGATTACAGCCGTCTTTGAAGTTTTTCTTTCTTGTTCGAGTAGTCGTGTAGAAAAAGGATTCCGTCAGTAACATTTTTGCTATATAAGAAATAGTTCGATTTCGGTGATGATGGTTCTTTTCCACCTTGCGACTGAATTGTGTGGAAATGAGAACAGCGTGAAGAAAATTGTTAATGCTAAGGTGTCTCTTTGTCGCAATATTCTATTTGCAAGTTAATCGTGCTATGTCGTTAGATGGTTTGAATTTTCAACAACGATTCCTCTTCTTTTCTGGAAGTTAATTTCTACAAAAGAGGCGTGAAGTGAACAAGAACCTCTTTTCGTTCTGCCAGATTCCAGATTCCTTACCCTGCGTTTGCTTGCACTGCCCTTCTATTTTGGCATTGAAGCTTCCAATAACAACTTTATAGACATATGTCTTGTACCTACTTACTTAGTGTACTTAGGAGGGTACTTAGACCCCTGTTACCAGTGTATTGCTAGATGAGCGATCAGTTGCTTCCGCAGATTCCCGAGTAATCTCTGCTAATGCGTTCGTAGGTCTCAGTCATTGACAATTGTAGATTGGAGGGAGGTTCGCTACATTTTCAGTACAATAGTACCTAGAACGATAAAATTCAGCACTGGTTTTTTTCTTAGATGATCTTTCGGACCGAAATGTAGTCAGCCTACTAGATTCCTCAGTTTGTATGAGAGCGATCTGTATTGGGAAGAAGAATCTGCCGTTCTACATCACATCTAATATTAGTAATGCCCCCCCAAGCAATGTAAAGCCATTGGGCAGCACAATTTACTCATATTGATATAATAGGCTTAGCAGATGTGGAAAGGGAATGTATTAATATGCAAAATTTATGAAATATGGGGAAGTATAAATATAGAGATACAATGAAAGATGTCCTCCCAACGGTTTACACCTTCATCGTGGCTGGGAGGTGTTCCTGGGTGTCGGCCTGCAAAGTACAGCAGGGGATTCATCCTCCGGCAAGGTGTCCCAAGCTTTTCCATCAGGAAACCTAACTAATACTAAACTAACCAATACCAGTATCGACCACCATCCTGATATCAGACTAGTCGCACGGTGGCAAATCTTCCTCTGATCCGGCGACTGCCTGTGGTGGTGACGATCTGGGGTAGGCTTTGGCTAGGCTGACCTCGAGACTGCGGGGAAACACAATAGCTAAATCAGCAAAACTGCGAAAAATGGAGGTTATGCTGGGGTCCACACAGCTAATGAAGACGGGCCGTCCAAGTATCCAAGTAAGTAAGTATGAAAGATGTACCCGCTGCTTGGTTCTGAGAATACTTGACCTTTTGTTGACTTACCACTTAGATGATGCCACAGTGAAGACCTCAAACTTGCGTGACCAACTTTCATGCACATGTACATATAAGCACTAAGCCGGTAACGAAGTCATTACGCAAGGATAGTCGAACGAGTAATATCAACATTGATGGCAGAACGTGATAGTTTCTGTAGCGGCTTGGTTGGATGAGATGAGAGAAAGATAGCATATGCTAACAAGACAAAAAGCTTAAGAACAACGACATACAACGAATTACTTGGCATGAAATGTCAATGCAAGTCGTTTGTCTCTTGCGGCTGGTTGGATAGTTCCAGAAGGTTTCGAGATCTGTGAACAGCGGGTGCCCAAAGAGGACGTAAACTGCTAGGGAAGCAGAGCGGCCAGAAACAGTCAGTGCAGACTGAAGAGTACAAGCAAAATGATTTCGTATTTGATTTAATGAATTACGGCAGGCAAAGTATGTAGAACAGTATAAGGATAACAAATAAGAATATAAAACATGATAGTATGAGAAATGAAAGAGTATTCTCCATGCAGTATGAATAGTCGTCTGCCCCGTTTTCTAATGTTGTGGCGTGTTTATTGGATAAAAAACCTACATTATGAACAGATGGGGAATGTTCTCTATGAGGTAGAGAACAATCTTTAAGGAGGAAAATAGGAAAAGTATGGAAAGAAGAAGGAGAAGAAATGTTAAAGATATCCATGTATAGAAGAAAGAAGGAACAAAGTCTACACATCTTTAGCGCGCGTGCTTCTTTACTTACGATGTATTCATATGTATGACCTTACATGCATTTTTCATTCACCTGTTCACTTGGGTTCTTTTTCCAGATTTGAACTGTTCATCGTTAGAAACGGCTCTAATGCAGCGACTTCGTCCACTATTCACCGGTTACATTCTTGTCACTCCACCGTCGCCTGCAGTCAAAAGAATGATTGACATCGTGGGCTATTTGTTATTTAGTTGTATTTTACTTAAGTAAATATCTGCTTAGATATTTCAGTAGGAATGTTTTCAAAAGGGGAGCGTGTAGCGAAGTGGTCGGAGGCGTCTTACAATTCACATGGGATCGATCACCGAGCCCCTGGCTCACTCAGCCTTCCTTTTCTCCAGGGTCAGCGAATTGGGATCAGGCTTCTCTGGGAGGATAGCAGCACTGGCTCGATACATCGGTAGGCCGCCGCGAATCACTGTAAAGGCCAGACATGCATTCGTTCACCTCCAACGATGCTTAATGAAGTCGAATGCATGGCCCATCCATCAGGGATTGATCAATGCCGAGAGCTCTATTCTTTTTCCTTTTATTGTATTTACATTCACTGGAACTGTCTGTTGCCATCGTTTACTTTAAAATGGGAGATCTCAGTTAATAGAATCGCATTTATATGGTATTGAGGATTTTGCTACCACGGCATTCTCAACTGAAGACGTCCTTTCAGTTGAACAGACCACTTCGAATAGTGGATTTCTTACGACAATGGCTATTCCAATATCCGGAATTGTCGGACAACTTACAGAATGCGTTCTATCGAAGTGATCTACGCGCAGCGAGTCTGGTTAGTTTCCTATCCTTCAATGATCACTATAGAAATTTATTTAGCCACAAAATAGAGATCAATCGATAATCTACAGTGATTTTTCTTTCTAGAATATCCTGTCTTTCCTACAAACCCTACATCCTCCTCAACGAAGTTGGCTACAACGCACCGAATTCGTGCTGGAGCACATTTTCGCTCCCTCTACCGATCCATACTCCTTCGGTGCTATCACGAAGAATTTCACAGATGCCATCAATAAGTACACAAAGGTTGGAGACTGCAAGTGTGACACTGAAGATTTTTCTTTGTATTACTTCCTTGTTGCTTAGGTAAAGCATGAAATTGTTCTGATAAATGAGAAATTCATTAAACTCATTGGCATTGTCGTCCTTAGCACATTCACTTTTCAGTCTTGTAATATCGTTATATGTAATCAGGGCGCGTGTGGCGCAGTGGTTGGAGGCGCCACTTCGACACGCACGTAGAGTCGATCCCTGCGCGCATGGCCCATCAAGCCTTTCATCCCTCCGGAGTCGGCAAATTGGCACCAGATTTGTCTGGGAGGATAGCAGCACTGGCTCGATACATCGGCAGGCCACCGCGAGTCATTGTAAAGGCCAGATATGCATTCAATCACCTCCAACGATACTTAATGAAGTCGAATGCATGGCGCATCCCTCAGGGATTGATCAACGCCGAGAGCTTTATCCTTTATCCTAATATCTTTATATTACTGTTCAAATGGTAACTTCTATGGAATGGTTTACAACTTGTAGAGTGGTCACTGGCACGTGTGACTCTTGTTCGTTCGTCAATCTAAACACCTCTTAGGCGTTCAAGACCGAGAATTTTGGTTTAGCCTTAGGTATGGGGAACGAGATCACTGTCGCCAGCTGCCTTTGAGCTCAACTAATCCTCTGCATTAGTTCTTAGAGGATATTACGGTGTTTATAGTTCCATTATACTAATGACTTTCAGTGCTTTCTAACTGATCGGTTCGTGACCGTAGCCAATGAGTCGGTCTTGGAGGAGACGGCCATGTGCCTGGCGGACTACCAGCAGTATTTTTCTGGAATTGTCATCTTGAACATGACAGAGGATGCCACCAAATTTGATTCTTTCACAGTCTATAAGATCCGCCATCTACCAAATCTCGTCGACGGTTAGTTTGATTAGAAATTTTGGAAATGTGATAGGAACCCTTCTAGGTGGAGATTTATTTGTTTCAGTTCAATTCATTCAGGATTTAGACGGGTAAAGAGCTAGCTGTATAGTAACTTTAATGAGATACAAACACGGTGATGCTGAGATATTTGCAAAACTACAGACAGCAGGTGCCTGCAGTGAAGATCGAACTTGCCATTACCCTTTCTAGGGACAAACGCGTTCACCACCACACCATTGGGGTCCTTCGCTTCGCCTCCTTCCTTTCAATAGATATTACAGTGTTTTGCTCACACGTGGTGGAGGTTTTCGACAGCTTATTTTTCAGGTACCTACAGCTATGAAGATAGTCCGCGGCATTTTTTCGACAGAAACGTGCCATTCATCGACCTTAAATATATCACTTATGGATTTTCGTTCCTCCAAGGTAAGTTTACTTCGCCGCTGGATTCAGTTTTCGTTATCACTCCGTTGCATCAGCTAGCTTCCCTCAATTCTACGAGTGTAAAAGTTTTGTTTCTTTATTTTTAAGGAAGTTACAGCGATTAAGTGATTTTTTCAGAGTCTATCGACCGAGCCATTATCACTCTTCGAACAAATTCTTCGTGTAAGTTGGGGATGTACGCACAACAGGAACCCTTTCCTTGCGTTTCGGTAGACACGTAAGTTTTGAAAGGGGAGATAAACTTATATCAGGCGTTTCACAAAATTGTTAACGCAAACGTTAACGATTGTTGTGGTTTGGAATTTCAAGACGATGAGCTTGCAACGAAAAACAGTTGTGGATTGACTAGATTTTAATAATTTATTGCTCTTTGGGGGCTTGTGATGGGATTGGTCTCGGTGCCCAGTGTTCACGAAGCCTTCCATCGCTCCGGGCTCAGAAAATTTGTACCAGACCTGTCTGAGACGATAGCTGCGCTGGCTCGGTCGGTAGGCCACTGTGAACCATGGCAAAGGCCAGATATGCATTCAGTCATCTCCAGCGATGCCGAATGGAGTCGAATGCATGGCGCATCCCTCAAGGACTCTTCAACGGCGAGAGCTTTATCCCTTTTTATTGCTCTTTGAATATCTCTTCATGGTTCATCATTTCAAAAAGGCATATTTTGTAAGTATTACGTAAAAGCTGGATATGCTATAACACCCAACTTATGGTTTTATTCGGCTTCTCGGTTTTTTCCGGTTCTTCTTTTCACTGTAACGTTTACGACTCCTCAATTTTTTATTCTCAGACTAATCTTCAGTTAATGAAAGTATATGGTGATAATCACAATGGTGCTGAGATATTTGCAAAACTCCGGGGCTGAGTGCGTCAGCTCTCGGAAAGGCTAGTAACAAGTTCGTTCACCACCGTATACACTTGCGGTCCGGAGTTTTACAGATATTTCAACACCGTTATGGCTATATTTCACATCATATCTTGCCATGGAAAAAGAATAGGGAGTGGATAAAAAGTGATTATATGGTGATGTTTTAAACTAACATTACATTTGTGCTATATTCAAAATTTTGAGCTTGGAATTATGTTAAATATCCTCATCCTGAAAAGGGAAGATTTCAGTTTCAACATAACCGTTTTTTTCGCACTGTGCGTGATTTTGTCCTTTGTTATTCCTGCTTCATTATTGGTGAAGAATATTGTCTACGAAAAGGAACTCCGTCTCAAAGCGAGTTTTTTTCCTATTTGGATATTCGTGGCAATTGTTTTAATCGTCTCATTTAAGGAACAAATGCGAATAATGGGTCTTGGAGATATGGTACACTTGTGGTCATGGGCGAGCATCTCTCTCACCTTCAATCTTATCAGCATTCTTATCATTTCTATAATAATTAAGGTAATTCGATTTATGCGTATCCTAGAAGTACACCTCAAATATAAACACTGACTAAGTTCTTAATTCGAAGAGTTTACTTCTTCCTTTCATTTACTTGGGTCGAGGATCAAATTCTCGAGGTAACTGCCGATTCTGGGACTAGGATCGAGTGAGCGGGGATTACTCTGGTGGATGTCCCAGGGATGCTGTCCGAGGACAGTACCAAGAGAATCACTGTTGCACAATGCTAGACGCGGGGAGGCACTACGCACCCTCTTTAAGTATAATCCTTGATTTTAACTTATTATTTATGCCTACTCTTTTTAACAGCAGGGTATATTACGAAATATAACTCTAATGATGCTGAAATATTTGCAAAACTCCGGACCCTAAGTGTCCGCGGTGGTGAACGAACGCGCTATAATCCTTTCCGGGTAGTAACGCGTTCACCACCACACCATACGGGTTCTTCGTTTCGCCTGTCTCTCAGCTAGTTCCGTCGATTTTATCCGGGTGATTACTGATCGATAGAGCTAGCTGAGAGACAGGCGAAACGACAGACGCGAATGGTGTGGTGATGAACGCGTTACTCCCGTGAAAGGACAATAGCGCGTTCGTTTCCTACGGTAGACACTTGTGTCCGGAGTTTTGCAAATATCTCAGCATCATTAGAGTTATAATCCTTGATCAAATTCTCAATTCAAAAACTTTACGCTCTCTTTTTATTTGTTAGATGAACTTTGTATGCTCTATCTTTTATTCTGTCAATTTGTTTCAGATTGGTCGCATTCTTCCCAATGTAGATTTCTCGCTATTATTCGTTTTCCTGGCACTGTTCGCCATTTCTTCGGTTGCCTTCTGTCTACTTCTATCCACTTTTTTCTCGAACGCCAATATCTCGACAGCAGCTACTTGTCTCGTCTATTTTCTATTTTTCTTTCCGTACCAGCTAAGCATCCGCGCTCGTAACAAGACTTTTACACTATTCACTGTGGGTACAATGCTTGAGTTTGTTGATAGTTCCAACAATCACTGGAAACAAATCTGCTTTAGTTGATGTTTCCGCAAACAACTCTAGGATACGGGGCAGCGATGATTTCACTCTACGATGAAATAGGTAAAGCTAGATGGAAAAACATCGGCGAAATGTACCTAGAAGGTTAGTATGAATATGGAAGCTCACATGTTATATGCAGAAATGCTCACGCAAGTATCTTTGTCTTAAATTATAACATTTCGTTATAACGGAGTTCTTAAAGTTTTGTTCTACAGCTTACGATGTTGGCTTGCTTGAATGCATGGTGGCGTTCATCTGTGAAGCCATCGTCTTTGTCGTTCTAACGTGGTACAAAAGTGCTGTCTCTCCAGGTTTGTTAGTTTTCTTGAGCGAAATGAGTACTTACTGGGAAAATTTAAGCTTGAATACCAATAATTGAGTGGATACGAGGGATTGCATTTGTCCTTAGTAAACAGTTGTTCGAATTAACGCCACTTTATGATTGAACATAGCTAAAGGACGATGTATCTGTTTATTTATTACTTTTTGCCACATGTGTGGTTTAAACTACCACAATGTCTTCGACCTAAAGGTCGACGAGTCACAACAATTGTTGCCGTCATCGATGAAACCAAATTGCGCTGCTGCTGAAGATCTGAGAACGCTATCTCGAGATTTCAAGGAAAGCCACAATCAAGTAGCGGCCAAAATTTCATTGAGGAAAGAAAACCCCAAGTATTCAACCCGCAGCTGAATACATATATGAAATCATTCACTTTCATAAATGATGATTGCAATGCAACGAGACGAATGAACATAGTGGATCCACAAGTCATTTAAACCAAAGGCATCAAAGTCCTTTGTACGTGGACAGCTAAAATTTTTTTCATGAAAAACATTTTCCGTTTTCTTTTCAGCCCTTTTCCTCCTCATCGTTACTGGGAGGTATTCCCAGGCGTAGAGCTGCGTTGTACAGCTAGAGGACTTACTCCTCCGGTAAGGCCTCCCAAGCTGAAAAGGAGTCCGGCGTTTCCATCAGGGAGCCTAGCTAGGAGTAAACCAATACCAGGATCCATTACTGTCTCGGTATCAAATTAGTCGCATGTTGGCAAATCTCTTTCTGATCCACAATGGCTGCGACTACCTGTGGTGGTAACGACCTGGGGCAGACTTTAGCGATGTTGTCCTCGGGACTCCAGGGAGCCACAATGGCTAAACCAGCAAAACTCCGGAAAAATGGAAATTATGCTGGAGCCCGCCAACAACTGAGTACATGATATCCAAATATCCAATCACTTTTCATTTTTCGGAAGATTGCTTACAGTGAGTGCCTTATAATTCTTTCTTTAGAAGAATAAAGTATAGATTTCCCAATCAGTGTGCACGCTGATATTTTTTTAAGCTCATTGTCTTTAGTCGACCGTTTTTAATCTGACTTATCTTTAAGGGATCTATGGTGTATCATTACCTTGGTATTTTTTCCTAACAAAACGGTACTGGTTTCCTGTTGCGGTGGACTTAGCTGATTTCAATCCGATTTCAGACTCCGGACAAGGTATTATATATGTCAATTTGCCATTTTTTCTCCTTAAATGTTTTCATGGAAGATTTATGCTTTGGGAAGTTGAAGTTTCATTGACTATGTCCATTAATTTTGCCTAAATATTGGTCTGACGATGCTTCGAAGCTACTGATTTTTACTCAATAAATAATGCTTAATCGATTTCGAAGTTAGGTTCAGTCGTCGGTAACGTGTTTCATGAAGTTTTATTTCAGTTTTAGTTTCTCCAAACGATAATTTCGATGTTGAGCCCTCGGATTTATCACTAACCGTTAGCATATCTGGAATGAGTAAAGTCTACAGCAATGGAACCAGAGCGGTATGCCGTAGTTTGTTGAAGAAGCTGCCATTATGAAATCGATCTTTCTTTCAGCTGGATAATCTAAGCTTAAATCTGTATGAGGATCAAGTCACTGCTCTTTTAGGGCATAACGGAGCCGGAAAAACAACCACTATGTGAGTGCAAATATTCGGTTCTTTCTGTTTGTCATTTTGAACTAAACCAGCTTTTGGGTCTGTATAAAGTAGCAAAGAGAAAAATTTCTCTGACGCGAATCCTTCTTATAATGATCCTATGAATAAAATACCAATTTCCATCTAATGGTTCCGTTTTATGCTTGGTTGGGGCTTTGCGTACTAATTCATTTACTGTTTCTTTGAATCATTTGTTTTCTGTTTTTTTTACCAACCATTCATATTTCACCGTCAAAAAGTCACTGCTCTTTTAGGGCATAACGGAGCCGGAAAAACAACCACTATGTGAGTGCAAATATTCGGTTCTTTCTGTTTGTCATTTTGAACTAAACCAGCTTTTGGGTCTGTATAAAGTAGCAAAGAGAAAAATTTCTCTGACGCGAATCCTTCTTATAATGATCCTATGAATAAAATACCAATTTCCATCTAATGGTTCCGTTTTATGCTTGGTTGGGGCTTTGCGTACTAATTCATTTACTGTTTCTTTGAATCATTTGTTTTCTGTTTTTTTTTTACCAACCATTCATATTTCACCGACAATCCATTATTGAGACGAAAATCCACTTGTTCTTTTAACTCGTGAAGTATCTCCTTTACTTTCTGGGTTCTTTGTAAATTTTGCCAAAGGTATCCCTCATTAAACGGTTTAAAGAACACTGGAGGAGGAAAAGGTCGAATGACGTAGGAACTTTCTTGTTCTCAGGGCCTAACAAGCTGTTTCAGCGATCTTTTGTTGTACAAAGAAATGTTAAGGTCAATACTTTGTGGTTTGTACTCTCCGTCGAGTGGCACAGCCTCCATTTACGGCATGGACATCAGAAAGGAAATTCAGTCCGTTAGAGAAGTGTTAGGTGTGTGTCCACAATATAACGTGCTCTTTTCACAGTGAGTTCCTACTAACTTTGATTGATCTGTTTCTTCGGTTTTCTTTTTGACTTTTTAAAATAATTGGAGGGCTTGTGATATAGTGATATGCTATTTTCTATGTTAATCATTACTTTATTTCTTAGATTGTTTATATTCTTTAGCCTAACAGTCGCTGAACAGCTGGGGTTGTTTGCAGCTCTCAAAGGAACACCAGATTCTAAAATCGAACAAGTGGGTCTATTAATTTTTTGAACTGGATTGCTGTCACATGAGATTACAGTGAGATTATTAGCAATTGTGTTGTTGTTACATTTAAAATGAACAAGATCCAAAAGTTAATGAGCTGATCACTTCAATACTGCTGGGTTGAAGTTTCGAGTTGCTGGCTCGGAAGGCGGTTTGCTGGCTTCATATTGTAGGTGTGTCTCTCTGTTATTTGATTATGAGATAAATGGAGATATCTTCAATTGGGCGTTCAACACGTTCGCGACCAAAGCATTCATTTGAATGGGTTTTGTTTTCCTCATACCTTCTTCTGCTACTTAAACTTTTCCTGCCTGAACTTTTGCATTAAAACGAAAGCTTAACCAGCAAAAATGTTGTATCCGGAGTCGTTTGAAGTGTATTACTCCGTACAGGTTGCAATTTCCGAAACAGTAATTGAGAGATGAATTTTTTACCATCTTAAGTCTCTGTGCTAATTTCTAGCCTACATACTGTTGTTGGTAAGGAGGTAAGGATAGATTCGTATTACTATTGACACGTTGCTCTGGAGCATTTCGAGCCGTCTGCATTAAGTTAAGTGCATGTGATGGGGTGGAGATAAAATAGGGGTGCTCGCGGTTATGTTAATAGTGTTGTTAATTCCACGTTTTTATTAGTAATCCGATTTATTTTTAAGCTCTTTAGGGCATTAGAAATAATGTGAAGGAAGGTGGGAGGGCCAGTTACTGTGAAAATTTGAATAAATCGTTCTATTCTTGCACACTCTAAGTTTCTTTTTTCGAAACAATATTGCAAAATCTTCTTATACCAGGATGGTTGTTTCGATAAGCGTGTAACAGCTGTAAGTTTTCTAAAATGGGTTTTTTTTATTGGAATTGTGAAGAATATGGCCATCTTATCTGGTTAGCGATGACTAGACTACTATTGGGTATATCAACCCACCACCTCGCTCAGTATCTAAAACGTCTTTAGCAATTAGTAAAGCGACATTATGCTTTAAGACCATTCGTATTTTCGTATTCAGGAAGTTGAAGAAATACTTAATGCTATATCATTGGTGGACAAGAAGACAGAGCTGGCTAGTGCACTATCAGGTTTCCTTTTATTTATTCTCGACTTAGCTTCTTAATTTTCCATTTAGGTTCTATTATAGGTATTATTACCTTTTTAGACATGAAATTCATAGTCCATACAGATCTATTGTTTCACATCGAATTGTCTCTAGGTATAGATTTAAAATAGAAATGCTTTTCTTTTTTTTTAGGTGGAATGAAACGTCGATTGTGCATCGGAATAGCATTAATAGGTGGATCGCGCTTTGTAATTCTGGACGAGCCGACAGCCGGTGTAGATGTAATGAGTAGAAAGGAGATCTGGACGCTTCTACAAAACAATAAAAAAGGTTGGCGAAGAAGACGTCAAGTAGTGATGTTTTATTCAGTAATGGGTTACATCTAAGACAATAATCTTATCATTTAACTAGGAAATAAGAGTCTGTTAAAGTTTTGCGAAATCGTTTTTGGGGAGAACAATCTTCCACTTCTTCTGTAGATATCTCGTATTGATTAAATAGGCTGTTCGAATCAAATTATTTTCTGTTTTTTTGGATTCTTGCGTGAACAATCTTTACAAACCATGTGAGCCCCATGTAAGTGGTATTCTTCTTTGTTAGTGGTGACGTTTCCATCATTCTACTATCCGTAAATTACTTGAGGTTGCTACAAAAAAAAAAAAAAAAAAAAAAAAAAAAAAACATGGCCCTCCCATTTAATAGACCATCGCTGTAGAGAATGTTGTCAGCTGTTCTCATAAAGTGAGCAATCCGTTTCGCTGACAGGATATTTGCTGAAATTTTACGTTGTTCAACTTGATGTAGTATGTGCCAATAAAAGGACCTCCTACGAAAAGGTATCTCAGGTAGTCGCCAGGTAAACTGAAGCGTTCTGAGGTGGTGGATAGAACGATAATCGCGTAATAAAAGTGACCTTTCGTTCTATGAGACGCACATGGATCCAGGTTGTGGGATTCCTGTTTCTGCTTCGTAAATTTGGCAAATACCATCTGTGTTTGCAAGGAGTATCATTGTACGCGTGCATGTGTGTGTGTATGTGTGAATGTGTGTGTGTGTTTGTGTGTATGTATGTGTATGTGTGTGTGCATGTGTGTGTATGTGTGTGTATGTGTGTGTATGTGTGTGTATGTGTGTGTATGTGTGTGTATGTGTGTGTATGTGTGTGTATGTGTGTGTATGTGTGTGTATGTGTGTGTATGTGTGTGTATGTGTGTGTATGTGTGTGTATGTGTGTGTATGTGTGTGTATGTGTGTGTGTTTGTGTGTGTGTGTGTGTTTGTGTGTGTTTGTGTGTGTGTGTGTGTGTGTGTGTGTTTGTGTGTGTGTGTGTATATATATATATATGATGAATGTTCACTCAGTGTTATTGAAAGCTTAGTCGAAAGGATCATCTAGCATCTCCTGTATCACTGGGCGATGCTTGGAGACTTACCCAAGTGAAGGAAGAGATCTGAAGCTTCGACATGCGTAAGCGATCAAAGGTCAAAGAAACCGTTCTATATGCGCAACTTTCGAGGATAGGATGGGCTGGATACACAATACCTTTGAAGGAAAAGCGATGGACAAGTGCCATCAATGACTGGTTTCCTGGAGTGATCAAACGTACTGCAGGTAGAGCACCGACCCAATGCTCAGAGTTCTTCACGAAAGCCCTGGTGCTGAACGAGTTCCAAGAGCTACCAGAATCCACTGGGCTACATTTGCACGCAGTAGAGAGAAATGGAAGATTTACTGGCTCTCGCTCGAGTCATTGGACGATCAACGGGACGACAGGTGATACAGGTGGTTTGTGTGTGTGTGTGTATATATATATATATGATGAATGTTCACTCAGTGTTATTGAAAGCTTAGTCGAAAGGATCATCTAGCATCTCCTGTATCACTGGGCGATGCTTGGAGACTTACCCAAGTGAAGGAAGAGATCTGAAGCTTCGACATGCGTAAGCGATCAAAGGTCAAAGAAACCGTTCTATATGCGCAACTTTCGAGGATAGGATGGGCTGGATACACAATACCTTTGAAGGAAAAGCGATGGACAAGTGCCATCAATGACTGGTTTCCTGGAGTGATCAAACGTACTGCAGGTAGAGCACCGACCCAATGCTTAGAGTTCTTCACGAAAGCCCTGGTGCTGAACGAGTTCCGAGAGCTACCAGAATCCACTGGGCTACATTTGCACGCAGTAGAGAGGATATGCCATTCGTTCCTTTCTCTCGCAGTCGTAGTCCATGGTGGTGCTTGTTCATGTTCGTGCATGGTAGCGCGTGCGAGTCTCATACCGTGATCTGTAAAACAACTTCAGCTGCAGGTACAGCTGATTAACTTTATTTACGAAGACGTCCGCCCAACGTGTAGGTGGTCACCCAAGGGGACGTTTGCATTCTCTTGGAGTCCACTCTACTGTTCTTTTCGTTTATCTGTTGATATCTATCTGTTCAATATAATAATTATGTAACAATAATAATCTAAGTTCCGTAACTTTGATGTGTGGTTAAATTTCAATGCTTTTTATTGTGCATTTATTCCAGGGATTGTTTTTGTTTACTTTCAGCATCTTTAAACGCAATCTTTCGTCGGTGCTAGTGATATGTTTTTTTTTCATGTTTCGTTTTTCTCTGAAATTGTTTTTAGGATCGAACACATAACTATACGTCTATTGTCACTAGCATCATCGCTGAAGCCACAATTCCAATTCGCTTGATCGACGAAACAGAGGAGGAATTGGTGTTTTCGTGAGTTTTCTTTCATTTCTTGTTTACTATTGTATTTTTGTAAAGTCGATTTCTTAACGTCGCAGTTCAGCTATATGTGTTCATAGTGGGTGTAAAATATAAGTGGATGTAAGAAAGCATTTAAAGGTTTCCTTGATAATTCGAAAAAACGACTACTCCGTCGTTTTTATGTTTGCAGAAAGCTTCCTCTTTAATAAATTTTGATATTAAATTCAGTACCTAATGTTAGAGGAGCTTTCAAATCATTAAGTTCACTTGAGTGTGAGACATCGTAGTTAATGACGAGCGAAGAGGTTTGTGAATTTCATTGGTAGCATCAACTATATCAATCTTTGCAGTATTCCGATATCAACGGACTCGATGAAGCTGGAACGTTTCTTTGCTAATTTCGATTCCAAAATGAAGGATTATATGATCATCGAGTACGGGATTTCGGCGCCAACTTTGCAGGAGGTACAAATTATTTTCTTATATACCACTAGTTTACGAAAGCGCTTTCACGTTACCATTTTGAACCCGTTTAGAAAAGGTAAATTTTTTAATTTGCAGAAAATGGATTAATAGGAGGTGTAGAGATTGAAACTAGAAAGGTCTTATGTTGAGAGATCATAGGCATTTACTACTCAAACAAGTATTACCATTTTGAGTTAGTAAAGTTCGTATTTTTAACTTCTGAAAAGTTTGGAGATTTTCTATATTGCTGTTCACTCTGGTTGGAATTGTTTGAAAGTTCTCTTCACCTTTCTTAACAATAGCTCACCTTTATTGCTGTAGAGTTCTTATATTAACTACTTGCACTAGAAAGTCGTTAGACGAAACCTTACCCCAATTTAGTGAAAGAAATAGTGTTTGCAGAGGGAGTTTTCCTTTACAATTTCCCACATCATAAAAGCTAATGCGAGCTACAGTACCGAAATCTCAGTTTAAGAAAAGTAGGCTTTGCTTGTAACATGAAAAAGATCTCTTAAACAATTTGACGCCAGCTGTTATTGGCACTAAGATTTCAATGTTCTAGCAAAACGTGCAGAACATATGTTCAGATATTTGTGCGACTATGCCCACATAGGAAATACGTGGTACCGGTTCATAAGGCCGGTATTCTATCGAAGATGAGAAAGAAAATTCACCGAGGTGCTGAGCAAAATGATCAGCGGCAATTGGTAAAAATAACGCCGTTACTAGACGACGACGTAGCAGATACGGGCAGTAGCAAAGAGGATTCGCCGCATGTTTATGATGAAGGCTAGTTTTTATTCGTCTGTGTGCCCCGATGTGCTAGATGGTGTTTTCCTTATATGAGACGCATATTCAGCATGTTATTTAAGCACATATGCCGGTTTTACTTTCCGGACGGGAGCTGTGGTTCAGTCATATAAGGGCGATCCTAGAGTGCAGATGGCTGTATACTATTCGCAGTAAGAAGCATGTACTATTCGAGGTATATGCTTGGGTTTTGTCACCAAAGAATAGACACAAAAACATATTTTTTTCTCTGAAGTTATACTGTCTTTCCACTCCATCCTTTCTTGTTTGTTTTACTTCAATAATTTAATTTATCACCTTGAATTTGACGTTCGAGTATTTTCCAGGTGGTGCTACCCGTTTTACTTCTGTTCTGCTGTGAGCTCTACGCAAATGTACAATACGGCGGCCCTATGCCGGCTAGTATTTACCAGCCGCCATTGCCTCTTATTGCTGAGTTGTTTGGGAACGACACCTATGCCTACGTAAGGTTGGATTTATGGTTTTTTTCTCATTCTCTTAACCAATCTATTAGATATCGGTTAGGGAGCAATCTTTTTGTTGGGAACCTGTCATACCAATTAAGTTTTCTTTATAAGTCGCATAGTGCCCAAAAATAATTTATGAACCGTGTTTCCTATCGTATTTTTCCATCAGCTGAACAGTGAATTCATAGGTGTACATGATGATGAAGACCAACAAATAGGGGTTTGTTGGTATTGGCATAAACTTTGATTGTTTGGAAGTGGCTTTAAATGGTCCATCTTCATGGACCGTGTAGGTGTCAGAATTATTTCCACGAATTTCCTTTCTTTATCGCCCATGCCTATGAGCAATGCGGTTTGTTTCACATTTGGTGATATTCACGAATGGCAGCACCTGATCCAGAGCCATTGTCAAGGCGCTAGCAACAGATTGATACAATTTCAAACTCCAGTCCACAGTTCTCGTCCGCATAGTTAGGTTCCGATCACAGTGCTGAAACATTTATGTTCTGCTTTGGATGTTTAGCATCATATATTTTGAAGAGAGAATGCTCGTCGAGAGTCCGAACTCCAAAGTCGATTTCTGCTTATTGTATGCTGACTGTTTTCAAGAAAACCGTCGTTCAAGCGTTCGACTGCACAGTATTCCCTGTGAGGTTTTATGTTTGACTGTGTCTCAGTTGAACTGCAAAGCGTTGTAGAAATTTCGAATAGAATTTCTGAGGTGAGGTTTAGATAAAAAAAAGGACAAAGCTCTCGGCTTTGATCAATCTCTAGGGGATGACCTATACATTCGACTTCATTAAGCGTTCTCTGGAGGTGAATTAATGCATATCTGGCCTTTACAATGACTCTCGGTGCCTTACCGATGTATGGAGCCAGTTCTGCTGTCCTCCAAGACAAGTCTGGTACCAATTTGCCGATTTCGGAGGGATGGAAGGCTTCGTGGGCCATGGACGCGGGGATCGATCCCATGGGTATTGCAGGGCGCCTCTGACCACAGCCACACGCGCCTTTTGGAAGATTTAGACACATCATTTAATTGTTGGAAACGTCTTTCATCGTTTCACTCACTGCACGTACTGATCTCAATCTCTTTTCGATATTGCTCCTAGGTCTGTTTGCTCTTCAAATTTATATTGGGTCTTTTCCTAAAACTATGCTGTTGAATCCGATTCCTCCTTCATCATTGTCTTTTCATTAACTCCATTTGAACACAATTTGAACAATACAATGTTACGGGACCATCTAACAGGTAAATTAGTCGTTTTGTGTTACGGGACAAGTTTCTTGTTATTTGAGCAGGGATTGGTAAAGAATTTAGTTAA
Organism: Angiostrongylus cantonensis; assembly: GCA_009735665.1. Lineage (NCBI taxonomy): Eukaryota > Metazoa > Nematoda > Chromadorea > Rhabditida > Metastrongylidae > Angiostrongylus > Angiostrongylus cantonensis. Next base: position 718,143 of record MQTX01000183.1, on the reverse strand, counting down.
TCTGAGACAACGATTGAGTGCCAATGATCGTACCTTTCGGAACAGTCTTTAAAAAATTAACACGCTGTGAACATCGTTTTGAGATAGTCAGAGTTCTTAACATTCAATTATTTTCTTGTAGTCTCTGGAACCGAAATCGTCAATCGCTTTCCTATCAAATTATGCATTCGCTAGTAGAACCACCGGATATGGGAACTCGTTGTGTCAGTCGCGTGCCCATCTTCAGAAGGTATTCCTTCAGATAAAATTTCACTTTCTAACGATGCTGAGATATTTGCAAAACTCCGGACCGCAGGTGTCTGTGGTGGAGAACGAACGTGCTATTGTCCTTTCTGGGGAGTTTGAGCCCCCCGAATCAATCCCGCTAACGGGTGATTGCTCACGGCAGAGATCGATAGAACTAGCTGAGAAACAGGTGAAACGAAAGATCCGCATGGTTTGGTGGTGAACGCGTTACTCCATGGAAAGGACAATAGCGCGTTCGTTCTCCACCGCATACACCTGCGGTCCGGAGTTTTGCAAATATCTCAGCATCATTGAAGTTATACTTCGCAGTATATACCCTGCCATTAAAAAGCGTAGGCAGTAAATAATAAATTTCATTTTTTAGTTTGGAAAGAAAGTTTTTGAAGTCAGCTTACGATAAACACGGATTTTTCTAGAATTTCGCTAGGAAAATTGAGACGAAGAGAACATTTTTTCCATTTCTTCTAGATTCCAAGATGTTAACTTGTTTTAAATGCCACGAAGAATACAGGGAACTTGAGAAATTTGTGTATAGGATGAAGAATGAGGTTCTTGTTATGTAGACAATGTAGAAAAACGATTATTTTTGATTTCTTATCGATTGATAAGAGACAGCTTGGTCACGCATGAGTCGATTTTTTATTGGAAGATCAATATTTCAATTTTTTTAGAGAGTTACCGGCTTCTGGTTTGTTTTGGATCGGCAAAAAGAAACCAGAGTACGTTGTAATTAATGTGCATGCAAAGTTCGACAGTTTTCAGGATTTCATAGAGTCACCCATAATAGTGTAGTACTTACAATAGTAAAATCGATGTGCCGAGATATTTTCCACTTATTAAAGTCCGTTCCTTACATTGTTTTTTGATATTTTTTTTGTTTTTCAAATATCGTTCATTATTCCCGATTAGCTCGTGGTATCGTTCTTAGCTGATATACTTGCTTACTTGGATACTTGGATGGCCCTTCTTCACTGGTTATGCGGGCCCCAGCATAATCTCCATTTTTTTCTCTCGGAGTTTTGCTAGTTTAGCCACCGTGGTTCCAAGGTTAGCCAGGCCAAAGTCTGCCCCAGGTCGTCACAACCACTGGCAGTCGCCGCCTTTATGGATCAGAGGGGAGATTTGCCACCATGCGACTAGTTTCATACCAGGACGGTGCTCGGTCCTGGTATTGGTTTACTCTTCGCTAAGCTTCCCGGTAGAAATGCCGGACTCCTCAGCTTATGAGGCCCTGTTGTAGGGATGAATTCGCCCGCTGTGCATCTCAACCCAACTCCCAGGAACACCTCTTAACCGCGATGCGGCGGTAAACCATTGGGAGGCTTAGCTGATAGACAGGAATTAAATCGATTTCAGTTAAATTAGGGTGGGGAGGATGATATTGAAACAGAGAAAACACGAGAAATTGAGAGAGTTCGTGTTTGTTCCTTTCCTTTAAAAAGGAAAACGTTCAGAAATTGGTAATTGAAGGATTCGTTCTATCCAAGTTTTCTGTTAAGTCGTTAAGTTAGTCGATTACATTTGGTTTTGTCACATATTGTAAACGGTCGTAAATTAGCGAAGGTGATCAGCTGTTATCATTTTCCAAGACTACAGATGTCTGAGAATCTTTAATTTATATTTATTGATGTTTTAAGAAGTTAAAAAAGTAACGTAGTTAGCACTTTATCGCATGGTAACACTGACGAATCTTAACTAATCTTTTCCTTATTTGAGAACTAATAACTGATCTTGTGTAATTTTTATCATTCACTCAGAACTTCGTGAGGAACTCATCTTGTATGATGTTTAAGGCAGTTAGTAAGTGGATGTAGCCGAATGGCTAGCAGCGGGACTTTCAACTGGAATGCAAATCGCTCAGCGATACCCTACAATGAAAATGTGGATTGTCAGTGTACGGAACATCTTGTGTGGAATTGTACTGCGGTAAGTAAAGACAGGAGATATAAAGGATAAACGATAAAGCTATCGACGTTGATCAATCCCTGAGGGATGCGCCCTACATTCGACTTCATTAAGTATCGTTGGAGGTGATTGAATGCATATCTGGCCTTTACAATGACTCGCGGTGGCCTGCCGATGTATCGAGCCAGTGCTGCTATCCCCCCAGACTAGTCTGGTACCAATTTGCCGACCCCGGAGGGATGGAAGGCTTGGTGGGGCCATGGGCCACGTGTGTGTTGCAGACAGGAGATATAGGTAAAAAAGTGAAGTTACTAAGTGAAAATTTTGTGCTTTCCGGCGAGCGAAAGCCTTTCTTTTCATTAGTCTACTTAAATTCGTTCACCTTTATGTTTGGAAATAAGGTTCACAAAGATTATTTTATGACTTTTTTATATTCATTATATTCATATTCATCATTCATTGATTCTTCTTTCATTACTCATGTATTCATAATATTCACAAAGATTTTATGATGCGTACTTTATACACAGTACTTGGTGATTTGATATCTCGTTTGGTGTTTCGATTAGAATTTCCATTTGGGTGATATTTTCTGCTGCATGTGCGAAGTTTTCCCCGAAAAATCGCACCCAACCGTTTACGATCATCCCGAGAGGCATCGAGGGATATCTTTGAAAACAGGTTTACCTCACTGCGACGAGTTTTGTTTTGGCACAGCGGTGATGTCTTGCACAGGTTAACTCCTAGGTTCTCTTGGACTGTTGGATAAATATGTCCTTGGATGGCCCTCATGCGGCGATGACTATGTACATACCGTTCAGCACCCAAGAATACCTGTCAACCGTGCCGAAATAGTAAATAATTGATGAGTCCTTGATACATAGTGTGTTATGTATGGTAGTAGATAAAACTATTAGATCCTACGTGTTGGAAAGCCAAGCCCCGCCTCTTCCTTCTCCTCCTCTTCCTCCTTCCTCTCCCCTACTTCTGAGTTCACCAAGTCACTACGAGATTTGTCTCTGAAGATGAAAACACTGGCTTAGTACATGGTCAGACCCACGGTAGTCACTCTATAGGCCGCACATGCATTCAATCACCTGTGGGACATATATCAGTGCCGAATATATCCTATGCATATATATATATTTATATACATATATATATATATAACAAATATATGCACATTCATTTCCGTATTTTTTCATCCTTTATACGCCGTTGCATTTACGTGGAAACACAGATCTGTATATTCTGTATTTTATTAGAAATCTATGATTATGAAAATACGTACTAAATGCGTCAGTATAGAGATATATTTATCTACACAGGATTTACAGGCAGTTAACATATTGTGGCTCACTTTTACTTACTGTTGAAAACCAGAAATTGGAAAGGTAGAAGAAGGCCAAGCTAAGTTTTTTCTACGAGCACGGTGCTGGTTTGATCGCGCTCCGAGCTCACCAAGCCTCTCATCCCATTGGGGTCGGGAAATTCGAGCCGGACTTGCCTGGGAAAATAAATCGCTCTCTGCAATCCAACTGGGAACGCTCCAGCCCGTCTATCTCAGCAGTATAGGGAAAATCAGCTTGACCAGCATTCTGCAATATTGAACATGAAACGAAAACCCTCAAGCGGAAGTCGAAGCCACGCGTAAAAGTAGAAAGATCTTCGGGAATGATAGATGCAAGAAGCAAATCCAGTGTGAGAAGTGCTACGATTCACTCATTAGATGTGAAAGACGTGTTTAAAATAAAGCAAAATTTTGAAATATGTTCTGGATCTATTCGAAACTTGTGCCACCTTCAAGAACGAAGTCTCCATCGAATGTGGAAATTAAGTCGGTCTTTGTTCTTTTTTCTTGATCCAATCGATAAACACTGTTTTAGGAAGACTATCCATTTGAGCGGATCCCGAATTTAACGCTGAATACAACTGTGATATTATGGGATATGTCGTACAGGAACATCTCAGAGATGAGAATGGTCTCTCGATGGACACTCAATGGAACCACCGACCTGCTTCCTGTGTAAGTTCGATGAACAATGAACAGCATTTATCTATTCATCAAGTTCTGAAGAAGTAGGGTCTTATTTCATGCCTCAGATTAGGACTTTTATTGGAGCCCCGAAGTATCCATACCACGGCTTTGCAATATAAGCCACCATTGCAGTCGCCGACCTTATAGGTCGGAGAGGTCTAACGAAGCTTCACTGCATTGCACCTAGATTTCCACAGCGGCGACAATACGTTGAACCAAGATTCACTGGCAAGTGGGATTCTCTATATAAGTATCGAGATTCTCAGCTTGGGTAACTCTGCCAACTCTGTATAAACTCCTTTGCTTTTCATCACAACTCAGCACACGCGAGTAGAATTCGTTGATGATCTCTAAAACACCTAACATAATCTCTGACATAGTCTACTTGTGTATCTCGCTCGTCGGCCGTAGGGCGATCATCTCAATTGTGTAGATGACAAACTCCTGGCAGAGCATTAAAATGGCCTTCCCGAAATCAGTAATTTTAGTTAGTACTGCTGCTTCAGTCAAGGTTTTTTCTAACTGTTTCTTTGCAGAATTTCACAAACACGGACATTAACCAAAAACGTAGAAGTTACGACTTACGGCGAATTTGTAACTTCGTTTCTTGAACTTTCCACTTTCCTTTCTTTCTGGTGAAGGTAGTTCTAAACCCATGTAGTGCTTTGGTAAAACAACGATGTTGTTGATACAAAGCTTCGATTGGTGATTTCACAATTGTACTCTGCCTCGAGACACCACCCCAACGTCTAGACGAGGTTTTCTGGATATACGAGTTACCGTAGTCATCACATTCAAAACAACCGATTTTTGGTAATGTTGGCCGTTGGCCTGAACTTCTTTATGTCACGGGTGAGTCCTGACGTTGTAGTCGAAGGTAATGACTCTATGATAGGTAACTGAACGTTGTTGTGATCAGCAGAACTTTTCCTACTCCGTATGAAATCTGTCGATCTAGTCTTCATCGTTTTCCTATATTATTGTATGTGCTGTGCAAATTATCGTTTCGCATAATTTCGAACGTAATCATCCGATTTGGCGCGTTAGTTGCTCGAGGGATCACAACAACGTTCAGTTCACTGAGACACAGACTTTTTCAACTTCCCTGCTGCCAAGTGTTTTGGAAACAATTCTCCAATATTATAGCGGCGTTAACCATGTGATCTCATCTCATTTGGTTACAAGTTTAGTGCAATTTCTTTCTTTCTTTTCAACTTTCTTCGCAAGATTTCATGTCAGACTTCTCATATGCGTCATAAATGTAGACCACCACTACAGTCCTTCCAGATTTTGCTAGCCTACTTTGTACCCACCTTCTGATTCACTTGGTTGGGGTTTCCTAACGGGCTCAAAATACAAGTGCAGTTTATAGTTCAATTTCTATTCATGAATCTATTCCAGTTTGGGTGGTTTATCCTTGGGGCACATGAGCATCAGAGCAAGAACTCCACGTCAAATCGTGTCGGAGATCGAAGGATGGCAGCATTTAGTTAAAGGTATTTATTTCTTACTGGTTCTTTGTTGACTAATATAAATTTCTATATTTTGCTTTAGGTGTAAACCGTTGTGCTATTGTTTTAAACGTAAATGTAACGAAGTCTGATGCACCGTCTGTCTATGACCCTTTTCTGAAAAACATGACCACACTGGATTTTATCGCCGGCATTGTTAAGTCGATGGAAACAGAAGAAAATGTTAAGGTAGCTTTTACAAAGCCATTTAGCTCCTTATCCATTTTTTTCGTTTGCTTTGCCACAACTATATGGAATTTTAAATTTTCATTCACATGACGTCACTTGTGGCGCAGTGGTCGGAGGCGCCAACACACGTGGGATCGACGCCTACACCCCCTGGCCCACCAAGCCCTGCATCCCTACGCGGTCGGTAAATTGGCACCAAACTTGCCTGGGAGGATATCAGCACTGGCTCGATATATTGGTAGGCCATCGCGAGTCATTGTGAAGGCCATATATTGATTCGATCACTTCTAACGATGATTAATGAAGTCGAATGCATGGCGCATCCCTGATGGACTAATCAACGCCGAGAGCTTTATTCTTTTATTCCTTCTTATCGTTCATATTTGCTTTGCAGACATTATAGAATTGCACCAACTTCAGTTCGTGGTAAACATGAATGAATCAGTGTTATGAATTATACGAGATGGATTGTAATAAAGAAAAATGACAACTTTCAGACCGGTTATCACGGAAATATAGAATTTATTTTCAGGTATGGTTTAATAATAAGCTGTACACCTCGCTTCCAATATTCATTGGTTTTTTGAGTAACGCGTTGCTCAGAGTTGAATCGAAGGGCTTAGGTATGATTCAGATTTCTTTCTTGAATCAGCTAGTATTCCATGCAAAAATTTTTAGATCCTAACAATCTCGGTATCATCACCATTAATCATCCGATGAATCAGACAGTACGTAGCAGCTTCGACTCTGAAGGAAGGTCAGTTCGAAATGCAGAATAGTAAATAGCTACATCGATAATGACAGTCGATGACAGTGATACTAGATAATGTTTGATGGCTGTTTACTTGGATACTTGCCTTCACTGTTTGTGCGGAACCCTGCATGATTTGCGATTTTTTGGATTTCTGTTGGTTTAGCCATTGTCGTTTCCTGGAGTGTAGAGGTCAGCCAGGCCAAAGGCTACCTCCGGTCCTCACAACCATAAGCAATCGCGGCCATTGTGAAGCGGAGAGAGATTTTCCACCGTGCGACTAGTTTGATATTAGGACGGTGGTGGATCATGGTATTGGCCTACTCTTAGCTGAGCTTCCTGATGGAAACACCGGACTCCTGCTTAGTTTGGGTGACCCAGCTGAGTGAATGAATCCCCTGTACATTGCAGCACGACACCCAGCAACAGCTCCCAGCCACGATGAGACAGTAAGCCACTGGGAGAATAATATATAGTAGTAAAGGTAATATCATGGGTTAATTATAATAAGTGATAGTAATTATGATAGTCATAACCTCAACAGGTGATTGGAATGTCTTTTAATGTGTTCTTTTAGTGGCGAATACCACTGACCATCCTTTTTCGTCGTGAATTATCTATTCTATGTACTTTAAATGCTTTCTCTTTCTATTTTTCGCGTATTATTTTAGAACTATTGATATGTTAATGTGAAAGAATTTCATACATACTTCTCTGACATGGCACTGAATACAGGTTTCTTAGTGTTAGCGATTTCAGCAAGAAACTGATAGTTTTCCGTATCGTGCTGATTATGTTGGTGTTGTGTATAATTCCTGCCGGTTTTACGGTTTTTCTTGTTGAAGGTTAGTTAGAAGATGATGTAAATTGGATTTAGATAGTGTAGACGTTATATTCCGAGATTTGTTTCCACTCAGATCGTGTCTGCGATGCGTTTCATCTGCAACTGGTCAGTGGTCTATCGAGATTCACATATTGGATAACTGGTTATGCTTTTGATATGGTGAGCCGTTACATCACAGTTTGTATAGTATCGACTCCTTCTTATTGATAGGCCTAGCATTTCAACTGTGCATCTACATGCCCTATCACTATATATAACAGAAACCCAAGTTCTTGTATGGTTATCCGCAGTGAGAAGGAATTTCAACTTTAGAGGTTTAACAAGAACTAAACCACCATGCCTAGGGCCTTTCTTCACATTGCATCGTAAGTTAGGTCTTAGTCAATATTAGATCTGAAATGAACTACTTGTTATGAATCATATCACCTGAGCATTACCGTCACCTGAGCATATGTGTAGTGGTTCTTCTTGATTAAAATATTCTGCTCAAGGTGTTACTGTTATGAGTGAAGATTCAATTTGCAACAAGATTCAGAATCTTATGTTTGTTTCTCGTATTTATGTTCAAGCTTGAGGCTGCGTTTGGCGCAGTGGTAGGAGGCGCCACTCCGACATGCACGTGGAATCGATAGCCGCGCCCATGGCCCACCGAGCCTTCCTTCTCTCCGGGGTCGGTAAATTTGTACCAGACTTGTCTGGGAGGATAGCAGCACTGGCTCAATACATCGGCCGTCCACCGCGAGTCTTTGTAAAGGCCAGATATGCATTCAATCACCTCCAGCGATACTTAATGAAGTCGAGTGCATTGCGCATCCGTCAGGGATTGATCAACGCCGAGAGCTTTATCCTTTATCTCTTGTGTTGAAGCTTGGTAGTAAACGCAAGCTTCCTCTACTTAATGTGCTTGGTAGGGCACGTTCCATCTGCTATTATGGCTTCACGATAATTTCAACTCATTTATATCACAACTTTGTGTTTAGAGTGTTTATACCATTTCGATAATGGCCATACTTATGGTATATGTGATTTTCGGAGTTCAAGATTTCGCGTACAGTTTCGGATCGTTGAGTGGTTTCTTCATAGTTTTTCTCCTTTACGGGTTCGTTTCTTATCATCATTAGAGATTTTTCTACTAATAGTGAATAAAAAGGCCAGATTATTGGCCACAGATTTATCCATTTGGGATGAAGCATGCATTGTGCTCCACTAAACGTCATAGTGCTAATTGAACCCATATTTTGCCTTAGAAATGAATTATGGACTTCCCATTGTATTGAATCACAGCATTTTTATTCTCCAAGTCAAATTTAGTGACAATTTATTTGCCGACCCTGGAAGGATGGATGGTTTCGTTTGTGGTTTAGATCAAAACCGGTTATAATTCCCGCCACCGACTTTCTATTGTTTATAATATCTATGTTTTCATATTCCTCTAGTTAAAACATTTGGGTTGTTATGTCGCTTTACATACAGTCTTCGATGAGAAAGAAAAAGGCTTAAAGAGGTCATATTTTTGTCGATGGCTACTAGAAAGAAAGTTGAGTCGTGTTTGTGCAGACTTATGGTTCTCTACATTTTCTATTTTATTGAGTAAAACTTACACGGGCTACTATATTTCTGTATAAAACTGAAAGACGAAATAATTTACTATCAAGTATGAGTCGTATATGCTTCTTGTGAGTATTAAGTTCTTGAAATGTAAATCGTGATGGATGTAGTTATGCGACTCTATCGAAATCGTTTAAACTATCCAAAAATGTTAAAGACTGCGCAATGTCGATTTGCATTTGAGCAGAAATATCCCTCTCTTGTTAGGAATACAATTATTTGAAGTTCTCATTCATTCGAATCGTCTTCTGTGTCCTTCAGGCTGTGCGCTGTTCTATGGGCATACGTCTTTCAACGACGATTTCAAGTACCTGCGTTGTCATTTGTGTTGATATCTGTCGGAACATTCTTCGCTGGAATCGTAGCCGTACTTACTGTGGTGATCATTGAGCAACTCATGCAGAAGGTGACCTCCTTTCTTTACGAAATATTTTTCTCAATAATTTTGCATGCTTAAGCTTTCCCTTTTTTTCAGGACCAAACGTTAGAGACCTCGCATGCGATCTGCTCGACCTTATTCCTCGTTCTTCCACAATACAACTTAGGAATGGCAATCTTTCGCGGAAGTTTTGTTTTTCGACTTGTTGAGATTGGCGAAAATTTCCTTCGTAAGTGTTGGCTATTAGCGCATCTTAATGTAGCCGTCAAGTATAATTACGAGCAGTAGTCGTATATCTTGGTGCTTGGGAAGTTTTAAAACAATGTGACCAATTATGAATGGGATAAGTTAATGGTGAGCTTTTCGCTTGAAGTAACCGAATTTTCCAATCTTTAGGAGAGTTGAATCGCCTGGACCTTTTGCCATCATTGCCTATTCCATCGCTTCTGGAATGGTCTTTGATGGGAATGCATTGTGCCGGGTTGATTATCCACATTGCAATCGCCGCCCTTACACTTTTCATCCTTGAAAGAGAACCGTTCGGATTCTTAAGGTAGTGCTCGTGAGGTATTTTTCAATGTTGTACGTGAAAACGTCTCTACGTTTTGAAGGACAACGGATTCATAAGAATCATTCTGTAACAATGCTTGTTATTTGATGTGCTACAAACGAATTTTCTAAAAATAAACATTGAGTTGAAAGAAAAAAAACTAAAATTAATACCGCCGCAATTTAATGATGAGCAAGAGAGCCGGCAGCTGGTAGTGAATCCGTTTCTTATGCATGGAGCCAAACAGACGTAAACGATCGTTTACTCCGGCCCCATCAAGCCTCTCATCTCTCCGGGGTCGGGAAATTGGTACCAGATCTCTGGGAGGACAAGCTCACTTTCAGCAATTCAGCTATGTCTAGCTGAGCTGTCCGAGAACCCCAGGAGCATCGAAACTACCAAGATTCAACGACAGTCGTAACGAAGATGAAAATTCTCAAGCGTGGTTGAAACCACCCACACAGGTTGGAAGACTTCCGTGAATACTGGATGCGAGAAAGCGATTCGAATGAGAGAAGTGCTGATATTATGTGGTGATTGTTCATGTAATAAAAAATGCGGGCCAAATCCTTCAATTAGTCGTCGATGGGAGTACCTCGACATCACTCATTGTGCAGATCTCAGTAAGTCTTCATTCGATTGGTTTCCTCTCATCCATCATTCTTGAGGATTTTTTTCTTATTAATTCAACTACAACTTGAATTTATCTTCATAAATGTCGTTGAATGATGATCGAGTTGATTCTGCCTTCAATCCTGTGATGGCCGGCTAAGGCGTGGGTTTCCAGATCTCCATCACAAGATCGTCACCCGTTGTGGATTGGTGTGAAAGCTCCTCCAGAATAAGACTTTGGTACCCACTTGCCAACCCAATGGGGGAGGCGGTAGTTAATCGACGAGTTCGAACAAGAGCCTCAGGCATATTGGACAGTATCACGATCACTGCGCTACTTTTGCTCTTAACGCGTTTAATATGTTATTACAAAAGTGAAAATGCATCTGGGAACCTTACATTTGCACTTTTAATTTCTGAATTCACATGTCATGAATTTTTTAAGTATAACCTCTTAATTTTATCATATTGATTGCAACTTTAATTTGCTACTCCTCTCGTCATATTCACCTAGCGTTGTATTTGTATCCGACAAATGTGAATAATATATATCTTGATGAAAAGATGTAAGTAGTTTTGTAGCTTATTCAAGAACTAATCAGATTGTCAGCAGAATTCAGTAAAAAACCAGATAGCGAAAGAACTTCTGCCTAGGAGATGGGAGAAAAGATATACGAGACGGCTCTTGGCTAGCGTTGGAGATTCTTCGGATGGTGACGTTATCTACGAGAGAAAGCGAGTGAAGGAGATCGAAGATTTTAGTGAGAACCCATTGATTGTGAAAGATCTGGCGAAGGTACGCAAAATCTCTACTTCACTAGTATTTTTTGAATTTGTGTTTCCGATAACGAAGTGCTACGTGTTGAACCAAAATCTTAGAGAAAACCTTTTGCTGAAGTTTTTTCTTCACAGTCGCCCAAAGGAGTAGGAAAACCTGAACTTTGGAAAAGGACTCAGTTACCGTAGGCGATTTTTCTTCCTCTATTCGTTGTATTGGTCCAAATAGTATCAATGATATCAAGTGAAGAAGCAGTACTGGACAAACTCGTGTTGACGAAAACGCCGACACCGCCTACGCCTCTGCTGTCGCATGTTCCGAGGAACAGTTCTTCTCCAGTGTCATAGAAAACGTTGAATGGGTGGCGTCGTCTCGTCGCGAACGCACCCACACACGCATGCATGAATACGCCTAGCAAATACAGAAAGTATGTGCCAAATCGGTGCAGCAGAAACAGGAAGTCCATCCCCTGGATCCACCTGCATGTCAGGGAAGCAAAGGTCGCTTTTGGTCCGCGATTAACCCCCTATCCGCCACCTGGGGACGCGCCACGTAGCCTCGCAACTAGCCGGCTCGAGATCCCTCATATGAGGGAGATCCGTGGGTACTGACAGTATTGTCATTTAATTCCATAGTCTTTTTAATCGATGACACGATCACTTAGGTCTACCTGAAAAGATCGCCACTGATTTGCTGCCAATTCTTCCAACAACATTTTTCAGGCTTATTCCAAAGAAAGTCTTGCTGTGCGGAATGTAACATTTGCAGTAGATAAAGGCGAATGTTTCGGTCTACTAGGTCTAAACGGTGCTGGAAAAACTACAACGTTTTCTATCCTAACACAGAAAATCAGACCTGGAAGTGGATCAGTGCTGATCCACGGTAGAAACTGGATTTGTACTTCAAGATCGTCAAGCAGGTTGGTTGTAAAAGATGGTTTGTAAACACTTGTTTAACACTAGTTGAATACTAACAGATTTTATTCCTTCGAGATATCGTTCAGTATACCATTTTTATGACATATTACTTCTTACAGTTGAGACTTATCGTAACCAATTTTAGGGAAATTCCCTAGGATTTTATTTTCTCTTAATAGTAGCCATATTTATTATGGGCAGCCATGATTACTGTAGCATAGATCGTCACATTTTTAGTTCAGAAATAGTCTATTAATTAGGGAAATTTAAATCAATGGATTGTTGCGTTTGATTTTTCTCTATATAACAGCGTTATCCATCTTTTAGTTGGATAGAAGTAAATGCTGCTTTTGTGTTTTATCTGGTGCTGCGCAGCAAAATCGCCAATTATGGCAGTGTTGTCAAGTGTAACAATGTCATCGCTTTCTGGATGGCTGCTAACCTCGTTGGAAATCTGTTTCTCATGTTTGGAGATTAAGGGTTGCGACGAAGTAGCTACTAACGGCACTTTCATTTCGTTACCTATCGACATCGTACACTATTTCATTTACTAATCTAGTAATGTCCAGTTGAGAACTGCTGTGTGAACTCGTGTTCTATTAAGCCCGGTGACTGGTGAACGTTCTACGTATGATCATGTTGGCTACTGCCCCCAGTTTGACGCAATGAATATGAAACTGACGACAAACGAAAACATCGAACTGTTCGCCAGAATTCGTGGTATTCCTGAAGAGCACATTCCTCCGGTACGTTTGACAATATCCATATGTTTGACGGATACCACATATCACGAAGGTTCTGATTAGTTAACGGACTTTTCAGCTTGTTAATCGTCTCTTGGTGTCTCTCCATCTGCAACCGTATGCTTCCACCATCACTTCTGCATTGTCTGGTGGTAACAGAAGGAAACTGTCAGTTGCGACTGCATTGATCAGTCATCCTTCACTTGTTTTGCTTGTAAGTTGCGCATGAATTCGACAAATGGAAGTGCTGCTAGAATAAGATGTGGGATTTTCATGAGACATTTTTTGTGATAAGACATTGGTTATCATTGATACATAGAAGTAGACATGTAGTTTAGCATAGCTATTAAAATCCGTTTGAATACAATCTTATAAAAAGGCGATCTTGGGAAGAAATCATCATCATCATCATCATCATCACTAACAGATCCAATAATATTGCATTTTTCATGATTAATTCTACTTCTCCCTAGGATGAACCTTCTGCTGGAATGGACCCTAATTCTCAACGGTTTTTATGGAGAGTTATTGGTCATCTAAGAAAATCAGGAAAAGCTGTGGTATGTTCCAACTTCATTCTGCCTATGCAGATCTCATTGATAGTTTAAGCTGAGTGGGCCGCAATTTCCGTAAAATGCACTGAGAACGTTACTTTTTGTGTTACTGCAATCAGCTATTGCAACCGGTCCATCGTAAGACGTAATTTCAAAAACGTTCAGGTAATCACTTCTCACTCTATGGAAGAGTGTGAAGCATTATGTACGCGGATAGCCATCATGGATCGTGGACAAATTCGTTGTATTGGCAGCAAGCAGCACCTAAAGAACAAGTAAGATTGCGACTTCTGTCCTTTTGGTTTATTTCATATAGTAATTTACTTATACTTAATACTTACAAGGAGATTCGCTGTTGTGATGTTCATGAACCAGTCAATAAAAGCTGGATAAGTAAATGATAAGCAAAATGTCGATTACATACCTCTTTCTTAGTGATTGAAATGAAAATGGGATGACGAGAGCATTTCTTTTATGGTTTATAAAACTTCGTTGTTATGCAAATCTTAGTGCCAATTGGGCTGGTCAGTTTAGATTTGGCGAAGGTCATTCATTGACGGTGAAGATGCGATGTCAAAACGATGCTCAGTTAGCAGCTGAGTTTGTGCTTGCACATCTGAAGGGTGCCAAAATTGAGTCCATCTACTGTTCAACTCTTTTCCTACACGTCAACCGAGATGTCTCAACCATCTCAGGAATCTATAGAGTAGTTAATGAGGTGAGTTCTCGTGCTCGCTTGCATTCGTTGTGGTCCAACTGTCTTAAGGAACTAATGACGATAGGTAAACAATTCGTCAGTTTTTTGTTTATTTCATTTATTTCGTGGACTTTGCTTGACTCAATTAAATTTCGAGCTCTTTGGTTTTCTGTGCAAATGCAAACATTACATTAACAATGCAAATCCCCACCATAGACACCTGCGGTCCAGAGTTTTGCAAATATCTCAGTAACGTTGTGGTTGTATTATATGACTTCGTTAAATGTTTGTTTTCATTGCATGATTGATTTTCTCTATTTAGTGTTTGTTATATTGATCCCCATTTTTTACATTATTTATTATATCATTCATCAATTAAATTGCTGCTTGTTTTAGTTGAAGAAGGAGTTTCCCGTTGAGGATTTTTCTCTCTCGCAATCAACACTGGCCGAAGTGTTTCATTCACTTGCAACGAATAACTCAACTTCTACATCATCTGGTCAAACCATTTTAACGAACGAAACTGACCTCATTGACTAGCTGTTGTCGGGTTTTATGCGGGACGCGTGTGGAGATTAACTTTAGGAATTTGATAGAATTTTAAAAATCTATTCGAATTATACAGAGAACAGAGAAAGTGTTATGCATTAATAATGTGTTTATGGAATGTTCAGTAATTTTTAATGCGTAGGTTATTTATATAATTATCATTGTACGGGTTTAACCTTGTGATGTGTATTTATTTGAATGAAAACTGATGAGACAAAATTGGTTTAAATAGTTTGAAAAATTCCGTTTGAATCCTTTCTTTCTCAAAATTGCCGGGTTCTTGATAACAATTTCGGGTTTAGATTCGTCACAAGTTGCAGCTAAAATCGGAAACACATTTGTTCCAGTAATTGTTAAGAGATTTGTTGAATCGTTCCCGACAAGATTTATGCTACAGTAGACCGTTTTCAATCATGTGACTTATGATATCAGTAAAGCTACCTTGTCAGAACAACTAGCAATGGATTCTGTTACGTCTAAGGACTCGTTCAGCATGATATTTTTCTTCTAGGGTTTTCGTCAAAAACTCTGACCATTGGGTCGGTGATCTTGCTCCAGTACGTTTGATATCTCGACCAATCCACTCGTTAACGGCACTTGTCCGTCGATAGCCATTCATACGAATTACAAGTCCGGTCCACCTGATCTTCAACTTTTTGGCGTACAAAGTGGCATCTTTGATTTTTGATCTTTGACCCAGGTCGGAACTTCGTATTCCTAGCCTTACTTATGTGGCACGGGATACTCCTAGCATCGTTCTTTCGACTGCGCGTTCAATAACGCTCTTTCATTCTGCTTACACACCGATGGTGACCTTCGAACTCTCAGCTTTCATGGCGCTAACGTGAAGATGTTCAATGAGCCGATCGTATTCTTCGTCGATGTTGTCGACAACGGCATCTTCCCAACAGCCGACTAATGAGTTGATTAAGTCCCAGTTTGTGGTGGTTCTGGGACTACGGTTTTTGAATTTAGCGGCTTTTTCTCCTTTCCGTGAGAAATAAAATCTTGCACCAAGTAGACGGTGGTCTGATCCCGTGTAAAATTTTGGGACAACAGCGACATTGGTTAGGCAAAACTTCCTGTTTACTATGATGTGGTCTATTTCGTTATGGTACGCTCCATTGGGAGACTCCCACGTCCAGCGTTGAGGGTGGGGCTTCTGGAATTGCGAATTACCATGGATGGTCTTGGTCGCCATGATAAACTCAGATAGCCGCTTACCGTGTTCGTTCCATTCCAATCGTTAGGTCCCAATGTGCACATTTTTTAGAAATGACTGAAACCCATTCATGAGTCAAAAAGGTGAGTTGAAACTGTGAAGACCACTCTGTCTTATAGGGAACTTTTCCTATTTCTTCATAGCGATTAAAGCGTTTGGCGTTCATCGAATCTTGGATGGATTCTGCTAAAGGTTGTACAGGTAACTGAATGCATATTAGGCTTAGATAGTGACTTGCGGACTCATACCAAAGTAAAAATTCAGTGTTCTTATGCTTCCAAATAGGTTCCAATTTGCAGTTCTAATTTGCAGACACTGGCGGGATAGAGTGCTTAACGTTCCTGGGATTGCGATTGGACCAGCGATCCTTTCTTTATTGCGGAACGTCTCTAACCATACGCGCCCTGCCTCTTACAAAATCTTTTTGGTGGTTTCAGACTGCTTAGTGTAGTACTGTTAACCACCACATACTACGAAATTACTGGGCTTATGGAAATGGATAAAGGCATGACGGGCATTCATTTCGTAACGTGTTCCATTCTCGTCATGGACTGGTTCTATTCATAGAGAATTATGGAATTCCACGATTGATTCATTTCATAAAATGAAATGGCAAAAGACCTTTTCAGTTAACTGCGGTATTAGTTAATACTTTGAAGAGCTGTTTAACCTTTCGGTGTTACAGGCTCCTATCTCTGAAAGATTTCTGCTTCTTCTAAAACGCCGTCCTTCTTTCTTTTTTCTTTCTTCAATAGCTCGACATAATATATAAACAGAACAGTTATCACGTTCTACTGAAGGGCGCATGCAGCACAGTGGTTATAGGTAGCTTGCAATACATGTGGCCGTTGATGCCTGTGCCTCGTGAAAAAAGTGCACTCCATATCCGTCCGGCTGGGTAAATTGGTAGCAAATTCATATAAACGGATAAAAATATGGACGTCAAATAACGGTAGACTACCGCAAGTCATTGTTTAGGCCAAATATACAGTAGACCATCACAGCCATGTTACGAATGGAGACGAGTTTGATGAACGCATCGCTCTGACCTTCATTCTATTGTATTAGAGGAGTGGTTGGTCATTCCTTTTTAACGTTAATCTTCAATCCAGGTTTAACCTCTTTACACTTTTCAATCGTTCTTTGTATTCATTTACTATTCATACTTGGATATATGGATGGCCCGTCCTCACTAGTTGTGCGGGCCCTAGCACAATCACAATTTTTCGGAGATTTGCTGGTTAAGCCATTGTGGTTCCCTGGAATCTCGAGGACAGCCTGCGAAAGTCTGCCCCAGGTCGTCACCACGACAGGCAGTCGCAGCCCTTGTGGATCAGAGGAAGATTTGCCATCATGCGCCTGGCATTGGTTTACTCTTAGCTAGGCTTCCTGATGAAAACGCCGAACTCCTTCTCAGCTTGGGAGACCCTGCCGAGGGAAGAATACCCCCGCTGTACATCGCAGGCCGACACCCAGGAACAAACTGCTTTGCAAGATGAGGCTGGGAGGAAAAAAAGCAAATATTGTTTAAAATACCAGACAACATTGAACTCTCTTCCCGCATCAGCTGTCTTTAGTTTTAGAGAAAATAAAGTACAAGCTCAAACAAATA
The DNA here is from genome assembly GCA_009735665.1 of Angiostrongylus cantonensis. Lineage (NCBI taxonomy): Eukaryota > Metazoa > Nematoda > Chromadorea > Rhabditida > Metastrongylidae > Angiostrongylus > Angiostrongylus cantonensis. The sequence goes on along the minus strand of MQTX01000183.1, from coordinate 700,438 downwards.
TAAGTACGGAATTCATATGAGTATTTCCTTAAAGATTTAAATGACCTTTCTATCTAACCTGTCATTTAATATTTACTTAAGTGGCAGTTGGCTGATAAGCTAACACGAGGTTGCTATAAACTGGTCCGTTATCAAGAAGAAATGTAAGGGCCAAGCACAATTTCTAGTTCTCTAGTAGTTTAGTGGTTGGGAAAGATTTTCTTCCACTGGAATATCTAGGCAGTCGCGATATCGCGGCAGTCCGAACTCGTCGCCAAAGATAATTGCTTAACCTTTAGGGTCAGAGCGACTTGCCTATATGCAACCGGAAGTTCCTGCCATAGATGTGGTGATTCTTGGCATTGTCATTGTTTTACTCTAATCTGGGTTTTTGAATAGAAGTGATGAATTTCTCTCCAAATTGGAAAACCATTGTTGTGGCACTTTGCAACAAATACTAAACCAATAGTGAAACAAATAATGGGAAGTGAATTAAAATTACAGTAGGAGTATGTGGGAAACTCTTTATAAAAAGAGAATAAGCTTGCATAATGATCTATGTCTACTTCATGATTACCAAACCAGAATTCTTCAATAGTCATGTCCATGACCAGGATTATAAGGTGAAATTCAGTGGGAACGAACCTGGAGCTTCTTTCCTCTAGATTGGAACTCTGGATATGTTAATTGGATAGAGAAAGGATTTTGTCTAAGACGCTGTCCTCGCACTTTTCACCTTTTCCTCATTCACTCAGTGATAGTTTTTGCACAGAAGAAATCACAATCAAACACAGTACCGAAGGGTAGTTCTAGGAAGGTGTAATCATTCTCTTAGTCTATAAAAGGAACATGATAAATCTCCATTCAGGTGCACCACTATGCGGTCACAGTTCCCACTGGAAATTCTCTTTCATACCGAGAAGTGAATTTCCATGGAGGGGCATGCTGTGGACAGCATAACAGGTTCTAGCATAGCCACTGCGCTGACACTTTGCGATCGGATCTTCTCAGCAATTGGATCCCTTCGTTAGATTGGCATGTGCTAGACATTTTTCCTGTTGAATCCTGTTAAAACAACAAGTAAAGCTGTTCCGGGGTTAAAAGTGCAATGTCCCTTTCGGGTACGTGTTGATTTGACCTGGTAACAATGACGTCCATCGTAACCCAAGGTTAGATCGTCTCTCGCAAGTTGTTCCATGGCCTCATGTCGTTCATGAGAAAGTCCAGTGCGGTGGCTATAAAGCTGGTTTTTCGCTGGTCATGTTGATCTTCACGTATAGTTCCGAGATAACCGTGCTCAGGTGTTCCTTTGTCGTGATCGCACAAGAAAGGCAACGGTTGTGGATTGGAGGACAGTTGGTCACCTTGCAGCCAGGTTTCTCCAAGCATGGCGAGGATTCCTGACAGGTTTATAGTTAACATGGATATCCGGATGGAAATTTTGGACTCTTCAGCTTGGGTGAGCTTGTCCAACGGAGAAAGCTCTGTTGTATTGCGGGTGGATGGTAAAGGATAAAATATAAAGCAAGTAAAGTACGTCTATCAGGAAAAATTCAACAAGAATAATACTGTAGTGTATCGATCTTTAGCATCAGTAAGAAGATCAAAATGAAAAAAGACAAGAATATCAATCAATGTCGTATCAATAACAAAAAGATCTTTGCCATCTCCTAGGGCTGACTACCTATCCACCTCGGCATTGTTCAATAAATTAGTGTTTTATTCTTGAGCAGACTCGAAGTTTCCATTTCGTATCTCTGGCATTGTTTGTCTACTACTAATTGAGCATACGAAACGAGTTATTATAGATAATGCTTGCTTAGTTACTGGATACTTGGATGGCCCATCTTCGCGTGCGGACTAGCATAATTCTCACCCTGCGGAGATCTGCTGGTTCAGCCATGGTGGTTCCTTGAAGTTCCGAGGTCGGCCTAACCGAAACGTTCCTCAGGTCGTCAGAATTCCAAGCAGCTGCCACCTTTGTGGACTAGAGTGAGATTTCCCACCATGCGACTAATTTGATACCAGGACAGTGGTGATTTCTGGTACTGGTTTACTCTAAGCTGCGCTTCCTGATGGAAAAGTCGGACGCCTTCTCAGCTTGAGACGCTCGGCTGGTGATAAATCTCACCGCTGTACAATGCAGCCCGACACCCAGGAACACCCCCTAGTCACGACAAAGCGGTAAACCGTTGGGAAGATAGGTAATGCTTAGTGATCTTAACTAACTGTATGGTGATACACACCTTTGCGAATGACCTCAGTGGGAAATAAGTTCGGAAATCATGCTAAGACCTAGGAAACTCGCTGGGTCTAAACAACTAGATCCTACTTTACGAAGCATAACGCCTTCTAGACAGCAAGAAAATCACACTTGTGACTCAGTGAAGTTGTGACTGCTAACCTCCTACAAACCACGTTACCTGGAATATAAAACTCTTTAAGCTATCGATGAAGCACAAGCGCACTCACGAGAGAGAAGCCTCTTCCTGGAGGAGCCGGTGGGGGTCCTAGCACGGAGAATTCCACGTGCCTGTTGCTGCGGCGCGGTCTTCCGCAACACGACCATTATGGATTTGTCTGTGGGATTACAGACGCTATCGCCTTGCGCTCCCATCGATGGATATGGTTGAAATGTTTTTTTCTAGCCTGTGGTTGTGAACGGTGCTGAACAGGTTTTTGTCCGAGTTTTTGTCGATATTTTGTTTTATTGACTCTGAGAAACTGGTAGGATTAAGTGTATTCGATAAACAAGAATATAAGGATGCGTTTTCTTTTCCTTGCGCTTCTTCTTTTACTTCTTTCTCGTTCATACTTTTCCTCTTTTTAGCCAAAGAAGTGTCTTGAGTAAAGAGAATGACTGTGATGACTTTTTTTATTGAGAGGAGAGCATTTTATCCCTTACGGAAATAAAACCCATTGTGATCCAAAATACCACATGATAGGTTACTACTTCACTCATTGCTGTTGAGTTTTTTCTTCGACATTGTTTATTTCTTCTTTTTTGTTTTTTCTTTTTTCTACGCTTTTTTCTTTTTTGCTGTCCAAATTTTCTTTCACATATTTTTTCCATAAAGTTCCATAAAGTGATACCGTTGAATATCTATGTCATTTTAATGGATTTCCTAGAAGTAAATGTCTCCGATAAATTGATCGGCAACGTCACTGCTGACTTGTTCTAAAGAAATATTGATTTCTCTGAATAGTTTCAGGTGCGTTGTCGCCTGATCAGCTCTTGCCCTTCGTTTCGTTTTTCTTTCTTTCTTTTTTCTTCTCTTTATAAGGAAATCGCGACTCATAGTCATGTCTGATGGTGTTGTACAACGAAGAAGGAGAGTACAAGAAGAGGGGAGTTTCGTTTTCCCTAATAGTATTTCTTTAATGTTAACAATGTCGGTGTTCTTTTTTCTTTAGGAGTTAGAATGGCTAGGTGACCTTGCGTAAGGGCGTATCTATATTTGTTCTCTAAGTCAGTAGGGTTCAAAGAAATTGATTTTCTTCACAATTCCGGTATCGATAAAGATCTGTGTCATGTATAATGTATATGCGGATTCTAGTGGATAGCGATCGCGAAATGGAAGCCTTCTCTGGAATCTTTCCAGAATATCGATTTGTTATTTGTAGAACAATGGAGTTTTATCTAAGCAAGATAAAAGAAAGCCTCTTCTAACGGTTTACCGTCTCATCGTGGCGGGGAGGTGTTCCTGGGTGTCGGGCTACGATATACAGTGCGGGGTCCATCCACCCGGCAGGGTCTCCCAAAATGTGAAGGAATCCGGCGTTTCTATCAGGAAGATTAGCTATGAGTAAACCAATACCACAGTCTACCACCGTCCTTGTATCAACCTAGTCGCGTGGTGGCAAATCTCCCTCTGATCCATAAAGGGTGCGACTGCTTTTGGTACTGACGAACTCGGCCAGACTTTGGCTAGGGTGACTTCGCGAAGTAAAATCGCTAAACCAGCAAAGCCCCGAATAAATGGAAATTGTGCTGGGGCCCGCGCAGCCAGTGAAGACGGGCCATCCAAGTATCCAATTACCAAGCGAGAAGGAACCAACTTTCGGGATATATCTGCAATATGAAATCTGGAGTTTGTTTAGATGTTACCCAGCTTTGTTGTACTGGATATTTTTTCAATATTCGATTTTAGCCAGTAGCTGATCGAAGTGATGACAATGCAGATTCGCCGGCATCATCGGACCAGGTAGCATTATTTTATTCTCATAAAGGTGTTGTTCCTGTGGTATCCATTGTATCTGTTCTTGTTTAAAGCAATCGCCGTCTTTTCAGAATGAGTTATTTTCTGCAGTTGTTTTGATTTTATGTTTTAGGAGGATAACGACAAAGGAACTCGGTTGACACTAATGGAACAGATTCTTTTATTAGGATTAAAAGACAGAGAGGTTTGTCTATATTTTACTACGGATTATTTGCTTTCACTTTTTCGCTTTTTTAACTACGATATGTTTTGTTTCATAGTTACGTGAGATTCTTTGTACTGCAGTTAAACTCCAAATCCATACGGTTTAATCCCAGTATCAAAAGTAGTATGGCTCATCGTGTCACTCGTATCCGCTGGTTGTCCTACAATACAAGTTTAAAGAATGCCGAGACTGCGAAGACTCCGGCTGGCGGACTCGTTTATAACTGTCTTAAAAAGCGAAGAGTTGTGCCAAGATGTGAAGATACTGGTGTCCAACTTCACGGGATCACACCCTAACGTCCTCTTGAGCTTAAAAAGTTGAAAAGGAACCAGAGAACTGTTTCTCTTTCATAGACTTATTAGTTCTTCGTAACGGTTTTTTAAGGGATACACCTCCTTTTGGAATGACTGTATTTCCTCTGGTTTACGTGGTTGTATACTCATCGAGCTAGCACTTCGTGGTAGAATTCAGTTGGAGGGCTGTGGCATGCGCAAAAAGTCGTTGTCGTCAAGAAAAGTGAGTAGTTTTTAGTAATTATTCATATATACAAATATTAAGTTGTTAAAATTATTCTGTCTGACTTGCCGTGGTTGTAGGTATCCGTGAAAAATAGTGAGCAGACTGGTGACGTAATTCTTGATGAAGCCTTGAGACATATGAAAGAAACTAATCCACCGGAGACAGTGACTAGTTGGATAGAATACCTTAGTGGGGAGGTGAGACATTTTTGAAACATTTTGGCTATTCTGTTCTGTCAACTGGTTTTTTAGACCTGGAATCCTTTGAAGTTACGGTACCAACTTCGCAATGTTCGAGAGAGGCTGGCTAAGAATTTAGTGGAGAAGGGAGTTCTGACAACTGACAAACAAAATTTTCTTCTCTTTGAGATTACAACTCATCCACTTTCGGATGGTAATCAGAAAACGAAACTGATCAAGGTGAAAACGCAGTTTTTTGGTTTAATTGCATTCAGGTTGTGCACAAAGCCAATACTTGGATACGTGAGTAGCCTCTCCTCACTGGCTGTGCAGGCCCTAGCATAGTCTTCATTTTTTCTCGGGTTTGCTGGTCTAGCCATTGTTGTTCCATGGAGTCTCGAGGTTAGTCTGGCCAAAGTCTTTACGAGGTCGTCACCACCACAGGCAGTTGCTGCCCGTGTATGGATCAGAGGAATTGCCATCATGCGACTAGTTTGATACCAGGATGGTGTGGTGGATCCTGGTATTGGTTTACTATTATCTTGGCTTCTTGATAGAAACGCCGGACTCACTGTGGGAGAACGTGCTAGGGGAACAATCCCTCTGCTATACATCGCAGCCCGACACTTAGGAACATCTACCACCGTGAAGCGGTAAACCGTTGGAGGGAAAGCCGATAGAAAAACTTTTTTTCATAATTTTTTTCTTAACTTAATGTTGTTTATTATTTAGGAAGTTCAGGACGCCGTATTAGGTAAGTGGACGAACGACGTTCACAGAATGGACAAAAAGATGCTTTCACTTATCATTCTTGCTCATGCGTCTGACGTTCTTGAAAATGCATTTGCTCCACTAAGTGACCAAGACTACGAGGTAATTCTATGAGATAATAGATAAGTTTCTCCTGTTTATCCATCTATCCCTTTTGTGTGCTTTGTTGACCATTCTTTGTAGGAACAGTCATCCGCATATTGTGTTGTAAAATAGTAGCACCACTTAAGTGAGTTGTTTTTGCAGAAATCTCTTATGCGTAAAGTAATGAAGTTGTTAAGTGTAAGTACCATAAATGTGGTCCCATCACCTCGAAAAAAGAACGAAAGTTGACTTGGTAATGGTTGAAGGGATGCTTATCAGTCATTTGTAATGTTATGTCAGCAAGACATGTTGGTTCATTGTAAGAGCATTCAGAAGTGTTCATTGGTGATTAGGAATCGCAGCTGAAAGCTGTGTTGTGTTTCTACTTTGTTTCTTACATATTTCTTCTTAAGGTTGCAATGAAAAGGGTTCGATCTTTACTGGAGTTGGAGTATGATGTACAAGCGCAGAAAAAAGGGAACGAATTAATGTGGGCTGTGTTTGAGGCGTTCAGCAAGTAGCCGTCAGTCAACGGGTATGTGCTTTTTGCTTTCGCTTACGCGGTGGTTTTGTTTGAGAATTTATCTGCCCAATACATTTGGTATTACAGTCGATCCACGTTGGATTAGTTATAGTGTTACTTTAATACACACAAATTACTAGTTTTGGTTCCTTTTCAATTCAGGTTTGCTGGACGTAGTTCTGCACATTGCTAAGTTTACTATTTGGTTATCTGTGTGAATTTTTTTTGTAACAATCATGTGAGCTCGTACAAAAGACTTTTTGTGACAGTCATGTAAGACTATTGATACGACAAAATATTGATGTTGATGAGATTTTGGAATCGTTGTTATATTGAGCTTTAGATCCTACGTGCAGTCTTGTATTTGGGGCTGTGATCCGGGATTTCTTTTCGTAGAATTTTTTGAATGTGGAGATCTGCACTAAGATGAAGCTTTGGGAAAAGCGCTTCTAGTTTTCTATGCTTTTTTTGTCACAATGGGCAAGGGCTTTTGTTGACATAACTAGGTCTTTTTTTCATATCGTGGCGCTTAAGGGCGCGTGTGGCGCAGTGGTTGGAGGCGCCACTGCGGCGCGTACGTGAAATGCGCCCATGGCCCACCAAGCCTTCCATCCATCCGGGGTCGGCAAATTGGTACCAGACTTGTCTGGGAGGATAGCAGCACTGGCTCGATACATCGGCCGGCCACCGCGAGTCATTGTAAAGGTCAGATATGCATTCAATCACCTCCAACGATGCTTAATGAAGTCGAATGCATGGCGCATCCCTCAGGGATTGATCAACGCCGAGATCTTTATCCTTTTTTTTATCGTGGCGCTAAATTTGCCCATAGAATAATAATTCTGTTTTTTTTTCTGACTATTGTTTCGAGAAAAACGACCATCAGTATCTAAACATAAATCTGTATAAGAAGAATAAATGTGCGCCATGAAGAGTTGCGTAAATGTAGGTTTTAGCATGCACTTATGTGCTTGAAGAATTCTATAGATGTTTTTTACAAGTTGTTTATTACAAGTTTGGTTTAGTTACGACGAAGTTTTTGTTTTATTTGAAGTAGTAATTGTTTCTATTACAGTGCCATTTTAATTATTTGCAATGTTCATTTCCAGTGGTCCGTATTTTCGTCTAGTACTTCTGCTGGCATAAGAAGTTCTGACATTAATTGAATACAACTAAACTAGTACAATTCCCAAGTTCCCTTTGAGCTTTCGTAGACTTGTTATTAAGTTTATTAAACAAGGTTTGAAGGCTATTAACACGTAAGAGACACTTTGAACATATAGTGTCCATTTTAAGCTCAGTTTGTTACAGGAATTGTTTCCACATTATGTTTATTCATTCGATAGCAGATCACTACTGTAGAAGGGATCGTATCAGAAAAGTCGTTCTCTACCTTTGATGGTTTACAAGTAAACTTTTTTTTCAAACAGGTTCATTGACTATAGATTAATCACGACGATGCTGAGATATTTGCAAAACTCCAGACCGCAGACCTTCGGTGGGGAACGAACGCGCTATTGTCCTTTCCGGGGAGCAACGCCTTCGCCACCCCACCATGTTGGTCCTTCGTTTTCGTTTCGCCTGTCTCTCAGCTAGCTCTACCGATAATCGGCATTGAGCCTATTAAGCTGAGGTTGTAGTCGACGGCAATGATTTATAGAACTAGCTGAGAGACAAGCGAAACGAAGAGACCGCATAGTGTGATGGTGAACGCGTAAGCTCGCGGAAAGGGTAATAGCGCGTTCGTTCCTTACCGCAGACACCTGTGATCCGTAGTTTTGCAAATATCTCAGCACGTGGTTGTATCACACCTAATATCTTACCATGAAAAGTTGTAACAGGCAGTAAATAAAAAGTTGGCAAGTCGGTTGATCGTTGTTTAATTGTAATCGCTGTGATGAATCATGGTTATTGCATGAGACGTGCAGGTTTAAAAAGTGCCGAAATAGACTTGATTTGAGCTGGAAAACCCTTCCAAATACAAAAAGCAATGTGTTAGATGGAGCGTAGTAGCACATAATAAATTGTAGCATACATGTCACTCATAGAGCCGCAGTATTCTATGGAACGATGGAGTAAGGTTTCTTCTACAATTCAGTCATGTTCGCCAACCCACCAGGTTCTGTGGTTAGCGAAAAACTATTGGTTTGTTGTCAAAAAACAATCTGTAAGCGGTTGGAAACAGGAGTTGTCCATCGTGAATAGGTTTTGTTTTGTTAGTTTGTTAGACGATCAATGCATTTCATTTGCGTACTTTCAGAACACATTGTTTACGAGACATCTATGTGTGTTGGGATCCGCAATGTTATTCCGTGTGCTGACAACTCAGCTGGAGTTTTCATCACGTATGTGGTCCATTTATAAGTTGTTATGCTTATGGGTGTGAGGGATCACTATTCATTTACGATACATCCAGTCGTATTTTAAAGTTTCTGAATATATGTAGTCACAGCTTTATTTGTCTTTTTTTCTTCTGGTCTACATAGGCCCGTTACGTCCTGTATATACTGTGCCCTTCTACTCAACATCATGCTCGTCCAGCTACTACTGTTAGCTTCACTCCATTGTTACCCCATTGATTGGTTTCTATTCTAACCTCATTCTAGCGAAATACTTCACTGTGATAATTCATTCGTTTCGACTTTTTTTTCTCCCACTTGCGATTATTTCCAACCATGTGTGAATGAGTGAGTATAGCTTTTTGGGTATTGGAATTTTTTGTTTAGAATTACAAATATAAATAAATATTACCTTTCCAAAGAGAGTTTTCTTACTGGCTTCGGAATAGGAAGTACGTTTAAGGCAAGGATAGTGTATTAAGCAAAATCGAAACTATTTCACGTGGATTTGTGGAAGATTTGATGTGCTTAATAGTACTATGTATATATTCTATTCTACAAATGGGTCTTGTTGTTATTGTCTCCGACCTACATTACATATTAGGTGATTTCCTGATCAAAGTTCTACTTATAGTATGGATTTGAACTTGCTACGATTGACTTTGTGTTCATTGAAGAGTAGTTCTTCACTTAAAAACGTTCGATATTATGAACCGACTCGAATAAATAATAAATGAGATGATGTGTTAATGTAAAAGGGGCATGACGTAGAAGCTTTTTGCTGCATTGATTTACTACTTACTATCGATGAAGCTGAGCTTTTTAGGCATTGACGTTCCACATTGCTTCAATGACGCATTACATGCATGATTGGCATCGAAACGACATAGAGATTGAAGCTAATTGAGTACTTACGGGATTTCTACTTTTCTATTGATTTTAATAGTAACTCTTCTAGTGTTTCTTTACAAGTAGTGGAAAACAAAGATGAAACATATTTCCAGTCGCTTGAGGCTTTGACCTGAGCGCCTTCTCAAATACGAAGTGCATCTTGCTCTATTCAGTGACATGAACGTTCAAGGTATTCGAAAAACGACCTAGAAATCATATAAAAGGAAAAAAAGCACGAGGCTCTCGGCGTTGATCAATCTCTTAGGGGTGCGCCGTGCACTCCCCCTTTGACTCCATTAAGCGTCGTTTGGAGGTGGTCGAGTACGTATGTGAATCGTTACAATGACTCGCTGTGGCCTACTGATGTATCAAGCCAATGCTGCTATCCTGCGAGACAAGTCTGGTACTGACTTGGCAGCCTCGAAGGGATGGAAGGGTTGGTGGGCCTAGAGCCTGGGGATCGATCTCATGTGTATTAGTGCCCATAATCATTGAGTAGCCTCGCCATTTAGAAGTTACGTATCAAAGGGATTTATGAGGAAATTCGTTTAAGCTCATGTTTTCTAGTAGTACTAAGAGGGTTTATGCGAAAAAAAAGGATGGTGTATTCACTTATCATCTAAGTATTTGTTACATGCATTTAAGAACTGTTATAAAGGGCGAGCATTGAGAGCGTTGAATTGCTCTATCATTACGCGTTCTTAAGGATTTCTTAGAGTGGTTATAGCTCAATGTCTTGAAGATTCACGTGCGGACTTATTTCCGAAGGCTGTCATCGCAGCACATCCCGATGGTGGAGGGAATTATGCCTGAACACAGAGTGGCAGAGGAGTAGTTGTAGCGCCATCTGGCAGTCAGAAATCATTAAAAAAATTCCATGAATCATCTTCTTTGCCCAGAAATGGAAATAGTGTCAGGCTCACTGGTGTGTAGGTACTTATTACATCTATTCCACGAGAAACACCTTTGTTCCAGTCTACCTGTGTCGCAATAGGGTTTTCTCAGTAGAAGAACGTGCAAACTTATGTTTGGAAGATTGCAGTCATCGATTTATTCTTGGTATGATGGAAGTGTCGGTTAGCAGTTCGCATCAAATCGGACCCAGTTTTGTAAGTGCTAGAGTCTTATTGAATGGGTTGGTATATTTGTATTTGTAAGTGAATTGTAAACTTTCACGAACGGAAAATTATGTTGAGAACTTGATAAACACATTTCAAAACGAAACAAAAAAGAAATTACGACCGGTTTCGTGTGACTACTTCCTCTCGTGGCAATTTTTCTGCTTATCCGTGTGTGGTTCAGCCTGGGTTTGAGAAAAAAGCTATTAGATTAGTTTAGTGGTGAGCCGGTTTAAACAAGTAGAATAATACTCATCCTGATATTTGGAACGTTTAATATCATTTCGCGCCTGTAGCGTACTAGTAAGAGCTAGCGTAGGGTGAACGGCGAGGTTGTGGATTCGATTTTGCCCCTAAGCAAGCCAAGCTATATATCTCTTCGGGGTGAGGAAATCGTTATGGCATCGAGTTGAATCGAAAACCCACGATCACAAGCATTAACGATTGTGGGCAATCGAGTCGAGTCAATCCGGCTTTGAACAAGACGAAGACGTTGACATGTTAGCCGAATAAGACCTGTTACAAGCATCGTGTTGGATTACTAATCCAAGAAAACATGATTATTTGTGCCGAGGTTAAATAAAAGTCGGCTTTAAAAATATTGATTTAGTACACTGTTCGGCCATCACAAGTCACTGTATAGACCAAAAAATATGCATTCGAACTCTTCTGCGATGTTACGAATGGAGTTGAATGCATAGGTCATTCTTTTGTGTTCGCTAAACGTCTCGCACTTTATCCTTTATTAACTGCTTTATCTAAGTTGAAGTCCAACAAAATGTGTAAAAATGTGGTCGGACTGATGCTTAAATGTGTCATAAACAGCACTATTTGGTCACTTTATTTGTTACAATTGATTCTTATTATCATTCTATTAACACATTAACGTCACACTTTTCATGATTACGGTACTTAAGTCAATGTTTATATAGTCTGATTGCTAACGCAGATGGAGAGGCTTAGTTTCCTCGAACATAAACTTCATAGAATTCGAGTATTAGTTGACCGGCTGCCAGCAGTAGTTGTACGAAATTCGACGTTTTCAATATCAAATGAACGAATCCGTTTTCAAGTGTAACCACTGTGTATGTCAGGAAACCCATCAGTAGAGGAGTGAATATCGCTGAAACGTAAATGATCAAGTAGATTCTGAGACCGAAAATGAAATGAAAAAGGATGGCATAGTTCAAATCGTTAGTGAATATTACTTCTACCGAAGAGTTAAGTAAAAGCGAGAATAGTCGCTATTTTGGAAGAATCTAATCACAAGGCGAGAATCGTTCTTTCGTATCACCACGAGAGCTGCTGATCGCCAGACGATGATGGCGACGTGGGAGCAGTCTTTCCCAATCAGTAACATAGTAGTTAAAGGAAAATGTCGTGGTACCACTAATGTTTCTAATGTTGAAGATAGGAAATCTTGATCAAGTAGATTCTGAGACCGAAAATGAAATGAAAAAGGATGGCATAGTTCAAATCGTTAGTGAATATTACTTCTACCGAAGAGTTAAGTAAAAGCGAGAATAGTCGCTATTTTGGAAGAATCTAATCACAAGGCGAGAATCGTTCTTTCGTATCACCACGAGAGCTGCTGATCGCCAGACGATGATGGCGACGTGGGAGCAGTCTTTCCCAATCAGTAACATAGTAGTTAAAGGAAAATGTCGTGGTACCACTAATGTTTCGTGAAGATAGGAAATCGTTAGGATGTTCATTTATTAAGGTAAGACTTCAAGCGGAGCCTATCGTAATATATCGTTGAAAGAGTTTTTCATATCCTTTGATGTGGTATGTATCGATTTAAAGCGCACTTTGGATTGCTGGGAGCCAATAATTCCAGCTAATAATGCCATTTAATCGATTGCTAAGAAGCTTCTGTTATCTCAGTATTCTCCTCTTCTATCCACTTTTTAAAAGAAATACAAATACGAACTGTCATTTCACTCCTTCAAGAATAGGCTGACGTTTCGGTGGATTTCGCCTTCCTCGACTGTTAAACTTGACCTTTCCAGGCACTGAGGAAGGCGAAATCCGCCAAAACGTCAGCTTGCTCTTGAGTGAAGAATAAAATAACATCTCATGTTTGCTCAGGAAGAATATGGCGAACTATTTGATCACTGCCGAGGTTAATAGGAAGTTGGTCGTGGCAATTATCAACTGTTACTCACAATAAACGATGAAACTCTAGCGCTTGATCAATTCCTGAGAGATGAGCCATGCATCCGGCTTCATTAAGTATCGTTGGAGATGACTGAATGCATATCTGCCTTTTACAATGACTCGCGGTGACCTAGCAATGTATCGAGCAAGTGCTGCTATCCTTTCAGACAAGTCTGGTACCAATTTGCCGACTCCGGAGGGATGGAAAGCTTGGGGGATCATGGGCGCGGGGACCGTTTCCACGCTTCCAACCACTGCGCCATACGCGCCCTTTACTCACAACAGAGCTTCACAATTACCAGCCTGTCTTGTTCAGTGTGTTCTCTACAAGCTGTCCATGAAAATTGTCCAACGGCTGATATTATTTATTTTTGTATCTAACTTTATCTCAGGAGCAGGTGTGTGAGATGGTAGGTTCATCGTGAATTCTGTTGTATAGATCATAACCAAGTCGTAATTAGAATAATAAGAGTCTGTCGGTGGTAGTATCTGTCTATTATCTTTTGTTGACTGAGTAAAAAAAGCATTCGACAGCGTCATCGAAGTGAACGCCATCCTATCAGTGCCCGCCGATCAGCAATTGGACCCGTCTTAAATAAGAACTCTATCCGACTGGCATCGAAAATGTACAAGGCAATACCGATCCGCTATTGCTTTGTTAGCGCTTTCTAAAAAACAAAAGGGATCGAACATGTTAACACTACCTGGTGCTGTATACCAGTTTTCACAAAACGGAGTCGTTCGATTGTGACGTGGAAAATATATGAAATATTGATTGCTAAGCTATCGAAAGGGAAGAGAAATCCATTTCGTGGAGAAAAAACCGTCATGCGAATGAATTTGTAACGATATGGATGGTTCCCTGACTACAGAGACCATATCATTTGTTTACATGGAGCGCTTATAGAATGTGGAAAACGACGTGAAGGGGAAATACTGCAGAAGAAGGAAAGGAGGTTACACGTAGGTGACATTTCATCCAAAGATTATGACGCTTCGATGACAGAGTTTTTAAGCGGCACTTTCTGGATTACGCTCGACGCCTTTGGTATCAAGTCGAGTATTTGAGACCGTTGAAATTATCTTTAGGGTCTATGAGAACGTAGTTGGAGACGAATATAGGTGGTACGGTCATGTGATGTCATGAGTTGATAACGGACAGAGTAGAAGAAACGTAGAGTTTACCTCAACAGGAAGCAATCATCCTTGAATGACTACAGGATAGGAAGCCGTGAGCTTGTAGCTCTCGTTAAGCAATTTGTGGATGTCGCTAATTATTTAGTAGACCATCACTATGAACGTTGTTGATGACAGGAAGGACGAGAAAGGTTTAAAAATATGCTAGCGCTATCTCAATTCGTCAGTGCGATTTGTCAAAATAACAAAATACCCAAGGTGAGTAATATGCTTCTTACCGAGTCCTCACGTTGTTGTTTTGTTGTTGTCATAATCCCCAAAGGCTTAACAATTAATATTTTAGGAACGAGTGAAACTAGTCCTACAGATTTTCACTTTCCTGGTACATTTTCGTTTTTTGGTGGACGTTTTGCGTCATATTTGTAAAACTCAGACTTCTGCAGCAGCTCTATGTAAAAATAACCAGCCAATTCCACGCCCTACGAAAAATTCACTACCCTTGAGAGGGTGGAAGCAGTTACTTTACAGTTCGAATTTCTTTGCCTAGGTATTCAGCAATAAAGACATCATAATTTTAACTTATTATTTACTGCTTACTCTTTTTAATGGCAGATTATATAATGCAAAATATAACTTTAATGATGCTGAGATATTGGCAAAACTCCGGATCACAGGTGTTTGCGGCGAGGAACGAACGCGCTATTGTCCTTTTCGAGGAGTAAGGCGTTCACCACCACACCATGCGGGTCCTTCGTTTCTCCTGTCTCTCAGCTAGTTCTATCGATCTGTTCCCATCAGCAATCACCTGTCAGTGGGATTGTGAACGTGGTGGTGAACGCGTTACTACCCGAAAAGGACAATAGTGCGTTCGATCCCCACCGTAGGCACCTGCGGTCCGGAGTTTTGCAAATATCTCAGCATCATTAAAGATATCATACTTTTTGAACTGTTTTATGTGATCTGACGAAGTTGTGATTTCAATTCTTTCTTATCCTTGTAGGAATCGGTGTATCGCATTGAAATTGATTGTTCGACAGACTACTCATCGTAAGATATTCTAACCGGTGAGTGAATCGCTGCGGTTCTGGAAGAACTGGAATTCCAATGGGTTAACATCTACCAGGTCCAGAAACTTCCTAAGCAGATCTTGGAAATCCTCGTCAATGGTATCTCGACAGTGGTGTGAATATTACGCTGTATCAGTACTCAATAGAAGACAGACCATTTAAGTGTCTAAGCAATTGTCTTTCCGAATGAGCATACAGACTTAGTTAAGAGCATTAGTACGTTTCCGACAACTTCAATGAACTAGAATTTTTCTCTTCAAATGCTCATACCGACACGGTAAACAAAAAGTGTTATTTTCGAGGAAAGTTGCATAATTTGGCGGGTGGAAAAAGAATACTGAGACAGAAAGACTTAAAAGCTTCTGGAAGTAGCATGTTGAACAGTTAACTATTCAAGTTTCTAAGCTGAAGCATCAGAATTTTTGATTGAACTCACCCATGCCGTACTGCAAACGTACTGTCGGCTCACGTTCACGCATCAACTGCTTCAAATCATAACGACCATCGATGTTGTAGTACCTAATTTGAAGCATAGTTCTTAGTATTTTTCACTGGTATCCTTGTAATTTTAATAATCGTGGTTTAGATTGTTGCACCTACAGCAGGGCTACGGAAAGAACAACGAAGCCATTATAAAAGGATAAGAAGGATGAAGCTCTCGGTATTGATCAATCCCTGAGGGATGCGCCATGTATTCGATTTCATTAATCGTCGTTAGGAGATGATTGAATGCATATCTGGCCTTTACAATGACTCGCGGTGGGTTAACGACGTATCAAAGTGCTATTCTCCCAGACAAGTGCGGTGCCAATTTCCCGACTCCGGAGGGATGGAGGACTTGGTGGCCAGGAGAGCGGGCATGGATCACATGTGTGTGTTGCAGGACGCCTCCGACCACTCCGCCGCACGTGCTCCTATAGATGGAGTAGGATCTCATTATGACTAGAAGCCGTTTCTGATTGTTTGATAGCGATCTGCAGGTGGGCTTATAACCCATCCCACCGGTAAGTTCATCCAAAGGCCATCCAGGTCGAGAAGAGCGAAATTTTCATCGGAAGGGGATAGCTGAAAATAAATCTGTGTCAGGAATCACCGTTTTCCTGAAAGAGATCTAGTGGCAAGGTGAAAATCCTCCACGAAAGCCAAAGCCTTTGGTTAGCAGCAGGCAGGGGCTTGTTATGATGTTTAAAGGGATCCAACGAAAACAGGACTTGACTATAATCAGGAAGACACCTGCTAAATAAAAATTATACTCTGGACCCGTAGAATTCGTGATTATGGAGTAGTTAAGTAGTCATAAGAATTGATAAGGGCACTTATTAACTTTAGAATTTCCAGTAAAACGGAGAATTGAGGGAACGATGAGGAGAAACTAGGAAGTGACTTAGTTTTGCGGTCTTCACTTCAATATTTTTTTTAAGAAGCTTCATAGCCATGTTTTCTTCTCATTCTTATTTTATTATTGGTGATGAATTTGCTAGCTTACCATCTCTTAGTGATGTGGAACAGATTGAATCCACAAATGGCTGAGTATATCAGAAACGTTAGCATACTGAGCGATCCTGACTCTGAGTAGATCATGAGAAGCTGAATTAGGACTTAAAGATCTGATAAGTCTACATTCTTAAAGTTGATTCCGAATCTACAACTAGTTCCCTACAGTCTCTCTAACCATCGCTATCATAAGAACACCATTAACATTATTGACTATCCTAGTCGCTGGACGTATATCTGACCAACACAATGAATTTCTGTGCCAAACGATACAATAAGTACGTGTTTTATCCTCCAAGACATCTGGTATCAATTGTCGAGCTCGGAAGGATGGAAAGCTTGGTGAGCTATGGCGGCGAAATCGAACCAGCAGCTTGTTTAGTACGCGTCGCACG
The DNA here is from genome assembly GCA_009735665.1 of Angiostrongylus cantonensis. NCBI lineage: Eukaryota > Metazoa > Nematoda > Chromadorea > Rhabditida > Metastrongylidae > Angiostrongylus > Angiostrongylus cantonensis. Next base: position 683,357 of record MQTX01000183.1, on the reverse strand, counting down.
TAACTTCAAACCCTTCTGCTACACTGTCTTTTCTACCACTCCACATAAGCAAAATACAGTTCGCGCATAATCTGTGATGCGAATACAGTTTACCACCACACTATTCCTTGTGCTGTCATTGATCCGAAGATTAGACGTTTTTGTTGGAATGCGATATGTGCTGCGCGGAGGTTATGTTCATCGTCACCGCCATGTTGTTGAACAAAGGACAGGATGGATATAGGTATGTATACAAATAGTGGTGGATATGAATATAAAGAATAGTAAGTGTCGTAGTCAACGACTACTGGTCCGGCAAGGAACGAGTGACACTTTTTCAAAGAAGCAGCATAGCTTAGCAAGCGGGAGAGAAACAGTACTTAAAAATACGTGCTAACTTAAATATGACAGAGATTCTGCTGAGGACCGACGAGGCTGCTATTTTTTTAGGGACGAAAAATGTGATAGGGAATCGATGAGGTATTTTTAAACGATAGCATGTGCTTCCGTACAATGCTTTATCGTTTCGTCATATTTGAGGGATACTGCTTCCTGTCGGACTCCGATATACACAGGGTTCACCTAGACAGGATCTTCTTAGCTATAAAAGAATCATCGCTCTCTTGGAAACCTAATCGAATGGCAGAAAATCTCCGTCTTAACGATAGGGAGAGGAGTACCTGTGGTGAGAATTTGGAAAGCTCTGGTTGGCTTCCTCCAAGCTTGAGCAAAGGATAATCATGTTTGATCTGCAAGTTACCTCTCAATTGTAGATTTTGCAAGATCCTCCGCTATCCTTGTGATGATAAACCATTTAAGTGTCAAGGAAAGGAAGCATTTGCCAAATTTCTATCGATGGTCGCTTTTTTTCTGCATTCAACAGGTGAACGTATATGAATGGTAGAGGAAATAATAATGAGCATCGTCTAACGCGGAAACAAACAAAAAAGTCTTGGGCATACCTCGATGACACAACATATCATCTGAAGACTTCTTGCCATACCGACCATCACGGACAAGTCATAACTGTCAAGCATCGACGATGCACTTGACGGTGGCATCTGGATGAACAGAGAAATTTATTAAGATTCCCGTAGTAACTCTTAGTAAGCTTATTGTGGACATCGATGACAGCGTGGCAGGAGTTGGGCATTGGTGAACAAGGACCTTTAGTGGCACAACACACCACTGATGGTTTGAAATGATGCATCAATTTTGGCTTACTGTTAAATTAAAGAATGTGTCCAAAAAGAGATAATGCAAGGAGACCTTTCCACGCCTCGTTGTCTTCATTGCTATAGTCTTCATTCTAAAAATGACTGATTGGTTGGTAATCATTTTGATGTTAATGGACAATTTGAGAGGATACTGTAACTCATTTTTGGGATACCCTTGATGTCTTTTACAAAAATATTGGTAACAGTTAAAAAGAACAGCGAAACCGATGAGAGAGTGATTGAGGTCTTTGCATCAGCTTGGAAACGATCAGTTCAAGTCTCTAAGTAAATGACAGGGATCGTGCATCCAATCTTCCACTGTAAAACCGAACGATCTCAGCGTTTTTATTAGAAATTTCAGTCGCGAAGGCAATAGATTTCTTAGATTGCGGAAAAATCTGGAAATTGATAAAGGATAAAGGATAAAGCTCTCGGCGTTGATCAATCCCTGAGGGATGCGCCATGCATTCGACTTCATTAAGTATCGTTGGAGGTGATTGAATGCATACCTGGCCTTTACAATGACTCGCGGTGGCCTGCCGATGTATCGAGCCAGTGCTGCTATCCTCCCAGACAAGTCTGGTACCAATTTGCCGACCCCGGAGGGATGGAAGGCTTGGTGGGCCATGCGCGCATGAATCGATTCCATGTGCGTGTCGCAGTGGCGCCTCCAACCACTGCGCCACACGCGTCCTTCTGCTTCATTCCTGGAAATTGATAACACAAAATATTTGCTTGGTAACCTGAGCCCGTTTCTCGATGAAAGCGACTTTTAACAAGCATTATGTCCTGTCCACCAGCGGATAGGGGAACAGCAGAGCTCTCTACTGTCCTGCTTGCAACTGAACCTGATCAATCGAATTTTCTTTCATCAAGAAGTCGAATGTCTTATCGATCGAGATCACGGATTTTCACGTTAGCATTTCCAATATCAATTATCTTCACAGTTAACTATTCGTTGGATGAAATAGTACTTAGATTTATGGTTTCTTTGTATGCTTTGACATTTTTGATTAGGGCAGTGATGAAATTATTTTAGCCGTAATCCTTAGCAGTTCTGGTGGCGAATAACTGTGTGAAACTCAGTTGAAAAATAGTTGAAATCGAAATCACATCAAGGCAAGCACCGATAAAAAAGTGTGAGTTGAAGAAAGATGAAGCTCTCGACGTTGATCAATCCCTGAGGGATGCACTATGCATTCGACTTCATTAATCATCGCTTGGAGGTGATTGAATGCATACCTGGCCTTTACAATGACTCGCGGTGGCCTACCGATGTATCGAGCCAGTGCTGCTATCCTCCCAGACAAGTCTGGTACCAATTTGCCGATTCTGGAAGGGCGGGAGGTTTAGTGGGTCATGAGGGCAAGGACCGATTCCACGTGTGTGTTGCAGGGCGCCTCCGACCACTGCGCCACATGCGCTATAAAGTGCGGACAGTTCTAAAATTACTAGTTTTCCACTATTTCTCTCAAGGAGTATAAAATTAGTGGAATTTCGTAGCTGGCGCTTTTTCTATTGGCTTTTACACAGCGTCATAGCGACTGTAATACTAAGAAATAACTGGACGAAGGCGGAAGGCGGTTGGCACTAAAACAGCATCGTCTTATCCCATTGTCGTCTGATTCACGCAGGTTACTCTTCAAGGGGGAAAAACTATAGCTTCCAGTTAAGCATCGAATTTTCTTCGATTTTCTTACAGCAAGATAAGAGATAAGAGAAAGGTGTGAGATCATTTCGATCAAAGTTTTGTTAGCCGGTGTTTGGCTCAAAAAGCCTCACCTGTTACCTTTGCAATAACAACTTCAATTCTCGAAAGCAAGTAATTTGAACAATCAATAAAGTCGTTTGGTCGGTCTCTCATCTTTGTTTCCTCGACTTCAGAGTGATTCTCTTTAAATCGGGCAAACGCAAGTATAAAGTCATGTAAAACATGTCTCCTCTCTTAAATGTATCCATAAGAAATAAAACATGAGAATCGCTCCGCGTTAATGATTAGCCTAACGATGCTCCAGGTATTGGATTCCATTCGTAGTACTGCTGGGGTTTGACATATCCAGTGATTTGTAGTTGCTTACCGATATTTCAAAATAGTGTTGTTATCCTACCACTTAGGTTTAGCATCAATATGTGGGCAACGTAGGAATGGATACCATGGTAAGCTCTGGTGCTAAAGAGAACCAACAACTCTCTGTCCATTATAAGGTAGCTTTAACCAATTCGCTGCACTATATTCTTATGAGAGATAGTAGATTGAGAGTTCAAATATGAATTGTCGAACAGCTCAAATATTATTCACGTTGGTAAGTGGAATGAGGAAACTCTACCCACCGCAACTGAAACCAGTGCACTGTGAAATGAGTCGGACACCGCTAATTCATTCTCAAGCTGCGAAGAACAACAAAGATTGTCGATGAGTTTAAAAATGGATGATTCACCACATCATTTCTTGTTCCCATTTTGAGATATCCGTTTGTTTTTTCGTGACTAATGCACTAAAATTACATTACGGTATTTATGGCTGCTAGTGGGCGCGTGTAACGCGGTGGTCGGTGGTGCTCTGCAATACGCATAGGATGATCGATCCCGGCGCCCATGGGCCACCAAGCCTTCCATCCCTCCGGGTTCGGCGAATTGATACCAGACTTGTCTGGGAGGATAGCGGCACTAGCTCGATAGATCGTTAGGCCACCGCGACTCATTGTAAAGGATTCATGATATGCATTCAAGCACTTCCAACGATACCTAATGAAGAATGGCATGGCACATCCCCGAAGATATGATCAACGCCTAGAGCTTTCATTCTTTTACTGTTAGTAAGATGTAGTTATATATGTACTAAAACAAAATCAATTCTATAAGGCACGTGTTGGGACAGGGTTTACACGCACATGTGGTGGGCTTGTTCGTTCAAACACAATCACTCTTCCTTCGTTCACAAGCTGTGAGCCAGCCTACTCTCGAACGATGACTAACTCGTATTTGTTAGGATGAAACACTGAAGTTGTCCAACATGGGAGCTGACTCATATAGGTGAATTCATGTTGATGAAATCAAAATATCAGGTTGGTACATATGAAATGTCCAATTTTATTGTTTCGATTTCCCGCCCAGATTTTTAGATAGAAATTTTCTTTTTAATACATATTTTTGAAGCACAAAGTCTGCCTTTTCCACCCTGGATTTCTCAGGATTTATTACTTTAATATTTTTATAGGCTTTAACTTTAGTATGAATCAACGTGACATCCGTGTCCCTTTTTGTACGAGTGGAAGAGTGGACAGAGTGCCGCGGTAGGAGCTCGGAATATCAATTCTGCGTTTGGAGACCGCTTTGTTAACGAACGCACCATTCGTCATTGGCACACGAAGTTTGAATACCGGGACGAGAGCCTTGCAAACGACGAGCGTCACAGGTCAGAAATTACGGTTAACGATGAAGCATTTTGTATCTTAGTCGAATCAAATCCACGTGAAACGGTCCGAGAACTTGCGACAGTGTTTGGAGTTAGTGCTTTGACCATTTCACGTCACTCATAGTTGATTCATGAAGTTAAAAAATAGACAAATGGGTTCCACACGAACTCAACGAAAAGCAAATAAACTCAACTTCTGGAAATTTGCAATCCGCCACTGATTCGCAACGATAGTGATCCATTTCTGAATCGCTTTACAACTTGCAGTGAAAAGTGGATACGGTGTGGTAATCGTCGCCGTTCTGCCAGTGGCTAGGCGTCAATGAGAACCCACATCACATGCCTAGACCGAATTTGTATCCAGAAGAGACGATGGTTTCCGTTTGGTGGTCAATGGCCGGTATAATTCAGTGCAAATTCTTGCGACCTGGCGAAACGATTATGTTAGAGAACTATTGTGTTGAAATCGAAGAAATCCGAAATCAAAATGTACACGTCCAGCAGCTGGTATGGGTCAGTACAAAAGGAACAATATTACTTCACGACAACGCTAGACCACAGGTTTCCCAAATGGCATTAAGAAAGCTGAATGAGATGCGCTACGAAACTTTACCACATTCGCCTTACTCGTCAGATTTGTCGTCAACGGACTTTCATTTTTTTAAGCGCATCTGGACCATATTCTGACTGAGAAAATCTTCAACGACCCAACAACTATTGAAAATGCCTTCATGGAATCCATCGACACTTGAACAGACAATTTTCTAATCATTGGAATAGCAAAACTTGTCCTTAAATGGAAAAAATGTACTGATTATAACGGTGATTATTTCAATCAATAAAATTTGGTAGGAAAAAAGTTGTGGTTGTTTAAAATTTGCATTTCAAATCGGACATTTCATATGCTACAACTACAACCTACAATATAACAGGACGTTAATCTTGGAGGAATTTTTTACTGCTTCATCGTAGCTGGGAGGTGCTCTTGAATATCGGGCTGCGAAGTACAGTGGGGGATTCATCTACCCTATAGAGTCTCCAAAGCTGAGAAGGAGTTCGACCTTTCCATCAGGGAGCCTAGCGAAGACTAAACTAATAGCAGGAGGATTCACCACCGCCCTTGTATCAAACTAGTGGTGTGCTAGAAACTTTCCCTCTGATCCGCAAGAGCGGCGACTGCCTGTAGTGGTGATGACCTGAGGCATACTTTGGCCAGGCTGATCTCGGGACTCCAAAGAAATAATGGCTAAGCGCCAAAACTGCGAAAAATGGTGAATATGTTAAGGCCCGTACAACTAGTGAGGACGGGCCGTTAAAGCATCCAAATAAGTATATAAGCTATTGCATAGCCCACATATGCATCCAACAACCTCGACGATACTACAAATGGACTTGAATGTGCCAGCTGTCTACTAGCGAGTGTTCAACGCTAAAGAGCTTTGCTTTGTTTTGAGCAACGCAGTTAAAGTTAAACAAGATAGCTATCGGCGATGAGAATTATCTTAGAGGCGCCCCTTGCAGTCGAGTTCGTTCGTCGCATTATTAGATTGAATGATCCTCATTCGATTGAATGAATGTTTGACTTTTACGATGACTTCCGATGAGCTACGTATCTTGTCAAGTCAGTGGTGCTATCCTCTCAGGCAAGCTTGGTACTAGCATGGCAAAAGCGGAGGAAAGGAACTCTTGACGATCCCGAATCGCGGAAACGAACAAATGACCACTTCCATATTTTGGGGTCTTTAACCGCTGTGCAGCACGTGCCTTAACTTAATTAACAGAGGAAAACTATGAAGACGATTTAATATAGCACTGAGCAGTTTTAAATGGGATGGTAGTCGAGGAGACAAACGCCATGGTGATGAGGAACCGACTAGGTGGCTTCATCGATTGTTTAAGAATTTCGTTTACGACAGCCCGAAGTGTAAAGTTACTGCGTAAGTGTGAGGTAATATTTCTTAAGACAATTGTCGACTACTCAATTTTGAACTTTAGTGGTCTCGCAGCACCTTCTTCTATCATGTCTTATTTTGAGAACTTCGTAGTGTTTAACAGAAAGTCGTAGTTTCGCTGCTTGAGGAGTGTACCGTCAAACTACCGTAGTCTGTATGAATCGGATGACGGATGGCTAAGATTATGTTAAGCGCCAACCACTTTCATCTACGCTTTAGTTCATTCTCAATACTACAGTCAATATGATGGAATGGGAAAGCACTTCGAAAAAGGAATTGCGACACAATTCCGTTATGTTTTCATAGTCGCTCACAAAAGATGCATCCCTAAGGGATTGGTGAACATCGAAAGCTTGTTCTCTTATACTCAACGTGGCAGGCAATCTCTTCACGAAGTTTCCGTGAAAAATAGCAAATAACCGAGTGGTTGGTGATTTGCTAGGCTCAACTGTTATATAAAACAGACAGCTGATGGCTTATGACAAAAATAAATACCACCTCCTTGTAAAAATGATAAGGAACTATCGATCGATCAGTGCAGGATAAACGATAAAAAGGATAGAGCTCTCGGCGTTGATCAATCCCTGAAGGATGCGCCATGCATTCGACTTCATTAAGTATCGTTGGAGGTGATTGAATGCATATCTGGCCTTTACTCGATGACTCGCGGTGGCCGGCCGATGTATCAAGCCAGTGCTGCTATCCTTCCAGACAAGTCTGGTACCAATTTGCCGACCCCAGATGGATGGAAGGCTTGGTGAGCCATGGGCGCGAGGATCGATTCCACGTGTGTCGCAATGGCGCTTCCAACCACTGCACCACACGCGCCCTCAGTGCAAGATAATACGGTAAAACTTTGTGATGTAGTTTTTTATCAGCCTTGCTGTACCATGTAAGGCGATATGCAAATGGGAAAGAGCAGTTATGTCAAAGTTCAATAAATAAACAATCCTCTTTAGAATACAATATCGGATTACTGGTTTCTCAATGTTTGACGAAAATTCTTCGTAAAGTCCTTTGGCAGTTTAGAGCACTTAAAAAAGAGGTTTTGTACTATCGGTATACAAGTTTTAAAGAATTTCAACGGTATTCTTAGAAGTACAACCACAGTGATTCTGACATTTTGGCAAAGCTCTGTGACGCAGGTGTCTGTGGTGGGGATCGAGCCCGTTATTACCCTTGCTGGGGGCTAACGTGTTCACCACCAGACCATCCGGATCGTTCGTTTCGCTGTTCTCCCAAACGTTTGACCTACATGTGTTATCAGCAATTACCTGTTAGCGGGATTGATCTGGTGAGCGCAAGGCGGGATTGAACCCAATCAAGCTGAAGCTGTAATATAAATTACAACGTAGTCACTGTTTATTTGTTGCCTTTATGTTAGCCTCCGGAGAGCGCCATAGCGGGTTCGATCCCCTCCGCAGGCACCTGCGGTTCGGAGCTTTGCACATATCTCAGTATCGTTGTGGTTATATTTCATATCCTACCTTGCCATGAAAAAAGAATAGGAATAAAAGAATAGAAAAAGAATAATAAAAAATAAAAAATGGTTACATCTCAATTTTTTGGGAATAAAAGCTGGAAGTGAACTTATGGAGAAATTATGGAATACTACGATGCCTGTAACCCTAGTGTCTTTCGAATTTTAACACAAGTGCAACAGCCGCTACTAGAAAAATTTCAATGGAGGAAATGTTCGATGATGAGAAGAGAGAAAAAGTAATTTTGTGAGCCTTAAAAATTAAAATATAACAGTTCTATAGCATAAAAACTCGTATAACATGAAAAAATGCGTAGATCATAGTACTTTTCACATTATAGTGTTTTATAGTTCAATTAGTGCTCTCATTTATGAGCCAGGCCTAGGAAAACATGAAAAGCGCACTCATCTTTGGACACTTGTGCATTGAAACCAATGCATGCACCGTCGCTGATGTGCTTCTTCCTTAATAAATACTGGTTGCCAGGAAACGGGTTAAATTAGCGCAGTGATTAAGTAAAAAAAAGGATTACATTAAAGAGAATTAAAAACATCCTTAAATAGTGAATTACTTGAAGAAATTCGTTAAGGTGAAGAATATTAGGTGATATGATAAACGATAACATGAAACACTTTTAAGCATGGAAAAGACAACAATGCTCGAGATTGATTGACGGATCGGAGATCTGAATGAATGCCTGTCTTTCAAAGGGAGCTGTAATTGATTAGCAAATATCTCTATCTACGCATACCAACTGTTGTTCTAAGTGAGGCGAAGAAAATAATGAAAGGGAGAAGAAAAGCAGAAAGAGAGAAAGGAAAACTAATAAGCGGAAAAGAATGGCGCATCTGACATGTAAAAAATTCAAATCAAGGATTTAAACGGGCTTTGATACGACATGTTTCCGTAACCCAACACCTGGTTCAGATTGGTTTCATATAGTTCACCACTAAAAAGCGAAACACTTACCGTTTTGTGATTTAACTGAGGCCAAACGACATGCATTGCTTGCTCGCTGTCTGATAGAATGGATCAAAACAAGAATGAATGCGAATGAACAGTTGTGAGCAGCGCTCCGATGTAAGTCCCAACAACAAATTCTGTTGGTGATGATATGACGTAAGGAGTAACGGCCAACGGAGGTTATTTGTTTGAAAACGACTGTGATAGAGAAAAAGGAAAGCAAACATATAAAACAGTAAAGCGTTCAGCGTTTGATGAATCTCTCAGGAATGCTTAATGCATTGTACTCCATCAAGCACCATAAATGGAATTGATGAAATATTCGCTCTATTCAACGGATCGTAATGGCCTACCGATGTATCAATCATGTCCTTTACTTGACCAGATCAGTGTGGTGCTTAACCACTGAATGTGGGAGATATAAGCTTTGGTGAATTCATGGCAGGCTATCGACTTAACGACCACGTGTGTATTGCGTGGTACCTTCAATCTTCGCGCTACACTCATTGCAGCGAATATATTACTCTGCAAGATCTACGAAAATATTGAACATTCATCATTCACACAGTCGAACTTACTCAGATTCACCGACTGGTTTTCGCTTTGATAACGTGTTCGAGGAAGGCGCAACCAATGCAGACGTTGGCTCGACCCTGCTTCAGATCTATCAAACCTCAGCTCTGAGGTGAAAAAGTGGCAACAGGCCAGTCTGAGACTTGAGGCTTACTGCCTCAAGTCTTCGTGGGAATGTCTTAGTATGGCAATCTTAGGATTCTCGGGAGAATCGGCTTGACCAGCATCCAACGATATTCCTAGCAAAGGCGAAAAAATCCTCAGGCAGCACTCGAATCCATATGTAAAAAGAATGTTTGAAGACGTTCGCGGATGACGTGTGCAAGAAAGCGTATCGAATGTACGAACTGCACGGATTCATAGAACATGTGGATGTCGGGTCGTGTTAACATCTTTTTGACACATCAGATGGCAGATCGTTATCTTGGGCAGGTCGTACGAGCTATCATATATCCTCATTTCTGGCTTTCACAATTTTTCACTAGTTTTGTAGATATTTCATTCAAATACATTCACTTTACAGTCCACAATTTTTGGAGCTTCCCAATTTACTCTTGCACATACCACCAACATTCGTAGCTTTTCTTTTGACATATAATTTCTACGATGAGAGTTATTTTACCTTTCAGAATGACTTGGTTCAGGTCATGAAGCTGCTGGTTAGCGTATGAAGGACTGATATGTATTGAGTAGGAACGCTCCGATCTTCTAGGAATTCTATGCTGTTTGTTTCTCTATCGAGATAGTCGGTCTTTTTACGTTGATGAAAGCGTGATAAAGTTGCCCCTTGTGCTATCGCAACGGTTTGGCGAGTTCCATTACCGTGGGGTTATGTTTCATTGTAGTGATCTCTTTCTAAAACAGTTTTGTTTCTGAGCAGACACCAGGTTATTGACAACGCAGTTTACCCAATACTTCTCGATGTTTCGGTGATTTTGCATTCTTCAGAGCCTGGAAGGATCAATGTAACACTCAGTTTACTCATCCGAACACTTTTGTAACCTCAGCAGACAATACTCAACACCGAAATTTCACTCGCATGGTAGACAGCTCTTTTTGAATACTGACTGTTTTCAGCATCATTGTGGATACAATTCAAATCACATCTTGTCATGGAAAAGAATAGACAGTGAATAAAAAGTGATTACATAGCCTTAACCGTTTTATTTAGTGTCTACTCTTTTTAATGGCAGGGTATACTGCGAAATATAGCTTTAATGATGCTGAGATATTGGCAAAACTCCGGACCACAGGTGTTTGCGGCGGGGAACGAACGCGCTTTTGTCCTTTTCGGGGAGTAACGCGTTCACCACCACATCATGCGCGTCCTTCGTTTCGCCTGTCTCTGAGCTAGTAGCATTGATTACATAGTGATTCATACGGCAGCTTCAGCTTGCCAGATCAAGCCAGTTGACGGATGATTGCTGATAGCGCCTAGAAATCGAAAACACGTCTGAGAGAAAGGTCAAACGAAGGAGCAGCATGGCGTGGTGGGAAAGCTTCACCCATTGGAAATGCTAATTACGTGTTCGATACTTACCGCAGACACCTGCTGTCCGAAGTTTTGCAAATATGTCAGCATCATAGTGGTTATAACTCACTGCTTTGTTCTTTATAAGACGCACAGCTATTCTTGAGCAAACAAGGGTTGTTACTTTATTCTTTATTACGGTAAAGCCGATTTTTCGGTGGATTTCGCCTTTTTTGGAGGCCACCATTCTCCTCCAAAGACGGTTCTTCTAATACTGAGCATAATGGTGTTCTTCGTCGCTCACTTCGCCAATTTGGCAAACATCTGGTTTTGATTTCTTCGTAGACAGGTTCCTAGTATTCGCATTTTGATGTCCAGTACTCGGTGGCTATCCTCTGGTAGTCGGCAAGCATTGTGTAGTCGTCTTCGCTTGAAGAGGTTCAGAAGCACCTGGTGTTGTAGGTAGCGGCGGAAAAAGTGCATTGTCTGTCAAGCTAAGACAATCCTTTATTTCAATGAAAATTGTTCTCACAGTTATATTCGGAGACCGGCTACACATATATCTACATAGATGAGGAGTTTGATTAGCTTAGGTCTTTTCGAAACCTTTTCTGCTGCGAAACCGCCCAAACGATAGTCACAATGAAAGTTTGTGTAGCAATCTTATAGGCTTAATAGTATAAAAAGAACTTACGGTTCTGCTGGTTTTCGAAAATTACATAGGAATTTTACAATCTGACAGGCACTACATAAACAGTTTTATCAATTTTTTAAATCGACCTTCATAGTACTAAGAACCTAATTATAACAGAGCCATTATCATTAATGCAAGAGATCGACTAAATCGACGAAGACTGGCTCTCTCTGCTGCTCCTTACAGTTCAAATTACCTCCAACTTTGTCATCTACACGAGATCAGACGGCTTAGTAGAGATTTCTCAACAAATACTGAGCATCGGAGAACGATTACTACGGTTTTCATCGTGATGCACATAAACGAGATGTTTTCTCCACTTAACAAATGTGTATTCAAAGAAAATTAGGGTATTTAATAAACGAGCTCTAGAGGGACACGGTAAACGAATCCATGGTTTATGTTGCTTATGAAGTTATCCCGGAAAGTATTATTTTTCGAAGAATTTCGTAACAGTCAGATGTTCAGCTCTATAGCTGGTCTGTAGGTGATAAATAATTGCTCCACTGCGTTCTCCAAATGCATAATTGTCTCTTTTAATGAAAATCAAGCTGTTTTCTGTTGTTTATGTAGATTTCCCCTTAGCGGCTTACCACCTCATCGTGGCTGGGAGGTGTTCTTGGGTGTCGGACTGCGATATGCAGGGAGGGATTCATTCCTCCATCCCGATCTTATCCACGAAGGGTGCGACTGCTTGTGGTGCTGACGACCTCGAGCAGACTTTGGCCATGCTGACCCCAGGATTCCAAAAAACCACAATGGATTGACCAGCAAATGTTCAAAAAAATGGTGATTACTCTGGGGCCCGCACAACAAGTGAGGACGGGTCGTAGAAATATAAAGTAAGTATGTAGATTTTATTTTACGCTTTAATGCTACCAAAAGCCTGCGTTCCGATAACTGAGCAGTGCTTGAGAAACATTTTTGGAATGCACCCATCAAATGGCACAAACGTCTATTTCATTGCAGCATCCAATGAGTTCCATCCAGCTCACCTACGACCGTAGAAACTGCCTTTTGGTGCTTTGGTTTGAAAACAAAAAGGTTAATAATCGCTCTGTTCCAGCTGGTAGTGAAACCGATTTCTGCAGGATGGGTTGCCCGAGAAAAAGTTAGTTATTATCACGGTATAATCATCACGTATCACCTGCCGTCCCGCTGATGATCAAGTGACTCGAGCGGACGGCAGTAAATCTTCCACTTTTAACTAGTGCGTGCAAGAGCAGCCCAGTGGGTTCTGCTCGTTATAGAAGCTTGCTGAGCATCACGCCTTTATTACTAGGGTTTTCGTGAAGGACTCCAGGCATTAGGTCGGTGGTCATTCTGTAACGTTTGATACCCGAGGAATCCACTCCTTAACGTTACTTGTACATCACTTGTCGTTCAGACGCGTTACGTGTCCGACCCACCTTTTTTGAGAATTTAGCTTGTGGAACGACGTCTTTGGTTTTTGTGAGATTTAGTCGAAGACAAATCTTTCCACAGGCTTCATCAAAGTCGGCAAACATTTGTTCCGCTTGACTAATGTCTAGTGTTATAAGAATGACATTATCAGCAAAGCGAAGGTGATGTAACTGTGACCATCGATTTTCACTCCCATATTATCCCATTCCAATGTTCGTATGACGTTCTGGAAGGTGGCGGTAAATAATTTCAGCGAGAGTGTATCGCCTTGCCTAACTCCTCTTTTGACGTCAACGTTAATATCGTTGTAGAATGGTGAAATCTTGGTTGTGAAATTTTCGTACAGCTCACGAAGAATCTTTATGTACTGAGTAGGGACTCCTTGACTACCAAGGGCTTCCATGACTACTTCTATCTCAATTGAATCAAAGGCCTTCTCTAAGTCGATGAAAGTGAGACAGAGCGGTCATTTGTACTCTTGCGATACTTCAATGACCCTTGTTATCATGTGAATGTTGTCCATCGTACTAAATCCTTTTCGAAACCCTACTTGCTCACATGGCTGTCCTTCGTCCAATGTTCTGTCAATCCTCAGGTTGATTCGAGTGAAAAGTTTGTAGACGACAGACAGCAAGCAGATTGGGCGATAGTTGCCTATATCGTGTAGGTCGCCCTTCTTGAACAACAACACGGTCTTGCTGGTCTTCCACTGAGTAGGGACCATGCATTCAGACAGGTAACGTGTGAAGAGCCGAGCCAGTGTGTTTACGAGGACTGGCGGAAGGTTCTTCAGATGTTCTGATCTTATCTTTTCCGGACCTGGTGCTGACCGATTTTTCACCGACGAAATTGCATGTCGGATTTTAGAAGGGAGAACCAGTGGTACAACATATCCATCCTCTTTTATTTCATATGACTGGAGGTGGACGTGGCTATCATAGAAATCTGAGTAGTATTCGTGAATGATTTTCTCCATTGTCTTTGTGGATGCTGTAACTTTTCCGTCTAGGATCCGGAGTGCAATCATCTTGGTTATGTAATTGATTAAGCTTCGGTGGGCTTCGTGGTTGCTTTTCCGCTTTTCCCACCCTCTACATCTTCGACCATAACTGGCGCTCTTCTCTCTTTAAGATGTGATTTTATCGTCTGTCTGCATGGTTTTGCAAGATCAGATGTGAGTTGGCGGTTGCCTGCAGCTTGTGCGATTCCACACTGACGCATTAGTTCGTGTGTTTATGGGGAAAGACCTTGGTGATTTTCGAGTCTAAGGTTTCATAACGCTATGGAGATGTTGAATGAGCCGATCGTATTCCTCGTCGATGTTATCGACAACGACACCTTCCCAACAGCCGGCTAACTAATTGAATAAGTCCCAGTTTATGGTGGTTCTGGTACTTCCTTTTTTGAATTTAGCCGCTTTTTCTCCTCTCTGCGAGAAATGGAATCTTGCATGAAAGAGGCGGTGGTCTGATCCCTTGTAGAATTTTTGGACAACAGCGACATCAGTAAGGTAAAACCTTCTTTTACTATGATTTGATCGGTTTTATTATGGTACCCTCCACTGGGAGACTCTCACGTCCAACGTGGAGGGTGGGGCTTCTGGAATTGCAACTTGTCATGAATGGTCTTGGTTGTCATGATAAACTCAGAAATCCGTTCATCCTTCTCGTTTCATACATATCAGTCATATCGTTGGACAAGCATATCAACGTAGTTTTCTTGTTCAGCAATCGCGAGGTTGTTATACAGCACACATTTACTTCCATAGAAAAACACAATGATACAAACACAAAACACACAATAAAAACACACAATACAATCATATCAACAGCAACCGTCCTATATAAAAGAGAATCGCCTGGTAGGGTTGCCTCCTTTGAGCGGTGCTCCACCGAATAAAATTCGACTCGGTACGTCAACGAAGACACCACATCGAAGGCACAAAGAACTATGGGCATCAGTTACACCGAGTTGAAAGCGAAGCCGGTTTATTAAGGAAGAGTAAAGTGCCTAAAGGAATAACCGCTACGTTTTCGGTGATTCCGAATAAGAAATTCCCAATGGCTGTGTTGGCGCACGACAGAGAAGAGTAGTGACGATGTTGTCTCTGCCTAAGATGTCGAAGGTTGTCTTGGTGTGGTCTTCCACATATGCTAACAATTTGTTTTTTATTAGAAATTTAAGCACACAAAATAAATAGTTGTTCTGCTGGGTCTTTTCTTTCTGTGAATCCCTAGGTTTTCCCTTTTTTGACTAATGACATGCGTCGTTTAAAACGTAAATCCATTCAGACTGTTTTATAGGCTTTATTCTTTTGCAAGCTTTGGTCTCGGATCGTCGCTATCCTCATCGCATGGTTCGCCTCGGATCCTCTTGAATTTTCACAAACTGATGACCTGTTCGACTTGTCAACGAGGTTGGTGTTGTTCGTAGACGACCGCTCACATTCGGCTTGCGCTGAAGAGGCATGGTCTCATGGAGGCAATAAAACGTTTTACAACTACATCTTAACATCAAAAGAAGAAAAAATGATACTTACATTTATAGACGTACATAAATCAATAAAAATATAGAAATTTCAAGAAATAGAAATGCAGAGGGGATTTTGGACCAGAGCTTCAAAGCTTAAGAGCTCGATTTGTAAGGAAACCCAGATTTTATTCAGAATACCCATATATGATAATTTAGGCAAATGGCAGCCATCTTTGTAGAAACCCGATCACATGTACGGTAAGTCTTTTAAACATTCATCCATTAGATTTTCAAAGATTGA
Organism: Angiostrongylus cantonensis; assembly: GCA_009735665.1. Taxonomy (NCBI): domain Eukaryota; kingdom Metazoa; phylum Nematoda; class Chromadorea; order Rhabditida; family Metastrongylidae; genus Angiostrongylus; species Angiostrongylus cantonensis. Next base: position 667,435 of record MQTX01000183.1, on the reverse strand, counting down.
CAACACCCTATGGAGTCTTGACGGACCAAGAATGTTTTGGTACGACTATTCTAGAATTGCGAATCGTCTAAGTGTTAAAAAATCAGAACAAATCCTCCTTAAATAAACCAATATAGGAATATTTAAGTGATACCTTATCATTTTGCGGAAAAGAGAGACGGCCAATGTCCAAGTGAAGTGTGAGAGTGATTGGTAGAATTAAAGGGCACGTAAGAAGCTCTTAAATAACCATAATATTGATCGGCTAACAAAAAAAAAGTTTGTACAAAATTGTATTTATATTTATTCTCTACTATTTTTCTTCGCTCATTCATACTAGGACTTCAGAAAAACATGATGACTTTCCAAAACAACGAACACATCTCTTTCAAAAAGTGTGAACATTAAAGGTTTTTGGTCAATTAAGGTTTTTACTCTTCTCATACCTTTAGTGTCCGGTCGTTTTCTTTCGTTAAGCTGTAAAAGCGTATCTACAAGACCTTTTACTTGAGAAGAAGCATGGCTTCCAATTTGAGGATAAGCGCACTGTAAGAAAGGATAGTAGAGGATTGTAGTTTATAAGAAAGACAAGAACAAATAGCTGTTTAATGTTGGACCAGCAGACTCATGAACCACTGCTCATTAATGGAAAAGTTATTGTTTAATAAGACATGTTGATAAGTCATGTGAATCAATGCTCGTCCTTCCTAGACCCCTTTCGTTACAAGTCGATGGTTAATTCAGTTTGTTTTCAGACTTTTCCATGAATATTCAGCTTACCTTAGTGATTTTCATTACGATAGCCGGCAAATTCTCACCATCGAAAGCTCTTTTCAGTTCGAGTAACTCGTACAAAACGCATCCCAAAGACCAAAGATCACTTTTCTGATTATACGCTCTACCTGAAGTTCTCAGACGAAATAATTCTAATCGAATAAATATTCTTCACTTAGAAAGATAATGGAAAACATTAAATATTCACAAAACTCTTAACTTTCTATTTACTGCCTATTACAATTTTTTTACGGTAGGGTGTCATGTGTAGTACAACCACAACGATGTTGAGATATCTACAAAACTCCGGACCGCAGGTGTCTGCGGTGGAGAACGAACGCATTATTTCTCTTTCCAGCTGCTAACGCGTTCACCACCACACCATGCAGGTCCTTCGTCACGCCACTCCCAATCCCGTTGAAGGGTGATTGCTGATGGCGCTGATCGATAGAATTAGCTGAGAAAAACTAAACTAACAGAACTATTCATAATGAAAAACAGCACATCGATGTCTACAATGCTTTCTAACTCCAAATATTTTTTGCACTTATTTATAGCAATATATGAGTATAGCAACAGGGCGCGTGTGACGCAGTGATTGGAGGCGCCACTGCGACACACTCGTGGAATCGATCCCGGCGCCCATGGCCTTCCAAGCCTTCCATCTCTCCGGGGTCGGCAAATTGGTACCAGACTCGTCTGGGAGAATAGCAGCACCGCGGCTCATTGTAAAGGCCAGATATGCATTCAATCACCTCCAACGATACTTGATGAAGTCGAATGCAGGAGCATCCCTCAGGGATTGACCAACGCGGAGAGTTTTATTCTTTTATCCTCTATTTATAGCAATATTAAAGATGAAATTAAACAAAACATGAATAGTAGTAAAGATGTTGGTCCCAAATGCTATTTCTCAATGTTACACTGCTACAATAGTAATAATATGTCACAAATGTGGCTCTCTTTCTCCTTTCTCAGATTTTATGGATAATCTTTTATTGATTCCTCGATATAATACATTTCCGAGTGTCTATATAACTATTTATACAAATTAAGGACATTGAAGAAGGCGAGTAAAGCAGTGGCACGAATGTTATTCAGTGACCACGCTCAACGGTCTGGTTCGATCACTCCTGGGTCGAACCAAGTGAAAGAAGTGCTGGGATGCGCGCAAAATGTGATTTCGGTTCACTTGAAAATACACAAAAAGTGAACATAGAGTGAAATAATCGAATTAAGTAAAACGAAACAAATAAATAAGGTGAGTAAATACCACAAACCTTCGCATATTTCTGGACTGAGATAATTTGGTGTACCGATGACGGTTGACGCTAAACTTCGTGTCGTGAGCTCCTTTGAAATGCCGAAATCAGAGAGCTTGACGAGCGTCTTTTTCCTGAATGATGTTTTTAATCTCATTCTTGTCGTATTTTCCATGGCCGACCCTGGAGTTGATCAATAAGGCGCCGCTTTCTCGTCAAACACACACAACGGTGTTATTATGCTACTTATTAGTAGTAGCTGACGTGTCGGCAGATTTCGTCTTCTTCAGAGCCTGAGAGGGTCAAGTTAACTGTAACCCAGTCGGCCGAATACCACTATAACCTCTACAGAATAATCACCACACCTAGATTTTAAAAATATTGCAAACAAAATTGCTCCTTCGCACACACCGATTTCGTTAAGTACTCCACTGAGTATATCACGTGGAGACTAACCGAATAGAGTTCACATGGAAGTGTAATGTTCCTCTTCGCATTAAAATATCTGTCTCAAATAGTGGGTGAGATCGAGGGTGATGATGGGGTACTGGTCACTGTGGATCATTTTCGGATTCTTTGAAATTCTCCAGAATGCCTTGAGAGTTTTGTGCGCTGGTGTTTTCGATTTCTTTGCGAGGACGGTAAATTCTACTTCAAAGAATAGAAAGAATAGAATGCATTTTTATCTTTGTTTTATTCTCTCTTATGGAACATTTTGTATTCTTCCACAAATATTTCATATGATTATCCCATTGACGGGATGATTGCTGATAGTATTGATTGGTAGAACTAGCTGAGAGACAGGCAAAGCGAAAGACCCACATGGTGTGGTGGTGAACGCGTTAGCCACCGGAAAGGGTAACAGTGCGTTCGTTCCCCACCACTGACACATACGGTCCGGAGTTTTGAAAATATCTCAGCAACGTTGTGGTTGTATTTCAAATGAATAGTTTCATATTTTCTACTGTTGAAACAGTAAAGTAGTCAATCAATTTCATTCTATGCAATTTAAAATTTCTACTTTTGCAACCTTTGTGCTTTCCGTTTCAATTCAGAAGGTTTTCGCGTTACAATATGAAACTGTTCCTTAGACGATTAAGAAACAGAAAATAAAGTTTATGATTGTAAGAAAGACATGGTATGAATAAAAAAGGAAAACGAAAAAAAGTGAAAATAATGAATAGAGAATAAAATAAAAATGAGAAGCATTTGTTCAGTGTTCGTTTTATTAGCTGTTCGATTTTACTAGAACAAATGGAAGTATTTAAGAAAAAACTAACCGGTTCAATAGAATATTCTGGGTCTTGAGATCTCTATGCACTATCGATTTCGAATGAATATGATTAAGAGCGATGAGAATCTGAAATCCATAATCATCCACAACCTTTCATATTCCTTTCATGCCTACTTATCATTCTCTCCTGAGTAGTACGTTATTCATTCAATATTCGACGATGATTTTTAGTGATTCAAACGGTTGCCAACTGAAGAAAAACTACTAAAATATTCACTTGATTTTACCTGTGTGAAGTAGTTGAGGACTTGAGCTTCTGAGAAATTGACGCCTGGAAAAATCATCTGATAATTTTTTTTGAAGGAAAGAAAAAAAGAAAAAAAAAGCCTGCGGAAATTTTCGAATTAGCGAAAATATCCCAGCTTCACTGCTTGCCAACCGAGCAGCACTTTGTTCAGATTTCCCATCTTTTTTGCTTGCACTTACAAGTGATTGTATTTGCCTACTTCATCGATGAAAAAGAAGGATAAAGCGGCTATCGCAATTCTGCTCTAAGTGGTAAGAAATAAAATAATAATTAAAACCATTACTAAAGGAATAATGTAAATTTGTTTTGTACGACTTGTCTTTCACATCTACTGTGTGGATCGTAGCACTCCTGGCATTCGAGTCGTTTCTTCGCATCTATCATCCACCAAAGTCTTCCACCTTTAACATGTGGCTTCAACTGCTCCTTGAATGCTTTTCTTTCATCTTGAATGTCGTTGAACGCTGTTCGAGTCGATTCTCCCAAAAATCCTGAGATAGCCGAGCTAGAGCGTTTACGCTAGGATAACAGAGGGTGACTTCTTAATAATCTCCTGAGAGACCTACCTAAGAGAGTAGAGAGACTTGGTGAGCCCGAGATGAGATCAAACCAGCACCAATATTCAGTGTTTCTCCCAGGACAATGTAAAATAGACAGTTTTATGAATGAAAAGTCCATTTCTAAAATAATCTATTCCATGAACAGAGAGAAAAAAGCAAAGGTTCCTCACTGCCTTTATGTCGTTGACAGACGAAATGTCAATGGGTAGTTGTACTAATACAAATCATCAGAAATACGGCGCTGGTTTGACTGCTCCTCTAGCTCAGCAAGCCTCTCATCCTTTCGTGGTCGAGAATTGCTACCGGACCTCTCTAGGAAAAGGTCTCTGTTTGCAATTCAAGTGAGAACGCTCTTGCACGGCTGTCTCAGGACTCCAAGAAGAATCGATTCCATCGGCTTTCAGCAGCATTTATGACGCAAGGAAAATTGAAAGATCATCATGAATTATGGATGCCAAAAAACAAATCAAGTGCAAAAAGTACTGAGATCTTTACAGTTGATGTTAATGGCGGTTACTACAAATAGGGAAATAAATAAGCAAATACAACTACAATAATACCGAGAAATTTGCAGAAGTTGCGATCCCAGGTCAACTTCGAACCTTCGATTATCGTTTCTGGGATCCCACGTCTTACCCGCTGAAGTAGCGGTGACCTTGATTTGTGTTTCTCTCGCCTAGTTTTTTGCCTTGACGGTGTCCTTAGGAATTATCCGTCAATGGGAACGATCTGGGGAGCAAAAATTGGCAACGAGCCCAATTAAGTTGAAGCTGTAGTCGAAATCATAAAGTTAACATTTTTTTACGCAGTGCCCTCCTTTAAGAAGTGAAGGAGCGGGTAGCGTAGTGCTAATGATCTCATTCATTATCCAGAGGAGCCAACCAGCCAAGGCCCTGATTCAGACCTGCTTCGAACCCACCAATTTTATCATCTCTCTAGGAGTCGGAAAATTGGTAGTAGACTTGTCTGAAGCAACCGCATTCACTTTAATTCACCTTTAATTGAACGCCCTAGCACGCATCGACGGTTCCTAGGGAGAATCGACTTGACTAGAATTCAACGACATGTATGAAAAGAGGGAAATCGTCAACCGTTTGCCGAACCCGCATGTAAAAAAAGTTGGAAGGCCTTCGTAGACAGTAAAATAGAGGTAACGAAATGAATCATTGCTGGCATCCGCACAATATGATACACAGGGATCCGGGCCACATAATAAAAATAATAAATTTAGGAAGCTCGAACTAGATGAGACACCTGAGGTTAGGGAGCTTCGTCGACGGTTGAACGCGTTAAGGAGCAGAAGCTTGCACTTTTTCTGAGATGTAGCTCGATGGAGTGGCCATACTTCCTGGCTCTTTTGTGTTGGATTAACCCACATCTTGCGTACTCCTTCCATTTCTGTAGTAAATATACGTAGTACATATATAAGCTTCGTTGTGCTTCCGTGCAGACACAAATAGTCACCATTGCCTCCACAACGAGCTGCTTCGACTCATTTCAATAAAGCGACGGCGAGAAATACGTGGGAGGTTGACTTCAAGACGTCGCAAACAAAGTGCTAAGGGATGCTCCATGCATCCGACTCCTTTAAGCATCGTTGGAGGTGAATGAATGTGTATATGGTCTTTACAATGATCCGCGGTGGCCTACCGATGTATCAAGCCTGCTATCCATCCACACAAGCCCGGTACCCGGTACCAATTTGGCGATCTCGGAGCGGTGGGAGGCTTGGGGAGCCACGGGCGCGCAATGGATTTCATGTGTATTGCAGGGCGCCTCCAACCACTGCGCCACATGGGCCCAATTTAGGCGATAAAAACAAAAATTTGAATATAAAAACAAGATGTTACATTAGAGACCATAGACAAAAAACTAAAATAAGAACATAAGAATTGCTAAACTAAACAGAAGAGTTATAGTGTAATGAAAAAGGAATTCTCTGACCGTATTTTCTAGACGGACGAGTTTTCTCATCATTAACTAACTAACCTTTTTGATCTTGCACAAGTTTCTCCATCGTACCTCCTTCGGCGTATTGCATAACAATGGCCAGTTGATTTTCGAAAACGAAATAATCATAGTAACCGATGATCATCGGATGATGCATCTTCTGTAGTAGCTTCACTTCACCTACAAATCACTTTCTTTCAGATTTTCATTAACTGATTTTTGTTCGTGTTCACTAGGTCTTACTTCATAGTACTTGACTGCTGCAAAGTTTATGGACCTTTGAAAAATTGTTTTATGAATTGAATGAATCAGTGGACTGGAATATTTGAGCTACGACGGACTAAATGTTCAGATGTCAATGACTGTTTAAAAAATGGTAAAAAAGGATAAAAAAGGACAGAGCTCTCGGCGTTGATCAATCCCTGAGGGGCGTGCCATGCATTCGAGTTCACTGAGCATCGTTGGAGGTGATTGAATGCATATCTGGCCTTTACAATGACTCGCGAATTCCTACCGATATATCGAGCCAATGCTACTATCATCCCACACAAGTTTGGTACTAAGTTGCCGACCAAGGAGGGATGGAACGCTTGATGGGCCATGGGCGCGAGGACCGATCCCATGTGAGTGTCGCGGGGCGCCTGCCACCACTGCGCTACACACGCTCCCTCAATGGCTCTTAAAGGATGGAAAAACCACAGCACTAAAGAAGGAATGCGAGGAAAGGCAACAGATAAGCAGATATGATATGAACAGATATGGCAACAGATATGAAGGTATTAAATATATACGTCGTTATTAATATTAAAGTTGCCATTAATGCATTGAAATTATCGATTGTGCTCACCCATAATGGATTTCTCTTCGTCGGCACTCATTCCATGGATGAAAATGGTCTTTACGATCACCTGTAATCGATAACGTTGAGTACGTCTTTCATTGGAGGGCTGTGGATCGGTGCCACACAGAAGGTCATGGTGCAATGATAGCCTTTTTTTTTCTGCCTATCATAATTTTCATAGCAGAGTTTGATCTGAGTTGCAACCACAACGACGTTGAGATAGTTCCCAGGTTCGACTTTCTATTAACCTCGTCATTGGAATAAGAATACGTTGTTTAGTTGTTCAGCAATCGCGAGGTTGTTATACAGCATACATTTACTTCCATAGAAAAACACACAATACAATACAACACAACAGTAGCTGACGTTTCGGCAGTATCGCCTTCTTCAGAGCCTGGAAGGGTATACTGATATACAATTTATTAGGCCAAACACTTCAATAACACCTACAGTAAGACGAAAAACTTCATGGCAATCACATGATCAACAGCTTCTCGAAAAACTCTTGACGTTGAGATATTTGCAAAACTTAGACTCCGAGCCAGATCGAATCTCGATTTCCTTTTCGGAAGGCTCACACATTGCACATTGCTCCACGGATGTCCTTCCTCTACATTTCTTTCAGCCAGTTTTCTAACTAACGCTGCTATCTGCAATCACCCATCAGCGGGATTGATCTGCGGAGCACAAATCGGCATTGAAGCCAACTAAGCTGAGGCTGTAGTCGAAATCACAATGATAACCTTTTATTTTCTGTCTACTACAATTTCTATGATGTGAATTGCAACCACGAAGACGCAGAGATATTCGCAAAACGTGGACGCCAGGCCATATCGAACCACGGTTTCCCTTTTCGGAAGCTCGTGCATTACACACTGCTCTACGGAGGCTCCTCATGCTCTGCGTTTCTCTCAGCTAGTTTTCTACCTAATGCTGCCATCAGCAATCACCTGATTCATTTTGACTTTATGGAATAGAAAGTAGAACTAGGTTATTTTTCTTTTGGAAGCTCCACTGATTCGCGAACACTATACACTTCGTCGATTTCTTTCTCAGCGTTGGCAAGGTGGTTAAACAGCATACGCATAAACAACTTTACTTCCATACAATAGCACACGTGCAATACAACCGTGGTTGACGTTTCAGCAGTATCGGCTTCTTCAAAGCCGTTCTTACGTTTCCTTCAATAAGGAAGAGCCGCTGATCAGAGTCGTATATGGTTGACGACAGCGGCTCTTCCTCAGTGGAAGGCAAGTAAAAAGCGGCCACTCAGCCACGGTTGTGTTGCACGTGTGTTATTGCATGGAAGTAAACGTATGCTGTTTAACAACCTCGCGATTGCAGACAGAGAAATCGACGAATTTATAATCTAATGCGGAGGTTAATAGAAAGTTGGGGTTCACCAGTTGATTCCAGGCTTGTTCGGGAGGATAGAACGACCGACTCAATACATCGATAAGACACCGCGAGTCATTGTAGAGGTCGTAAATGCATTCAATCACCTCCAACGATGTTAATGAAGTCCAATGAATGGCGCATCGCTGAGGAATAGATCAACGCCGAGAGCCTTATCCTTCCTATTCTTTACGCAGTTCCACTAGATTTTTCTATACCGCTCTGGATAGACTCTGAGCATTACTCAATTGAATTGTCTTGAAGCGTTTTTATGTGACCCTGAGCTAACTGTTCGCTCTCTGGTCGGAACCTCGGATGGCAGCCTTAAATACTCCCTCATTTCTGGAAAAATTCATACTTTGTTGTCATACTGCTGAAGGATGTTGGCACGTTAAAAAAAGCCTAATCTCTCACTTCGGCATCACCATAGTTCGGTAAAAGGTGTTAAAGCATCAAAGTGCAAAGCGCTCCATCATAATGCCTCGGAGATGCGCCACCCATTTAACTCCATTCATATCATTAAAAAGTGATTTAAAGCATATTTGGTTTATAAAACACTTGTTTTGGTTGAGTGCTGAACCAAAGCAGTGTTTGTTATCCTCTCGGCGTGTCTACGAATTTTCAGCTCTCTGAGTGAGGGAATTCTTCTTGGTTAGTTCGGGGTGCGTGATCGAACCAAAGACCAAGCATGTGTATTGCTGCAGGGCGACACGAACTACTACACTGCCTGCGGTTGCCGGAAATTTAAAACTTACATTAGTACATCTTATTCATCGATGAGAGGCACATTTTTCGTATACATTAGCTCATATGAAGAAATAAAGCTCACTTAAGAGAAGCTCGACAAAGGCAAGACTGGCGAGAAATGGGGAACTACAGTGCTCACCTTCTATCCGAGCTTTCAGGCTCCAAAAGGAGAAATAGCAAAAGATGTACTATTTTATACCTTATTTAATTATTTTAGATCGCTTTTCTCTTCTTAATTAAGAAAATTGAGAGCGGTTTCATACGAGACGCAAAGCTTATCACTGTTGTTGACTAAAATTTCCGAAGGGCAAAAGACTCCAGAAAAAAGAAACCGAAAAGCAATGAGTAAAATTAATACGGTAAGAGAAAAGTTCTGTAACAGACTCTGAACCTTCTGAGCTAGCGGATCTTCTCGTCTTCTGCAGAGCCAACAAACACCGTACGCCCCACGTCCGACTACTCGTATCTTGTCGTAATTTTCCATGATCTCTACCAATCGATAACAATCAACACATCATTTAATCCTGATCCTGAATCCTGAAAGTAACCATAGTGCTATGATCTGATAGTGTTACATCATTTGCAACGAAGAATATTTTAGGCGGTAAATCAGCAATTGTCAGAAGGAAGTGCTGGTTCACAAAGAAGATGGAAGCAATAGATCTTCGTTATTTCTTTCTTCTCAATTAGCTGCCCGATTGTTCTAATAATTTTTCGAAATATTTATTCATTTATTAATTTAGATACATTGATATGCCTTGCTGTGAAAATCGAAGACTTTTAATCGTTAATATATGTATAGGGAGCGGATAGCACAATAGTAGTGATGTCCATGATCAGGTGCATGGTGCAGGTTCGATTCCGCAACGGGCCAATGAAGCCTTTCATTTATCCAAGGTTTGCAAATTGGTACCGAATCCTTCTGGAAGGATAGCAGCACTGGCTCGATACGTTGGTAGGCCACCGCGAGTCATTGTCAGGGCCAGATAGGCATTCAATCACCTCCAACGATACTTAATGAAGTCGAATGCATGGCGCATTCCTCAGGGAGTGATCAACGTCGAGAGCTTTATCCTTTTCCCCTTCACGTATTTGTTTGAACTAATCGTGTCGAATTTTTAATAGCATCGATATAATAGCAACAGTGACGAAAATGGTAATAGTAATAATGATAATAATAAATAGACAAAGGCTAAAGGGTTCCTTGAAGGTACACCGTGAATCGTAGAGATTACGGTATGCATAGTCGGCTTGTACAATGACATGCTGGAACCTAGCGATATATCATCAGTTTTTATTATCCAATACAAGGCTGGCACTAATTTGCCAAATTTGGGGCCACGAGAAGTTCTCTAGTCTAGAGCGAAGTCGAAACACGGACCAAGAGCGTATTGGACCATTTCCTCAACCGCTGCGCCACATAATGAAGCCCAACCATTTTTAAAATTTCTTTCTTAATTGTTGCTGCATTCGAAGGAAAAAAGAAATAGTTCATCCTTCATATAATACAATGATTATTCGAGCGTGTAAAGAATTCAAATAATCGACAAATAAGCCGGCACACATCAGTTGAACGACTAACAGCACAGTCAGAACTAGTGTCGTACCGAATGAATTAGTATGAGAGAAAGTGAACTAGTTTTCTTCTTAAGACTTCTTTTTATGGTGAAAACATTGCAAATGAAATCAAAGAGAAATTCCTAGAAGAGAACGAGAATGTATGATGAGATTTTAGTAAGGAACAACTCTATACGAATAGAGAAAGATTTGTGGTGTTGTGGAATGATCGTGATTGGAGAGGAACATGTCGATCGATGCAGAACACGTTCCCAGAGAAAAATCGCCGTCACCGCCGTCGTCGTCGTCGTCGCCCCCGGGAGGGAATTCCTTCACAGCGACGTACATACTAATGTGACATTTCTAGCCGACGATTGGAAATAAAAGAAAAAAAGAGAAGAGCATGAAAGAGAGTGATGATCAATGAAAACACTTAGTGAAACATTATTTATAGCGTGGATATATAATGCTCAATTATGTCGTCCCGGATCGGTGCTTCAGGAGAGAATCCGGCGGTTACGGGAAAAAAACATCAAATCAATATCGAACAAGAAATGAATTTTGTACCAGCGGAAAGATTCTGAATTGACACAGGGAAACAACAACAACAATAACAAGAACAACTGAGAGTAGGTGGAGGTGGGCGAGTACAGTATCTGTTGCTTACGGCTTAGACGTGACATGATCAACCTAAAAAGTATCTTATATACTTACTGCACCTTTTCCATTCTCCACAAACATTATCAGCTACTAAGCAGTTCACATTCTTTACGACAAACAGCTATTTACTTGCTTCAGTGATAGAAATCCAACCATTTTTCGGTCTTTAATGGCATTTAAGATGTTCTTTAACTGAAAATGCAACTTTTTACTGCTGTAATAAATCACTTCCTCTATGATCAATTCAATGCTGACTAAGTGTACTATCATTTAATTATATAGTTAGATTTCTTTATAGTTAGATTTCTTACACAATGTCTCTTAGAAGGTTCCTAAGGATCGCAGTATTTCATTGATAGCGTCGATAGAAATTTCTTAGATAAAATCTCATCAAATTCATTTCACCTTGATGAGTGGAACGGAGTTTGCTGTGTCAACAGCCGCCACATTCGTTGGTGACCTTCGAGAACAAATCGGAACCATGTCATTTCGCTAAACAGACTACTTAGAGGACAGTAATATTGATGTTGAGTTACTTCTATTTTCATCACTGTACGATAAACAACTGATTCCACTAATGGTTTTGTGATAGTATGGGATGTTTCTAAATATTCACATATTGTGAAGTATATCAGGGTTCGTTCCTCAACAGGGACCGCATAACCTGAGAGGGGGTTTGATTTCCCCAGTCGAAACTTAGCTAGGAGGGAACCAATGTTACGGCAGAGTTTGGAGGCTTGGCGGCGGCTTCGTTCCAAAGTTGTGAAAGTAAACGGTCTTAACTAGAATTCTGAGATGTTCTGTGACTTTTGAAAATGCTAGTACACGGTGGGATTTTTGTGATCTAGACAGGACCAACCTCGGGAAGTGATGTTCGATGGATAACGTGATTGAAAGTGATAAAGGTGGCACGAATGGTAATCACTAGTTCAACATCCTAACCTTCTTGGAGAAAAGCTCTGATCTACCTCAACAGAACACCTCAAAGTGAGTACTAGTAATAAAAGAGTTTTAAGCAGAAACATTGTAAAAAGGAACAAAGCCTTTTATAAACCTCGTATACTTACTCGTCTTTTCCTTTTAGCACAATACGATAGCACTGAGCTACGAAATCCTTTATTCATAAAACAATAAGTGATTGGATTCGTCGTCGATGAGATGTAAGTAAGTGCGGTGAGAGCCATATTAAGCCCGGAATGCCACACAGGAGCACCCTAAGCAACGAAAATCGATCGGAAAAGAAATCAAGGAACGAAAGAGTAGCGAAGCACCCTAAAACAGCAGCTGGTTCATAACCGTCTGTATGATCATTTATGCATAAAGCGAATTTGCGTAATATGCCCTAACGGAACCGACGGTGATTTCATGAGTTCGGGTACGGTGTGCCTGATCTCTTGTAAAGCGTGTGAGGACCGATACATTGGTAAAACGGGTAGACCCATGCGTAGGTGTAAAAAAAGACCCTAGTTGGGGAAATTTATGATCAAGCGGAACACTCCGCCAGGCACGGATAGGACACGAAAGCATAATCTCTTCTAATTATGACACTAACTTAAATGATCACATCGCGAATCTCTTGATGACGTCATGAAAAACGTACGATTGAGGGAAAATTTCGAATAAAGAGTTCATTCGTCCTACGTATCTTTGGAGACATTTAGTGCTTGGGAACCGATTTCGGTTCAATTTGAGGTCCTCGGGACCTCACTCTTTGGCTCAAGCATTATATCTATTGTGATGCGTGTTACCTAGCACACCACCGTACTCCGGACCACACCTAAGAGTTCATTGCTGAAAAAATCTCAGTTTATCTACTTATTTTCTCAGAATCAATCTAGTGTAGCCAAAAATGCTTCGTCCTTTTTGTTCCATAAACCCTTACTTTTTTCTATAAAAATATTTCTTAACACAAGGGACATATTCTTTCATCGACTGTAGTGATGAAAACAAAATGCTCTGTCGTAGTTTTCGACTTTTTGGTTTAACCCAGTACCAACTTAATACTAAGAATGTTATAAAAATATCATAACTTTGTATAAGATTCTATTTGTATTGAATATAAAACAAAAGGGAACGCATATGGTGCGGTGGTCGGAGATGCTCTGCATCACACACATGGCATCCATCTCGACCTTCATGGCCCACCAAGCATTCCATCCTTCCGGGGTCGAAAAATTGGTACCAGACTCGTCTGGGATGATAGCAGCACTAGCTCGATACATCGGTAAGCCATCGCGAATCATTGTAAAGGCCAGGCATACATTCAGTCACCTTCAACGATACTTAATGAAGTCGAATGCATGGCGCATCCCTCAGGTATTGATCAACGCCGAGAGCTTTATCCTTTATCCTTTATGATTGATGACTGCACCACCCCACATCAGAAATTGATGTGATAATACGGGAACAGGTCGCGTATGACCTCTGGGCATTCATCCCTGCTATTATTGTAGGCCTTTTATTCATTGTAGGCTTTTTGGGATTTATATAATAAGCCTCAAGAAGTTTTCGCGCTTTATCGCTTTTTTCATGAAACCAAGACTAAAATCCATTGAGACTTCAAATAAGATGGTACTAAGATACTATGAGAATCATAAAGTATTTCTAGAGACTTCCGGTGGCGTTTGAAACTTGAAATTGTGCACGTACAGAGTTTAAAACGCAAACGCTACACAGTTTTACGTTAATGCGTCAGATTCATTGGAGACTCGGATGACGGGCGTAGATGAGATTTAAAGCTGTACGCAAATAAGCCTTTAACGCACATGTTACGCAGTTTTTACGTCAATAAAAATTGTGATACGATTTCACTATCATTCTATTTCTCAACTTACCGCGAAATCGGAAGCTCGAACAAGTAACCACCAAAGAAAGTTCGGCAACCAACAAACAGCAAACGCCACCACGATCGTCATCAACATACGTGTCACTTTCTTCTTCGCCATTAGAATTTTCTCCTGAAAACGAAAACGAAAACTAAGAGAAAAACGTACAATACTTAAATATTCACTTAGTGCCTATTATTTTTCATAGAAGAGTATTGTCAATGATGCTGAGATATTTTCAATACCCGAAACCCCAGGCCAGCGTCGAACCTTAAGAGAAAAGTATTGCTAGCAGCGAACGGTAAGCATCAATATCACTGCTGAAAAAGAAACTGTGGAAAAATAATTTGAAAAGTTATCGTTTATCATAAGATAGTTTGCATCGAAAAAGAAAGCAAAAGAAAGGTAAATAAAAAAGGATAAAGCTCTCGGCGTTGATCAGATGCGCCATGCATTCGACTTCATTAAGTATCGTTGGAGGTGATTGAATGCATATCTGGCGTTTACAATGACTCGCGGTGGCCCGCCGATGTACCGAGCCAGTGCTGCTATCCTCCCAGACAAGTCTGGTACCAATGTTCCGACCCCGGAAGGATGGAAGGCTTGCTGGGCCATAGGCGCAGAGAACGATTTCACGTGCGTGTCGCAGTGGGGCCTCCAACCACTGCGCCACATGCGCCCTTAGAAGAAATCTAGTGACAAGGAAACAATATTGACTACAATGACGCTGAGATGTTTGCAAAAATCCGAGCCGCGTGTGTCTGCGGTGGGAATCGAACACACTATTACCTTTTCATGGAACTAATAAGTTCGCCACTCTACCATACGGATCCTTCGTTTCGCCTATCTCTCAGCAGGAAGGAAGGACCAGTATGGTGTGATGGTGAAGACATTAGCCAGTGGAAGGATTAATAGCGTGTTCAATCCCTACCGCAAGCACCGGCCGTTCGGGGTTTTGCAAATATCTCAGTATCACTGCAGTTATATTTCACAGAATACACTGCATGAAAAAAGAATAGGCAGTAAATAAAAAAGTGACTACACTGAAGCAGTATTATTAAGAACCTTATATCATAACCACTACACAGAAATAAAGGACCATAATAATGTTAGACATTAACCGAAAGGGACAACCAGCTTTCGTCATATGTTCATTTGCAGACAGCTTTCTAGCTCTAGCTCTCGGCGTTGATCAATCCCTAAGGGATGCGCCATGCATTCGACTTCATTAAGTATCGTTTGAGGTGACTGAATGCATATATGGCCTTTACAATGACTTGCGGTGGCCTGCCGATGTATCGAGCCAGTGCTGCTATCCTCCCAGACAAGTCTGGTACCCATTTGCCGACCCCGGAGGGATGGAAGGCTTGGTGGGCCGTGGGCGCAGGGATCGATTCCACGTGCGTGTCGCAGTAGCGCCTCCAACCACTGTGCGCGTTCGATCCCTACCGCAGGCACCTGCGGTTCGGGGTTTTGCAAATATCTCAGTATCACTGCAGTTATATTTCACAGAATACACTGCATGAAAAAAGAATAGGCAGTAAATAAAAAAGTGACTACACTGAAGCAGTATTATTAAGAACCTTATATCATAACCACTACACAGAAATAAAGGACCATAATAATGTTAGACATTAACCGAAAGGGACAACCAGCTTTTGTCATATGTTCATTTGCAGACAGCTTTCTAGCTCTAGCTCTCGGCGTTGATCAATCCCTAAGGGATGCGCCATGCATTCGACTTCATTAAGTATCGTTTGAGGTGACTGAATGCATATATGGCCTTTACAATGACTTGCGGTGGCCTGCCGATGTATCGAGCCAGTGCTGCTATCCTCCCAGACAAGTCTGGTACCCATTTGCCGACCCCGGAGGGATGGAAGGCTTGGTGGGCCGTGGGCGCAGGGATCGATTCCACGTGCGTGTCGCAGTAGCGCCTCCAACCACTGTGCCATACGCGCCCAGTACAGACAGCTTTAATCATCGTGAATATCTAGCCATCCAATCTTTTCCAGCTCTCACCCGATGAATATGCCTATCCTGCTTTCCATGTAGCAAAACCCTCAACAAACCTGATTCGTACTCCTTAGTAAGGTAGTTGGATCGATGTCACTTCTCGACAATCGGAATAGGCTAATAATGGAACTGCTTCGTGACGATTTCCTTACACACAGCTTATCCGAGCATGGAATCGAAAGCGATTGCTGCTTATTCTAAAATATAATAGATTTAACGAAAAGCCTTCGAACATCTTAAGAATGACTTTTGAAAAGTGTTTCTTATTCTGATGTGAATAGATGGCGTGCACTGGAAATGGGCGGTAAATCCATGAATTATTAATGAAACCTTCAATATTGGAATGTACTTTTCAACTTCCAAATAGGAGATTAATTAACTAAAATTAGATTGTACTGAAATCAATTCAACTTGATCTCAGGTTTCATTTCTCTAAATCTTGCTAGTCTCCTATGCCTCCTCTATCTCACCCATAGCTTACCACCTCATTGAGACTGACGAGAATGTCAACTAGGCAATGTACAGACGTGAATGTTTATAGCAGGCACTATGGAAGAGAATCACGGGTGCCCACGAATGATTTTTATGTTTAAGTTCAAAGTGATCGACGTGTAGCGTAGTGATTAGAGGTATACTGCTTTGAACATATGGTCCCTGGTACGTTCTCGAGCCCGTGGTTTACCAAAGTCCTTCATTACTCTAGAGTTGGTCGAAGGGAATCAGTTTTGTCTTGGAAGAACAAGTTGATGCATCAATAGCTCACCAAAAGACGTTGTATTATTTAAATGCGCACTTGCTCATTTCTACAGCTATGAATGGAGTTGAATACATGACGTAATGCTGAAGGATTAATCAACCTCGAATGACTTAAGCTCTTATGTCTCATTACAATTATTACTACCGCTTTTTCGCAAATGTTTCTTGGAAAACATTTCGATTTCATTTTCAAAATTGGTTCAAAGTAACACAAAAAATATAAATAATGAGAATTCTACTTCGAATACATTCTAGAAAATTTAGCTTTGTTACCTCTACATCTACCTTGTTTATATTTGGAGTTTGTACAACGCCGTTGAACAGCCATTCCGGAAACGTTGACGGAGTAACCAGGGTCACATCTGAATGAACACCCTATTAAAAGTCCCAGGTAATGATTTAGCTTTCCCTTCTTTTATAAGGAATAAGACAGAAGAAAAAATGCCTTGGAAAGAAATGAAATGATTTTCACGACATGCTGATCTGAAGTTGGATAAGGAGGCGATTTTCGAATTCTATGCATTCAAGAAGGGCGCGTGTGATGCGGTGGTCGGAGGCGCGCTGCAACATGCACTTGAAATTGATTCCCCCACGCATGGCCCATCGAGCCTTCCATCCCTCCGGGGTCGACAAATTGGTGCCAGACTTGTCTGGGAGGATACCAGCACTGGCTCGTTAATTCGGCAAGTCACCGAGAATTATGAAGGTCATATGTGCATTCAGTCACTTTCAACGATGCTTAGTGAAGTCGAATGCATGGCGCATTCCTTAGGGATAGATTAAAGTAGAGAGCTTTATCCTTTATTTTGTCCTTTACACGTAAGAAAAATTTACCCTGCCACGAATAGTTATTGATACATGGAATTTCTGATTAATTTCTGATCAATTTTAGACATTTAGTGAATTACTGGTTTATATAATCATAGTTAGGAGGTGTTGCTGTTGTGCTCCGAGGCTTCAAGCTGGGAGGTGCAACAGTATGGCAACGGCATTTCTTTCTCTCTTTAGTGAATTACTACGGCCGAGTAAAAGTTAGGGTTTCTAATTCGAAGCGTAGATAGGAACAGTGCCGTTCCCGCGAATCATTGTTACCGCCTAACCGAAAGAACCTAACGAGTTAGAAAGGAGCAAACAACTATAGAGGTCTGTTAGTGTTCATGATGATAATTTAGAAATGTTATGTTCGTCTTCTCGAGGACTCTAAAAAATAACCCGCCCACAACAAATTATTATTCAAGTGGAAAATTGTTCTGAATCCCGCAATGTTTTCGAAAATACGCCCAATGTCCATGTGTGACATGTTACGTATTCCACGATGTTTTTGACGGCTTCGAGCTGAAGTGATTCAATTCTCGGCTCTCATTTTAGTCCCTTGGGATATTTCGGACCTCTAGAAAACAGACGACTACTTTACTACACTTCGAAGGACTCATCGACACATTTTGATTACGGAGCTCGTGAAGTTCGTTGATGCTGGTGCTGGTGCTTCATGGAGCTGACGAGAACTTTGGCCTTGAATTTTCCTCTAATCGACGTTTTACGTTCAGATTTGGTTGTTTTGTTTATGACAGTACTACAACGATTTCGCACGACTCTGAGCTTCATTTTATAGAAAAAGCACTAAATTGGTTAAACTATTAAAATGTAACCATGGATAGGCGGAGATATGAGCAAAACTCGGAACCTCAGTTGGACTTCGAACTCGTGATTATTCTAACCGGAAGCTAACGTGCTACGAAAGTTGACGAATAATTGTTGATAACACTGATATGGTAAAAACATGCTTGAGAGAAAGGCAAAGCACGGGCATCGTTTGGTGTTTTGAATAGCACGTCCGTCTCCAGAATGGATAATCAGTGGTTAAAAGATCAACAGAAGTTCCGAGTTTTGCTTGTGTCTCAGCATTTCTGTGATAGAATTTCACATCGCATCCACCGCGAAGAACGAATAAGCGAAAAGTAAAATTTCGAATATTGGCGTATAGTTATAGCTTAAAAGAATAAGGGATAAAGGGTTTGGCGACCTAGACGCTCTCCGTGGGTTAGATTCCATTCCGTGGCACCAGAAAAAAAGAACAAAAAGCGTTTTAACCATCCCAGCTAAGTCTCCTACCAATTTGTGATTCTCAGAGCGATTGATAGCTTCGCTGAAGCTTGGGATGGAACAGAAGACTCTGTATGTAATGTAGGAAACTTCTAGACACTGTGTTACGCGTGTTCTATAGTTAGCAAGCACGATAGAAAATCCATCACACCAGCTAAAACAAATTTGCTTGACGAAAAATTGATATTTGAGATGATAACAGTAAATACCAGTAGCAATACCAGGCAGCTTTTTGTTTTATTTTTCACAACGCATCTTCGCATGTGCTGTGGGGATCAAACACTTCTCGCATTCTTTAAAGAAGCTGAGATATTTGCAAAACTCCGGACCGCAGGTGCTTGCGGTGGGGACCGAACGCGCTGTTGTCGCTATTGTCCGGA
>MQTX01000183.1:605019-648017 GCA_009735665.1 Angiostrongylus cantonensis | reverse complement strand
GTCCGGAGTTCTGCAACGATCTCGGCTTCATTAAAGTTATATTTCGCAATATACCCCGCCATTAAAAAGAGTAGGCAGTAGACAAAAACGGTTGAGATTGTGGCTATAACTAAATCCTCAGCTTAACTGGGTTCATTGCTGATTTGGGCTCCCAAGATCAATCCTGATGTCGGGTGATTGCTGATGGCAGAAGATCGATAGAACTAGCTGAGAGACAGGTGAAACGAAGGACCCGCATGGTGTGATGGTGAACCCGCTGCTCCCCGGAAAGGACAATAGCGCATTCGTTCCCCACCCCAAAACACCTGCGGTCCGGAGTTTTGCAAATATCTCAGCTTCATTAAAGTTATACTTCGCAATATACCCTGCCATTAAAAAGAGTAGGCAATAAACAAAACGGTTAGGACTTCTCGCATTCGTTTCCTCTCATCCATCATTCACGAAGCATTTCGAACCATTGCGTGTGGATTCGTCTGCAGCTTTAACATTTTCGTCTCCTTTATGGATATTTTTAAAGGCCAGTATATTCAATTCTTCTTGGAGTTCTGGGATAGCCATGCCAGGACGTTTCCACGTAGACCGGAGACCAGCATCGTGTGCGTGATGGACAGCATACGACTGCGCTGCCTACTCGCTTATTCATAGAGCAGCAAGTCCTATTTAGTCTTTTTTATCCTTAGATTATGCTAACTAAATGAAAAGAATGGTTCAACACGCTAACAAAAAAATAAGCACAGTTTTTTTAATGGATATTCACTCAGTAAATCAGTTTAGATTGAGATAAAGAAAATTATTACCCAAAGACGAAGAGCACTAATTCTCGGGGCGATTTTTGGCCTGTTTTTGGGAAAAAACCTAGAATGTGAATTTTCCAATATTTCGTCTGTATCATGCATAATCTCATTAATGATGGAAGAACTCTAGTGAGAACCTGCTATGAGAACACCATTATTACCGTAGCAGATCTGCTCGCTCAAAGAAAAAACACTAGGAGAATCAATATTTCAAACACTGAAATTCCTTTAGCCCAACGATAAATCTTTTCTCTTTTCTTTGACCTGCTAGTTCAGCAATAAAAAAATACTATAAAAGTATATTTTTCGTATCAAACTCCTTTTCCATGTTTTTGGTCCGATGGCATCCAAGAGTAGCTCGGCGAACTCTGTCCTGACAACTGCGCTTCCAGATGGAAACATCGCATTCCCTCGAACCTTAGGAAATCATTTTAGGGGATGATCTCTCCACACTGCAGATCACAGTTAGGCATTAAGAAATATCTTTCGGCCATAACGAAGCGTCAAACTATTAGTGAAGGTTTTTTTTATGGATTACGAAGAAGTGACTTATTAAAACATAAACCCTAACATACCAGTTTTTTGAAACGATTGTCGTTGTTCGACGGGATTATCGCCAACGATGGCTGTTGAAAGCGAATAGATTACATGCCCATAAAGGCTGACCATTACACAAAGCGGAATAAACAATAAGACCTACAGAATAAAAGCGAATTTTAAAAAAAAGCAAAATGAAAAACCACGTTGGCATTTGCGGATTGCGTTAACCAACCAAGGTTACGTAGAGTTGGTAGAGTAAATTCACCAACGGTCCTCCGTAGGTATCACAGGTCCACTGGGTACGGTAACGTACAGAATCAAAAATAAATAATGTGCCGAAATTGCAAGCAAATGAAAATATCCAGACCATTGAAATGGTGAGCAACGCTCGTTTCTGAAAAAAAAAGTGGAACAATAACTTGGATAGAAGTACGATTTTGAGAAAGAGTTCTATCAATGTTTTAGGAGTTATAGCCTTTGGTAAGGCTTTTTTCACAACATTCTTTGATTGCTGATGGCACTGATGGAAATTAGTTGAGATGCAAGAGAAATGAAGGACCCACATGGTGTGGTGGTGAACGCGTTACTCCCCAGAAAGGGTAATATCGCGTTCGTTCCCTACCGCAGACACCTGCAGTCCGGAGTTTTCAAAATGCATCAGCATCACTGGAGTTATATTTCGCAACATTTCCTGCCATTAAAAAGAGTAGGCAGTAAGTAATAAGTTAAAATATTCTTTGATTTCAATTTTCACGATCAGTTCAAAGCAACAAAAAAAATGTTAGTAATGAAAAATCATGCTTCGTATCCAACGTGAGATTTTTCCCTTCTGTCGAAAATCAAGCAAAAAAAGTTCTTTTATAACCAATTCCATCCAATTTTATACGCGAGAAATAAAACGAACGTTATTTTTCATTATTCTATTTCCCAGTCTGTTTTTTGTGAACTTCTTTTTTCACATAAACAATTCGTTTTCTCCTTTTTTCACTTTTAAATCATCCTTTTTCCTTTATTTTCTTTTTTTTTGCCGACAACCCGCCTTTGACGTTTTCAAATGTTTTGCATTGTTCAAAAACTCAACGTTCTTGTTGTCCCATGGGCTTACTTAAATCAATGACGATAGGACCTTAGAGCTAAATTTTAAACTCTGTGAGTACCTGTTCTTATTCGTGACAATTTCTCGCTTCTGGTATTCTGAAGTTTTAAGAATTTCTCAAGTTAGTTCTAATTTTCTCAGACTATTAGATCCAATAATTAAAGACGTTTTAACGGATTCATTTTATGAACTTTTTTGATACGAACGAGAAACGCAGAAAATCGACTGTGAAGTTTCAAATCACTCAAATCTCATCAATCTTGCTCTAAATAAAAGAAAACAGACAAATAACGCAAGTAAAAGTGAGTAGATAGAAAAAGGAGATGAAAACAAATAAAAATAACTAAGTATTGTGCTAGGGAAAAAACCACGATGCCTTCGTTTTCCACTTTCTTGATTGCAATGGCCGGCAAATAGCATAGTATCGTTCGACGGCGATTACGGCCAACGTATAAGCGGAAGCGCAAACCCCGACAGCTGAAATCCACTTCATCAGGAAGACACAAATCGATTAAAATCGTTATTTACACAACTAATTTTTTGTTTAACTACTAATTCTTGTAGCGCAGTGGTTTATCGCGCTCTGCATAAGCATGGAGTCATTGGTTCGATATCACGCACACAGTCAAGTTCTTTCCGAAGTCATAAAGTTGACAGCAGGTTTTTCTGAGAACACATCCATCCCATGCGCAATGGTTGGAGATCGCTTGTGAGAAAGATCTGAAAACTTCGTGGAATGTTTGTCCTAGAATTCCATGGAGAATTAAGCCCACTACTATTCAGGCGCATTCGCGATAAAGACAAAGTCGTTCCGGTATTGACAGGCGAACTCACGTACAAATCCGAACGACATTGTGAATGATGGAAGCATAGAAACGGATCAAGTGAAGAAAAAGTTATGGGAACGATTATGAAGAGATTTTCTGCATAGAGCAAATTAGAACTGAGCAACATGATGAATGGAGTAGAAGAACCGACGATGCAATGGAGAAGAAGAACCGACGATACAATGGAAGGTTCGTCCATGGAGGGTTCGTACAATGTATGGTCGATATCAACGCTATTAATGATATTCACGTAATAAGCCCTAATAAGCGTGAAGGATAAAGGATGAAGCTCTCGGCGTTGATCAATCCCTGAGGGATGCACCATGCATTCGACTTCATTAAGTATCGTTGGAGGTGATTGAATGCATATCTGGCCCTTACAATGACTAATGACTCGCGGTGGCCTACCGATGTATCGAGCTAGTGCTGTTGTCCTCCCAGACAAGTCTGGTACCAATTTGTCGACCCCGAAGGGATGGAAGGCTTGGTGGGCCACGGGCGCAGAAATCGATTCCACGTGCGTGTCGCAGTGGCGCCTCCAACCACTGCGCCACACGCCTAATAAACGTAGTGATTATAATAACACAGCAATAACAATGTAAGATCTTGTCTATTATATCACTGGCCGATTAGAATGAGTCAAAACATTGACTTTCCATAAACCTCGGCATAGTAGTCGATATATCTATACATATATTCTTACGAACTGCCCTTGTTTCGCTGACGCAATATTGGTACCGTTGTTCTTATTGTTGTCGTTGTTATTGTTCGATGGCCTACGTTTCAACGACTTGGCCTTCCTCAGAGCCGCTCTCTTAGACCACCCGTGTGTTGTTCACGAGGGATGGTAGTCGTCGAAGCCAAGTCGCCGAAATGTCAGCCATCGAACAACGACAACAACAACAATAAGAACACCTATACCAACTTCGCATCAGCTAAAAGAGGGCAGTTCGCAAAAAACATTATACATATGTATATGTGTATATTTAGAACGATTACTTGCTATTCTGTAGAGAAGTTAAACAGAAATCATCAGAAATTTTTTCTACCAACGAAGTCGTGGCACTTCTTGATAACCTGGAAGCACTACGATAAGATTCTTACGAATAAGGAAGATATCCTTAACTTTTGCCAATACTCGAGTTCCGAATAAGGTAAGAAGGCGACAGATATTCAAGCCAAGGCTAAATTCATAGACGACCCTTGCAAATGTGATCCATGAAGGGGATCAGGTTCGTGCATGCGTTTTCCTGCTGGTTTAGCATCTGTTGACTTCACTCCACATAGTTCAGTGTAGTGTTTCAGCTTTCCGAGTAACTCTGAGATGGTAATGCACTAAAGAGTTCTCACAAATTCGTTCGCCATAGGTTAATTTAATCATCACCTTATTTGAGTCGGAACACACTTGTGATCTTTCTAAGACTTCTCCAACACTGCAGCGGTTTCTGCCACTGATTGAAGGAGATGGATCAAGGAAGATATAACGGCCGAATGCAAGGAAGTCATAACAATAGGGAATCATTTTTACATACAATTTTACACATAGCTTATCACATCTGCTGAGAAGGATCCTAACACTTCTTGCAATGGATTCGTTTTCCTCACAGTTATTATCCACAATCGTTTTCGAACACTTCACGTGTTGGTTTTGCTGATGCTTGAGGTTTGTCGTCTTCGCTGTGAATGTTGTTCAATGTTGGTCGAGTCGATTCAACCTGCAGACCTGCGATATCTTAGCTAGAGTGTTTCCACTTAGATCGTGAAGACTGAGCTTTTCCCAGAAAAGTCTAGCAAAAATTTGCCGTCCCCCCGGGAGGAGTGAGAGGTTTGGTGGGTGCGGAGAGTTGTTGAGTCAGCACCTGGCTCGTGATGAAGGCATCATTATCATTGTACTACTCTCCCCATCGAAATAATTAATGAATAAAGACAACGACAGTTATAATAATGAAGATAAAAGATGAATCGTTCAACGCTTATCAATCTTTATGGGAAATGCTGTGCACTCGACTCGATTCAAAGCATCACAGGGATGCATGACTGCATATTTCACGCGCACAGTGGTCTGCTAGCCTCCCTGACAGACAAGTCCAATAAAAAATTTTTGACGTCACAGAGCGATGAAGGTTTCGGTTTACCCAGAGTGCGGGATCGAACCAAAAATTGCTTGTGTGTTACAGGGAGCCTCTCACCACTGAACTGAACTTTATGCACTCAGTAATAATGATGGGTAAAAGTAAAGCATAATATGCAAAAATAACTGTCTAATGATAGGCAACGATGTGGAAATGCTTACGCTGTAGAAATGCGACCAATTTGCACATTAGAGGTCCAAGTATCCAACATCTTGTGAGTTCGCTAAGTAAAGTGAGCGGCATACAAACAACACTACTAAAAAATGAACTTAATGATGGAAAAGAAAGAAAAAAAGGAAAAGAAAAAAGGATGAATTCACACATCCACTATGTTGCTACTCTGTGACCACTCACTAGAGATAATCAGCTCATACATAATTTTTATTTAAATTGATTTTTACATTTCTCTGAGATTTTTACTTATTTTGATTTCTAATGAATACAACACGATCACGAAATGCGACAATTTAACACAATGTTATTTTGGAAACAGTAAGAAGATACAACCACAATGGCTCCCCAGATGAATCCCGTCGACGGGTGGTACTGATCGATAGAACTAGCTGAGAGACAGGCGAAACGAAGGACCCGCATGGTGTGGTGGTGAACGCATTACTGTCCGAAAAGCACAATAGCGCGTTCGTTCCCCACTGCAGACACCTGCGGTCCGATGCTTTGCAAATATCTCAGCATCATTGTGGTTGTACCACACATAGTACCCTGACGTAGAAAATTGTAATAGGCAGTAAATAAAAAGTTAACAATAAAAGAATTTCTATTTGATTTCGAGAAAGTTTTCTTCACAAGAAATTACCGTAGTAGGTCGGCGATTGCGAGATTCAATAGGTAGAAGTTCGTTATAGAACGTGTCCTGAAATTTTTCCGAAAGAATCTCTTTGTCCCCAATTCCGTTTTAAGTACTAATAGCTGTCCTTTGTTAAAGCACTATTCGAACTAAAACTGCCTAAAAATGTTCAGGAAGTGAAAAAAAGAAATTGCTGCATTCTTTTCCTTTCGTTCTATAAAATATTTCTAAGTAATTTTCCGGCATTCAGTTGATTTTTCCTTGATCGAATTTATTCACTTCTTTCTATTCACTTTTATTCCTCATTCTCGTTGTTTTCAATTATTTTTTTTCAACGATTAACTTGATTCGATGACGTCATGAGAACTCACCGATGTGTTTTTGACAGGACTGTGAGGATGACAAGGGAGTTCCCAATTAGAGAGAGTGTAAAGATACAGAAAAATACCACACTGAGCAGAATATTGTATGAGGAGAATTCCAGTTCACAGACTCGCCTCATCGCTATCAAAATCCTGAAAATCCCGAGTAGGCGGTGAAAGGCAGACAATTCATAATAGGAAAAAGTCGCGCGAGCGATAGAGAATCAAAGAGAAATCTGGGAAATAATACGTGAATATAGCCTGAAAAAGTAAAGTAGACGAAAGTTGGGATAAAAATTTTACTATAAAAAAACTCAAACAACGAAAAACTTTTAATCATGGATTACTAGTATGTTAGGAATAAAAACAAAAATTAACCTACTAGACAAGAGTACTATCTTCCAAAAAAAAAGTACACATTTGAGTAATGGATATATGAAGTTCGAAAGCTCATTTGCTGGAGATACCAGAAAGTATTAGGAGATGGGTAGCGCAGTGGTAGTGCAGCTGTTCATCACGAGCACGGTGTTGTTAAAGCCTCCTTGTTTTCACCAGGCTCTCATCTCTCCGGGTCGAGAAATTAGTACCAGACCTGTCTAAGTTGAGCCTAGTTCCTCCATTCCATGTGTGAACGCTCTTGCGTGGCTAACCTAGGACTCCAGGGAGAATCGATTCGATCAGAATTCAAAGACATTGGTAGAGAAGGTGACAATTCGCAAGCAGCAGACGAATCCATACGCGAAATGTTCGGAAGGCTTAGTGCATGATGAATGCGGGAAAACGATTAGAAAGCAGGAGGTGCTAAGATTCGCACAAGAAAGATGAGGGTAGGTTGTGCAAAATAAAAAAGAGAAGCGTCTGAGCAAAAACTGGCCAAGATACATATAGGTGGCCAAAAAAGTAGGCAAGTATATTTTTTGTTAAAATCTTCCGTTTTTTCGTTTTATAATACGAAAAAAATATAAGAAAAAAGCTCGATAACTCAACTGGAGAAGTTCATGCTTCGCAAAGAACTTTGTCAGTTGTTCGGGATTGTTCCCAGCTTTGTTTCTGGCTTAAAGAATGTGAAACGTCTTGAGAGAAGAAGACAGCAGCATCAGACGAGATGAGACGACTCATATTACCCAAGGCGGTCGGCCTTGTATCAGATGTTTTGCCTCTAATGACTAGAATCCAGCTATGTAACCTACCGGGCTACATATACTTCTTCAATTGTCCCGGATGTTCTGCATGTAATCGTTGTAATGACAGTTTCCACCGAGCTATTCGCCTGCTTCAACATGAGTACACCAGAGGGCCGAGAAACAGAAACTGTTCTGAAACAAGCCGAGTTTTACATGGACACGCGCTCAATCATGACCTAGTTTTCGAAATACTCCAAATCCAGAAACTACGTTGTTGCGTCCATGTCGAATGCCGTCTCTTCAGTGATGATTATCACCAACTGACTCGTCCGCTTCGGTAGTGAAATGCCATCATTGGAAACCAAAACTAGATAAGCTCCGAACTAAAGCTGACATAGTCATAGACGCAGGCTCAGCCCAGGTTGTGGAAATACTTGGAATACGACCACAACACTAATGAACTCATCTCGAGTATTCTGCCTTCAATAAAGGCTGGCAACAACAATTGAGTTTCTCGCTTCAACGATGGAACATCTCGCAGGCGAATCCGGTCAGCTGTTGGCTATTAAAGTTGATGTGGGATAATCAAATTCAGTGAGCATTGAAAACGTTTGGCTATGCAGGAATTGATGGTGAAGCTCGGTTTTCTCATACGGTGACCGAAAATCGATTCTGTTTATTCGGAATGGCATAGAACTCGTCCGCCTTCGGCATTGTATCACAGTGCTCAAGCTTTAGCTTCGTCTATTAATCATGATGTCATACATCCGAAAAGGTACAAAGGAGAAATGAAACAGGAATATGAAGGCGATTGATGAACCAATTTTTTCAGTTTTTAATCCAGCACAACGCAAAAAAAAAGAAGAAACTGCTTTTAGTTTTAATTGAAATAAACGAACAAAGCTAGGATGAATGTGTTGATAAGAATGACGCGAGCGATCATCGTGTAATATGAGACACTCACGCTTTTCTAGTGTCGGTATAAACATTGAAATCTGAAACTTGACGGTTCTGTGACGTCGAAAGTCTTGTGATGAAAGTGAGAAAGGTCTGTGATAACTGTGATAATCCCTAACCATTGATGATGACCAGCTGCAGTAGGTGGTTCGCGAAACTCAAAAGTCCTGAAAAAACCCTAGCATACGAAGCCTCTCTCTTACCGCACACTTCAACTTTGTGCCATACTTGTCTAGGAAGATGAAAGCGCTGATTTGACATATTGGTAGTCCACAATAATTCTTTATAAAGGAAAAAAAATCGGTAAACTCAATAGTTAGAATAAAAAGACTGGTTAACATAGAAAAGAGAAGACAAAAAGAGCAGAAAGGCAGAACGAGAGCCCCAGCGGTGCCATGCGTCACATGTGAGCCCCCGGATAATCGCAGTTCGATCTGACCCGGATCCACGTTTTGCAAATATCTCAGGATCATTATGGTTGTATTTCACATAGTAGCCCTTCGTAAAAAAATGTAGTAAGCAGTAGATAAAGGATAATACATTGCAATTCGACAGTGCTACGAATGGAGTAGAAACCACAGTGCATTCGTAAGAGATTGTTCCATGCCTAATGCTTTTACGCCTTCATTGCGGAGCAAAAGTGATTCAGCACGGCTAGTAACAACGTTCTGAATGAGAGGGAAAGCATCTCTCAAAACACTTCACGAGGCGAGAATCTGTGTAAGAGGAGGATTTTGATAAGATCTTCGTATTCAGCCGATGAATTAATGCAGCACCTTGAACCGTGATAAAGCCATCAGGGCATGATGGGAGTATTTCCAACTCATGAAGAACCGCAATGTTCACAGCTGTCAGCGATCAAGAGAGAATTACCGATTCCGTTGCACAACAACTGCCACTTCAAAATGACGGTTTGCAAGCTGAATGAATTTGAGTGCCCAATCAGCCTTATTTATTTGATTTTTCACCAATGGTGCACCACTTTTCCAAGCATCCAGAGAACATCCTTCGCCAGGAAACATTCATCTGTTAAAGGCAATGGTCAACACGGCTGTTGACAAGTGACGTGAATCCAGCGATCCAAATTCTTGCATCGGTGAAATAATTAAAGATATAAAATTAAGGTGAAATTGCAGTCATTCTAAAGAATTTTGCTTTGACTGATGAAGGTGCTCATCAACCAGCAGTGTTCGCGACGGGAAGCGAATTCATAAAGTGGTCAAGGTGTTTTCGAATATCACCATGCTCACAACATCACGAATGACGATCATCTTGTAAACAACCGTGTGGGAAGTGTTCCTGTTTGAGTCGTGCGGTTAAGCTACTCTGGTATCCATGAAATATTTACATTAAACATTTAAATTACAGTTTTAGTCTGAAATAGGACGCTTCTTTCCAACTATTGCAATTTACACGTTGATATTTGCAAAACTCCGGACTGCAGGTGTCTGCAGTGGGGAATGAACGCGCTATTACCGTTCTAGGAGCTAACGCGTTCACCACCACACTAATCACACATAATACCTTGCCATGAAAAATTGTAATAGGCAGTAAATAAAGAAGTTAACAGGATCGACTTTCTATTAACCTCGGCAATGGAGTATGAATACTTTGTTTTCTTGTTCAGCAATCGCGAAGTTGTTATACAGCATACATTTACTTCCATAGAAAAACACACAATGCAATACAACAGTAGCTGACGTTTCGCCAGTATCGCCTTCTTCAGAGCAGCTTTTTTACATGACTTCCAATGAGGAAGGTAAAAACCTTAAGTAAGTAGGAAGAAAGGTAAGTAAGGTACGAAAAAAGGTTAACATTCCTACAATTTATTTCTATTGGGCACTTGCATGATCTCACTTGATCCACACGCACTGAAGCAATTAAAAACTCCACTGCCATACTTAAAATAACCCTTTTCGATGCATCCGTCAGTTTGAAATGTGCGATGGAAACTCATAATAGTTAATTATGGCAACAGAAGAAAGTACGCCATGGGTCGACCTCGCGTCGGCTCAACTAAGCTTCTAATTTTTTCGAAGTCGCCAGACGGGTGTTTGACTTGTTAAGAAGAAGCAGCGTCTGATACACACAAGGACAAAGTCCTCTACTGTCAGAAGAACCTTCGTGTAAATTCGAAGGAATTAGTGGAAAACGTATGTGAGACACTGAACTGAATTAGAGGATTTGTGGGATGTACAAGATAGATGAAGTCGAATTATACAAGTAATTTAATAAAAATGGCACTTTTCAGTCTACAGGAAAGAGAAACTACTAACTGTGTCGTTTTCTCTTTCAGCAATCACGAGGTTGTTATTCAGCACACGTTTGTTTCCTTACAAAAAGAACACATACAGCACACCGGTAGCTGATGTTACCGTAGTATCGCCTTCTACGAGGCCTGGCCTGGAAGGGTACACTGATAGGTAATTTTTGAAAACTTCTAAGATTATGTGCAGTAGTGATCCATGAATAAAACACGGTCTGCAGCAGTCCAGAGGAAAAAAAGAATACTAAACGAAGGAAGAATTGACCTGACTATTGAGTGCGGGTTCCGACTATAATCAGATCAAAGAAATCCACAAGAGGAATCCAGGGTATCTTAGCTGGCACTTCTTCGTCGTCTGAGCTATTCACTACCTAACGACAGTGCCCGCCCACACGTTTCACGAGTTTGACGAGTTGTGTGAAAAATTTATTACATCGCTTGATGTACTTTTTGGTTTCAAGCACCATTTCACAAACACATTTAATTGATGAAAAATAGTTCAGCAATCAACAATAATAGAACAAAAAACTATCGATTTCTGTGCAAGTCACAAGAAAACAAGTCCGTGATTAATGGATTATTTTGGTCCGGTGGGTAGCATGAGCACATGGAAAGGGCAATCGCTGATCCGAATCTGACCTACGGTCTCGAGATTTTCTCGTATCTTGTCGTTATGGTTTTATTTCACATAATACCCTACCATAAAAAAAAGAACAAGCAGTAAATAAAAGTCAAAACATTGTGATATCGACTTCACCTTCAGCTTAACTGTGTTCAACACTCCACTGATCATTCCCGTTGAAGAGCGATTGCGTATAGCACTGATAGAGTGCAAAAAAACTGACTAAGAGAAAAGCAAAGCAGTCTTTCGGTTGGTGTGGTCGATAGCACGTGAGCCCATGGAAGGGGTAAACGAGAATTCTAAGGTTCGTAGTTTTGCTCACATCTTGATCTTAACAGTTGAAGTCGAGGACATTTTAGTAACAATGGAACATCTTTATGTAATAAAGGTTGGTTAAATTTGGTTAGAACCCTATCTCAAGTTCAAACTCAAATTTATGTCACCGATATCACTAGACTCGACTAGAATTTCAATAGGTCATAGACCGAGTGATTAGCCCGTGAGAAGGCATTTGTAATAACCTCGTTCGACTTTCCTGCTTAGCGGGAATATTCCGAATGGGATTTGTAGCCATTTGGGACATGACACACATTTCGTACTCTCCTATCCGCTTCTCGTTTGCTGGCAAGTACATATTCGCTTTTTAGTCAGTATTTAATCACCTGTTGATCCCCTAGGGATGTCCCGTATATTCACCCAAGTGACAAGGAATTGACCTCCATCAAAATTTTTCTTTCTTAGACGGTTATACCGAGTCTGGGGATAAGTCTGGTGCTAAAAAAGTTTCTATCGAGTTTTCAGCTTTATTAATTTTTTTTACTTAGTTTGTTAAAGCGACCATAAATGTGCACTGCAGAGGATTGTCATGCGAGATTACGGTAGTCGTTTTGAAGCGCTTTCAAAAAAAAACGAGAAAAAAAAATGAAAAAATGCTTCGCATCTCTTCTTTGTGTAAATAAATCCAAATTTCTGTTAGAAAAATCATCAAACCCACAGCAGAAACATCTATGAAACAAAAGTAAAATGGCTAAAGGTCGAGGATTCATTAGAAGATTAAAAATTAATTTTAGGGTCCTTTAAAACAGAAAAAAATAGAAGAAAAAGTAAGACAAAATAAGGATTTTGGATTCGCATATATTCGTTCAATGTGTTGATGGCGCATTGATGAAGACATTGTAATGAAAGTGTGAAGACACTATTATGAGCCTTAATAATAAGCTTAACGAGTTTATTGGCCGATGATAAGATTGCCGTAGGGGGTTCGATGCCGAAAAAATGATGGACATTCAAATGATGCATGCATCAAAACATTAATTCTGTAATTGAACATGGAAATGACGGCAGAAAAAGGGTCATATTTAGTTATGGAAAGCCACTGACATCATAGATATTCGTCAGCATTGACATCAGCATGCCTTAGTCGAGAAGTCGTTTACATCATCGACAACACGATGACTTTGTTCGACAATTCATCGACGTCATCGATGCTAACGTGGTTTCACTGACAACTTGTCAACATCGGCGGCATCACTTCATTGATAAGCCACCGATATAGTCAGCATTCCTGGCGTCAAAAATCTTCATCGATATTAGTCTGATCTAGAAGTCGTCGACTTATGTCGTCGAACATCGTTGACATAAGCACGATTTGGTTCGACAAGACGTCAACATCGTCGGTGCTTGCGTGACTTCAATGTTAGGTTGTCGACGTCATTGACATAGGTATAGGTATGAACTCGTAATCTTGGCGTTAAAGTGTCTCAACGACAAGTTGTTTGTCGACGTCGTCAACATCATCGACATTAGCGTGACTTCGCTATGCTCTCGTCATCAAGGACATCATGGCGACTTTGCCTTTGACAGAAACAGCACTTCATAAAAACAAAGTGGTTCGCCAGCGAGGAATTGCTATGGCAGTGAACAAATAGCAGAAAGAAAAGAATTAAACGCGAGCGTGTGAACAATTATCTATCGAAAAACTTGTTGATACTGTGAGTGCTGACAGGAATTCCAAGAATAGCCGGTATAGCTGGAATGGCGAAGAATCGCAAGAACGGCTGTCATCATGGCGATGAATAATTGTCGATGCCAGAGAACAGAATCAGCATAGGTTTTCGTATCTGTAAAAATCCACAGTTGATATGGTAGATAAGAAATTCGTAGGAAACCCTTCACCTCAGAATGTGAGACACTTTTCAGTTCTCTAAAAAAATGAAAACACTAACGTTAATGGAACTGAGATATTTGCAAAACTCCGGACCGCAGGTGTTTCAATGCCGATGTGGGCTCCCCAGATCAATCCCGTTGACGGGTGATTGCTGACGGCAAAAGATCGATAGAGCTAGCTAAGAGACGGGCAAAATGAAGGACCCACATGGTGTGGTGGTGAACGCGTTACTCCCCGGAAAGGACAATAGCGCGTTCGTTCCCCACCTCAAACAGGTTGAAGTAATGAAAATACTGTTCCGATTTACATACTTCTGAGTGATTTAGATTTACGTCATAGCTTCCGTTTTATAGAGAATCAGTGACCTTTCTTTCTTTCTTTCTTTCTTTCTTTCTTTCTTTCTTTCTTTCTTTCTTTCTTTCTTTCTTTGCTTTCATAAAACAGTAAAGGGCGGGGAATTTTAAATACATGATAATAATTTTACTTAACACTTATAGTTCTCAAACGGAACTGTCTAGAAGTTCTTAAGAGATTTAATAAATTTTAAGGAAACGATGAAAACATCCTTGAATATTTCACTTTAGTGCAGTTAGGGGGACGGGCAAAATGATTATTTACGAATCATTAAGTGCTGAACGCTTAAGAACTTTTAAGCACGTGAAACAGGAATAGCTTTCGTAAGAGCGTGAAGGGCCCCACGAGACTGATGAAGACTATCTTAGCTGTTTGTTAGTGAGATCTATCGAGTTTAAAAAGAAAAGTTAAGTGGTTGGCGCCTTTTTGATAAGCAGTAGAATTCGTCGACACTAATTTAACACTTATAAGCGCATTTGAGGGCGCGTGTGGCGCGGTGGTTGGAGGCGCCACTTCGACGCGCACGTGGAATGCACCCATGGCCAACCAAGCCTTCCATCCTTCCGGGGTCGGCAAATTGGTAACAGACTTGTTTGGGAGGATAGTAGCACTGGCTCGATACATCGGCAGGCCACCGTGAGTCATTGGAAAGGCCAGATATGCATTCAGTCACCTCCAAAATTTACTTAATGAAGTCGAATGCATGGCGCACCCCTCAGGGATTGGTCAACGCCAAGAGCTTTATCCTTTTTTTAAGCGCATTTGGGTGGTCAGTTCAGTTCAAAAATGAGCAACCCGGATCACCTCAAATTCGACCACCATGAGATCACTACAGTGTTTCACAGAACATGAAGCGTCCAACGTTCCATCAGTCCCTCAAGGGTGCCCTATGCATTAGAATCCATTCGTAGTAAAATATAGGTGATTTGATACATAATTCATTTTTGACGAACAGACATAATCGATGCATATTTGAATCGAACAATGGCATACAGGAGCCTAGGAGCCTAGTTGACGTAATGTTTCAGTGTTTTTATCCTTTCGGAAAAGTATGGTGGGATTTTTCCGACTCAGTGATGGGATGGACGGCATGGTTATCTCAGAGGGTGGAATCGAACCACTGACCCTTCAGAATTTCAGCAAAAGTAAATTACAAATAGCTTGTTCTAGAAGAAACACTCTATCTCGTATGCATTTCGAAAATACATGACGCCCATCTGGCAGTCGCCTTTTTTGTTTGACGTAGCAAGAACATTATCCTTCATATACAATGAAGGAATCGAACCAGAATAATTCCTTCATCTTTTCAAGCTATTTTTATCTATCAGAGAGGCGCATTTAGTGCAATGCTTAGAAGAGTATTGTGACACACACGTGATCGCCTATTCGATCCCGTGCCTAAGGGTCAGTAAATCGCTATGCAGAGCAAAAAACATAGGAGAATGATGCATCGGTAAGCCAGCGGAGGTTTTCCTGACAAAATACTCATTGAATCATCGCTATGATGCTACAAATGGAGTGGAATGCATGGCGTATCTTAAAGGTTTTGATCAAAATCGAATGCATGAACATCTTTAGAATAATAAATTTAAGGGAAACAACATGGGGCGCGTGTGGCGCAGTGGTTGGAGGCGTCACGGCAACACGCACGTGGAATCGACCCATGCGCCCAAGGCCCACCAAACCTTCCATCCCTCCGTGTTTGGCGAATTGGTACCAGACTTGTCTGAGAGGAGAGCAGCACTGGCTCGATACATCGGCAGGCCACCTCGAGTCATTGTAAAGGCCAGATATGCATTCAATCACCTCCAACGATACTTAATGAAGTCGAATGCATTGCTCATCCCTCAGTGATCGATCAACGCCGAGAGCTTTATCCTTTTTTATCCTTTTAAGGAAGATAACAGGACAAAACTAAATTATTCGAGACATGACTTTTCTTTGGAAAGTAATGGTCGGCACCCAACAGCTTATAAAAGCACTTCATTCTAAGCTTGCTTGCCAATAGGTTGTTCATCATTATCAGCGTCCTTCTGGAAATTCTCCTTATTCACAGCAAAAGTTTTCGTCCTAAAATATTAAGGGAGCTGTTCAGGTTAGGCTTTTTGCGGATACCAAGATGTATCTTTCTAAGCATCGAAATAACGCCAAAAGATAAGGAAGCGAAAGAATTTTGGCGATATGACATGAAATGACGTTGTTGTGAGGAATACAACATGATTGTATGCCAGTTGTCATCCGTTCGTTCGTTGGTCGTCGAACTCAAGTCGACTAAGCGTTATCGATA
The DNA here is from genome assembly GCA_009735665.1 of Angiostrongylus cantonensis. NCBI lineage: Eukaryota > Metazoa > Nematoda > Chromadorea > Rhabditida > Metastrongylidae > Angiostrongylus > Angiostrongylus cantonensis. The sequence continues at coordinate 631,684 of MQTX01000183.1, read as the reverse complement.
TATTACTTCCTGTGGAATGTTACAGATGCCCGATGAATTTTGTCCACTCAAAGATCAGAGTCTCAAGAAATACTTCCTCCTTTTGTTTTCGTAAAAAGTCTGGGCACCCAGCTGGTTGAGTTCTTCGTTCTTCTCTTACGTCTGACATGCTATGAAGCCTCACAACTAACAGCTGTTGTCACCGGGAGTCACTTAAATGCACCAAGGCCTTGACTCACCTGCTTTTTAATATCTCGCAGTACACGACGAGGCCACGGATCTTTGATCGTCGACCTAGGTAGGAGCTATTCCAGTACCACCTGTCGTTTACTTCACACGAGATACTCTATTGATAGCACTCCATAATTCCGAGTGATTTTTCTTGTTTAGTTAGCACCCCGGCAACACGCACGTGGAATCGACCCATGCGCCCAAGGCCCACCAAACCTTCCATCCCTCCGTGTTTGGCGAATTGGTACCAGACTTTCTTGTTTAGTTAGCACCCGGGTAGCTAGCATCCAGGTCTTCGAGGCGTATAGCAAGGCGGAAAGAACTCTAAAGAGGAAAAGATAAACACGGAACAGGATCTTCTCCCTCTTTCCTTGCCTTTGTGAAATTTCCAGTGCACGAGTTCTCTCTCGTTATATTCTGGAGTTAAGTAGTTCATCATACTGTTATCTTAAGATAAATAAGTAGACATAGCTAAAATGATAGAAAATCTTTCTATTGAATGTGAAAGGGCCATCGAAAACAAATCTACTCCCTATGAAATACAGCTTTTTCGCAACGTTTTCGAAAGCGGCTGTCAATAATTCTGGCAAGATTACATCGCCGCAACGAAATCCTACTTATGTCCACGAGAGTCGAATCGTTTAAAGACTCCTTGAGGGTTTAATGCTTCCATCAGCCTTTCTGATCCAACTGATCAAAAGCCTTTAAGACGTCTTCAACTCTGGGGACCCTTCTTCAATTTCGTTATTGTGTTGATATAATCTATCTCATTGAATTTTTTTTTCGAAATATTTTCTACTCACATGGAATTCCTTTGTTTGACGATCTATCTTAAACCTGTTGAAGGTAAGGATCGTGAAGAACTTGTAGATGAGTACACTGGAAGCTAGATGCCAATGTTGTGAAATTTTTCTTTTTGCGCAATGACATAACTAACATAACCGCGCTGATTCTCCGTTGATTGGTGTTTTTTGCATTTCAGGACCCAACGTAGCAAAAAAAGCAGAGCCGGTATGTTTCCAAGCACTAGTGTTAAGTACCGCTGATGACTGTGTATAATCCCTTCCGAATCGAGTGCTGTTTGGTTTACCATCAACGAGATAGAATATCAATCTTTCGAATGGAAAGGCCGAATGGAACGAAAAATACGTCTTTCATTGCCTATAGGAAAGTGAACGTGTCTGACTGTCGGGGTAGTGGCATAAAATTCGTGGATGGCTTTCTGCATTGTTCCTTGGCACGTGACTAATTAGTTAAATGATTGAGTAACTCTTTCAGCTGAGCTCCGACAGGCAAACATCTTGGCTATTCGATGAACTTTTCACGAGAGCAATATTCGAGAATTCTCTTGTGCTGATTCTAAACTCTTTCCACTACTGTCAACATGCTAAATGAGCCAAATAAACTCCTCATCGACGCTGACGATAACGTCTTCTGAGCAAAAGCAAACTGAATAGGTGAGTAATCTCACTAGGCAGGGGTTAGGATTTGGTTTCGTGGATTTGAATAGCATTTCTTCAAGAACAAAATCCTCTGCGAGAGATGCTGTGCAGGGCTTTAGGACAATTGGATTTACTACGAGTTGGTCAACTTCGTTTCAGCACTTTCCATTAGGAGACCTTCACTGTTAGTGGAAGGCGTTGGGGAATCTAAAGTTCTAATGAATAAGAATACAACGAAGATTATCACACTCATTCAAAAACAATGGAGACGCACTTTAAATGGAATAAATGCATAGTGTTGTTCATCGTGAATTATAACATTCAAATATGAGTTGCAAAGAAACGCAAATCAAGGACCTCCGTGGCGCAACGTCTAATGTGCGAACCCCGGGAAGAGAAATCGTGGTTCGATCTGGCTTGGGGTCCGAGTTTTGCGAATATCTCAGCATCGTTATGGTTCATTTCAAATAATAATGAGAATTGTGGTACACAGTAAATAAAAAAGTAAACATTGTGAGTTTTTATACTTGCATCGTGTAACAGTTATAAGTCCAATAAGCTTCCATGGACAATCGCAATTCTGAAGAGGAAGCTGAAAACATAGGAGCCTTGTGGTCTTGTAGCATCAGGCTTCATTACGATTAGAAGCAAATGTCTATTGATATTAATAAAAAAAAAAGATAAAGAGAAAAATTAAAGATAAAAAAAATAAGGAGTTCAATCATCAATGCGCACCCTACTAAATTTTGTTTGGTCGATGAATGAAATGACTTTCCAAGTACAACAATGAAAGTAATTCATCTAGATAATGAAATAAAAGTCCTATTCACTTCGTATTACACTGTCTCAACGAATGAGAAAGCAGCGAAATTCAATAATTATAGAAATGAACTTTCACGACCGAGCAAAATGAAGCCAACACAGTGGTTTTTTCAGCGGTGGATGAGACGTGATTTCATGACCATATTCTGTTGTTAAGGGCTGTCTAGAGCACATTGGTTAAAGGTGCCCTGTAACACACACGTAGCCCTTGGTTCGATACTGCGCTATTGGTAAACCATATTTCCTTCCCTCTGGGATCGATAATTGGGATCAAACTTCTCTGAGAGGATAGTAGTACTGACGGAATACATCGGTAGGCCACTGTGGGTCGTTACAGAGGCCAGGTAAGTATTCAATCACCTTTAAAGATGCTTAATGAATTCGAAAGCATCGGGCATCGATCGGGGACTGGCGAGCACCGAATGCTTCATAACTTATTCTTTTTAGTCCGTTATTACTTCAAATCTAAGCGTTGTCATTAATGATGAAAGTCTGTTTACGTTATCAAAACACACGGAGCCCTTGGTTCGATGCGGCGCTATTGGTAAACCATACGAAGCACGAAGCAGTGCGATCAGTACGAAGGAAATTCTCAGGTATGAGCTTGTAAAAAAAAATTTACCTAAGCACTAAACAGAAAAATTTCAAACGAGACTGAAACGTTCTTTATGCCGTAGGGTTTCTAACATTAAACAAGTACAATTAGTATAATGAAGCGAGATTTTTCAATGTTTATTGTCATTTCCCCTGCACCATCCCTATTCCACTTACATGACAGATCTCCTCTGAGGACTTATGAATATTTTTGTTGTTACTCTACTATTCAATAATAGAGCGACATTTCTTGTATGAGTCTTCATCTTCTCTACACAGCTGACGATTCCACTAAGAATTCTGGATTCTGGGCTGTTGTTGGGAGACGGATCTCCTTCTGTGACAACAAGATGATTGAGAAGCGAAATGCACTCAAAAGTGGGTTTGACAACTTCTAGTGAAACGAACACTTTTCACTTGCCTACAGAGACCTTAGAAGCCTTCTATTTTTCGCTAAAGCGCTTGATTTCATCTAATTTAATAAGGTGATTGTGCTTGCACCAAATTGCGAAGAAGGAAAAAGTTCCGTTTCAATTAGTTGCTGGTATCAAAATAATTTATTAATAAAGTGCGTTAGGGCTGAATTAGTAAAATAAGAAGAATAATTAAATACTCGGCTATTACGGCGCGAGAGCCAAATTTAATGAAGCACATTTAACTCACATTTAATCCAATAACTTCGAAGTGGGTGGATAATATTCTCATAATTTGTACTGGCTTCTAGTTGTTATTGGCAGAGAAAGTATCGATAGTTCCTAAGACAAAAAGTGTCTTCAGTCTTTTTTCACTTATTAGACCTTAAGAAGAATCTCTCCCAACTCCGAACAGAACTAATAGCACATACCTTTTTATGTTCAAATAGGACACTTATTAAATACGACAAGCTTTGAAAGCTGGGAAGAAAGTGTTAAATTAAAAGGAGAAAAAAAATTTAAAAGCGAAAACATAAAAAAATTGAAAAATGCTTTTACAAGACATCACCAGTCCAATTTTCAAGACTTCATTCACTTTCATTCAGGAATGTACCAGAATAGGTCGCCGAGCGACGGGTCCACTCACTAGCCGGCTAATCAAATGAAAACAAAAATTCTCTCTGCTTTCGTTCTTCCACTGCTCATCAGTGTTTGAGCTGAAGTAGTTTCACTAGAAACGCATAATCTATGACCTTTTAACTTAAACACCATTTTAAATTAATAAAAAAAATGTCAGCTGCAACGAAAAAATAACAATAGACAAAGCTTAAGTGGGTTCAATGCCGATTTGTGCTTCGCAGGTCAATCCCGATGAGGGGTGATTGCTGATGGCAGAGTTGGGTAGAAAACTAGCTGAGCGAAACGCAGATCAACGGTGTTGGTGTCGCAGTGAGTAATGTGCGAGTCCCTTGTAAGAGAACTCGTGGTTCGATCTGGCCCAGGGTCCAAACTTTGCGAATATCCCAGCATCGTTGTGGTAGTAATTCACATCATACCCTGCCGTGAAAATTTATAGTAGGCAGGAAATAAAAGGTTAACACTTCCCAGGATCGACTTTCCATTAACCTTGACATTGGAATATGAATCCGTAGTTTTCTTGTTCAGCAATCGCGAGGTTGTTATACAGCATACATTTGCTTCCATAGAAAAACACACAATACAATACAACACAACACAACAGTAGCTGACGTTTCGGCAGTATCGCCTTCTTCAGAGCTTCTTGGAAGGTATACTGATATACAATTTATTAGGCCAAACGCTTCAATAACACTTACAAAAAGACGAAAAACCGGTAATTACATGATGAGCAGCTTCTCGAAAAACATCACTTTTTACGTGATTTCCCATGAGGAAGATTAGAACAGCTGATTATAGTCGTATATGATTGACAGGGGGCGGGTGTGGCGCAGTGATTGGAGACACCACTGCGACACCCATGTAGAATCGATCCCTGCGCCCGTGGCCCACCAAGCCTTCCATCCCTCCAGGGTCGGCAACTTGGTACCAGACTTGTCTCGGAGGATAGCAGCACTGGCTCGATACATCGGCAAGCCACCGCGAGTCATTGTAAAGGCCAGATATGCATTCACTCACCTCCAACGATGCTTAATAAAGTCGAATGCATGGCGCATCTTTCAGGGATTGATCAACGCAGAGAACTTTATCCTTTATCTTTTATGACTGATGACTGTACCACCCCACATCAGAAATTGATGTGATGATAGGGTGACATGTCGCGTATGACCTCTGGGCATTCATCCCTGCTATTATTATATTATTATAGGCCTCTTAATCATTCTAGGCTTTGTGGGATTTTACAAAAGCCTTAAGAAGTTTTCGCGCTGGTGTTTTAGTCTGCTGTGTGAGGATATTGACTTTTACCTCAAAATCGTTTCCACTATGCTTTTGTATCTTATGCGTGCCTAGTGGGGTACTTTGTCTTAGTTTTTGTTTGCCATTTAAGTGTTCTTTTATACGGATACACAATGGTCTGCCCGTTTCGCCAATATATTCATCTCCACAATTATTACAGGATATCAGGTATATCGTACTTGACGTTGATTGTTTGTACTTAAAGTGATCGTAGCTCAGTACGAAAAGCATCTCGGGCCTGTTACAGGCTCGTGTGAAAGATATTGTTGTCCAACTCTTCGTTCTCGAGGAGTTCGTCAGTCAGTGACTGAGGAAGTTGAATGAGGGTTGAATGAAGCATTGTAGATGGTAAAGCTCTAAAAGCTCTCGGCGTTGATCAATCCCTGAGGGATGCGCCATGCATTCGACTTCATTAAGCATCGTTGGAGGTGATTAAATGCATATCTGGCCTTTACAATGACTCGCGGTGGCCGGCCGATGTATCGAGCCAGTGCTACTATCCTCCCAGACAAGTCTGGTACCAATTTGTCAACCCCGGAGGGATGGAGGGCTTGGTGGGCCATGGGCGCATTTCAAGTGCGCGCGGCAGTGGCGCCTCCAACCACTGCGCCACACGCGCACCCTATTGTAGATGGTACGTGTGGAAAATATGCAGATCTTTTTTACTGTTCTTATTTTTTGATCGTACCTTTTCTTATTAGCCTTCTGTTCTAGGAGGAACGCAATGACGTTTACATACGAACGATAAACCTCATGACTAGATTTCATCCATTCTTCTCTTAACATCCTCTCTCTTTGAAAAAAGCAGCTATGTTCTAACTACCTATGAATTGCTATTATTACAACAACATATTGCTTTCAGGTATTAATCAAAGAAATGGATGAATAAATGAATTAATGGATGGAAGGATGCGAGAATGGATGGGTAGGTAGATAAATAACGAGGATTTTCTCACATTCCGAGAAAAATATCTCAGTAACGCACTATGAGTGCTATGGTAAGTGCAAAATTCTTTTTATAAATTTAACCACAATGATGCTGAGATAATTGCAAAACTCCGGACCGCAGGTGTCTGCAGTAGGGAGCGAACGCGATATTGTCCTTACCGGAGAGTAATGCGTTCACCACCACACCATGCTGGTCCTTCATTCCGGCTGTCTCTTAGCTAGTTCTATCGATCTCAGCATCATTCAAGATAACGTGTTCTTAAAGGTTTTCGCTGTGATAATTTACTGACCAACCTTCGCGACAAGTCACAACAAGAGTAAGATTTGAATAACAACTAGATTAAATACTTAAATGAATTAAAGGGTGAGTAGCCCAGCGAGAGTGATTTCTACCATCACGAGCACGGTTCTGGTTCGGTTCCGCTACTGGCTCACCAAGCTTCGCATGCTTCCGAGGTCGGGAAATTGGTGCCAGCATATCTGCAAATACTTAACTACCTACTATCTAAATGGGAGTGCTCATAGTCGGCTATCCCAGGGCGCCCGAGAAAATCACCTCGAGCAGCGTTGACAGGCTTTCATGATGAAAAGAAAATCTTCAAGCACAACGTGTAAAAATTTGCTAGGCCTTCCTGGATGATATGGGTGCGTGTGGCGCAGTGGTTGGAAGCGCCACTGCGACACACGCACGTGGAATCGATCCCTGCGCCCATGGCCCACCAATCCTTCCATCACTCCGGGTGTCGGCAAATTGGTACCAGACTTGTCTGGGGGGATAGCAGCACTGGTTCGATACATCGGCAGGCCACCGCGAGTCATTGTAAAGGCCAGATATGCATTCAATCACTTCCAACGATACTTAATTAAGTCGAATGCATGGCGCATTCCTCAGGGATTGATCAACGCCGAGAGCTTTATCCTTTATGTTTTATTCGTGGATGATGGATACGGAGAAGCAATCGAATGTGAGAAGTATTAGGATCCGCAAAGACATTCATGTATAACGTCAGTGACGTCTATTTTCATGTGCATGCAATATACACATATACATAGCTCGACACCAACACCGGCGCCCACACACATACACGCACACACACCCACACACATACACATATACACATAACTGAAACAATTTGTCAGAATTTTTCTACCAGGGTCGAATTCAATAGTAAATTCAGAAACATCTCCTAATATAATTCAACACTGGCCATTGTGTACGGACCGAGTCTATGAGTTCTACACAAAACTACGATAGTGGTTACAACTTTAAAAGACTTAGAAAAGATGTAAAATTTGACCCTTTTAGGCTTTCATTCTGCTTTCATTCCAGAAAAAAAAGGAATGGATGAATGCTCCATGAGCAAGCAGATGGTGAGGTGTGTCATTTATGCGGAAAATTCGGATGAAGCGCTGTTGTGGTGGACCTAATTTCCAATTCAATAGTCCATACCATCATCTTATTTGCAATTCACGAATAATTCTTCATTGATGCGTTAAGTACGCTAGACAAATGGGTTCATTTTTCCACAAAATTCGTTTACAATATAAAATATACAACCGAACTGAACTGTGAGCAATTGGACATTCTCGTCTATTAGACCGTATGAGCTCTGAATGGAGGTGGTCACGATTTAGTAGTAAGAAGAGAGTTAAAGAAGAAATAGAGCGGAGCTTCTTCACGGAAACATTGTCTCCTTTGATTCATTACTAACTTGTCATTATACTGATTTGAAGTAGACATCACCTACACCTAAAAATTAGCGCTGAATGCTCTCTGGAAAGGTCAAGGCCACGGTGTTAATCAACAGCTAATTTACAAGCATGCGAAGTAGGAAAACATTTCTTATTAACGTATATTAGAATAAAAACAGCACTATAATGCTTGCACTTTTCTTGGAACTTGTTAAAATTCACCATAACTCCAGCTTAGGGGACGCGTGCGGCGCAATGGTTGGAGGCGCTACTGCGACACGCACGTGAAATCGATCCCCGCGTCCATGGCCCGCCAAGTCTTCCATCCCTCCAGGATCGGCGGACTGATACCAGACTTGTCTGGGAGGATAGCAGCGCTGGTTCGATACAACGGTAGCCCACCGTGGGTCATTGTAAAAGCCAGATTAGCATTCAATCACCTCCAAGTATACTTAATGAAATCGAATGCATGGCGCATCCCTCAGGGATTGATCAACGCCGAGTGCTTTTTTTATACGTTTCAGATAATGTAACATTTACACTGAGATGTTCTTCGAATCTCGGCTGAATTTCAAAATCTGCTGAACACATTCCCTTGCAAGAAAAAACGCTATAGGAAATAACACGTCACATTACGAAATATGTAAAAGCATTCCAACGTTGAAATACATTGAATGTTATGAAAGGCTGAGTCATAGCACTTTAGAATTCATTATGAAAATGAGCCAAAGGGCGGAGGACTTGGAGGCGTCCTAAAACATATAGCGTCCATAAAGTAATACTCTGATGTAAATCGGAGAAACAGCTGTGTCCGGATCTTTTCAAAGCATAAAGAAGGTAAATAAGATCGTGTTGAAGTATTAGAGTGACTAGAAGTCATGACCAAACTCGTAGCTCCGCCTCCTGAAGGACGAGTTTGACATGGGTTATACGGTAAATAATGCCGTCAAAAACAAATTCAACATGAATTCCCTTAAACATAAATAAGTAACTCACTGCAATTTTGTTTATTAGTAAGTTAATACAGAGTTATAAGAAAAAATTCACTGTATCTACTGTTTTGACATCACAGCCTTTTTGAGAGAGTGGTAGTACCTGGCAGTTTTGATTGCCAGCTGCTCCTGTTCCAGTCCAGTACCATGGCAGGTCTGCCGACGCTCGGCTGTATAGAAATGTTTCACCTTGAGGGTACTTGGTGTCCCAATCGATTGATGTATCGTAGAAAACGACAAGAAGTGTTTTTTTTTTGGAAAAAGTACGATGAACTGTAAGCTTAACAAAACACATGTTGACAAAGGTGTATGTTTTTCTTAGATTTGTCACTCTGCTTACTAGAAGTTAACAATCCTTTCGATGCCGACTTTGCCTCAATCATTGTATAGACAAACGGCGGCAATTTAGTTCTATTCTAAGCATACACGATGTATTTTAAAAAAATACCTCACTGTGGTCGTAGGGGTAGTGTACTAATAGTGATAAAGGATAAAAGGATAAAGCTCTCGGCGTTGATCAATCCCTGAGGGATGCGCCATGCATTCGACTTCATTAAGCATCGTTGAAGGTGATTGAATGCATATCTGGCCTTTACAATGACTCGCGGTGGCCTGCCGATCTATCGAGCCAGCGTACTAATAGTGATAAAGGATAAAAGGATAAAGCTCTCGGCGTTGATCAATCCCTGAGGGATGCGCCATGCATTCGACTTCATTAAGCATCGTTGAAGGTGATTGAATGCATATCTGGCCTTTACAATGACTCGCGGTGGCCTGCCGATCTATCGAGCCAGTGCTGCTATCCTCCCAGACAAGTCTGGTACCAATTTGCCGACCCCGAAGGGATGGAAGGCTTGGTGGGCCAAGGGCGCATTTCACGTGCGCACCGCAGTGACGCCTCTAACCACTGCGCCACAAGCGCCCCACTGTTAGTGATGAGATTTATAATCAGAACGATGCCGCACCGGGCTGACCAAGCCTCTTATCCCACCACGTTCGGAATACTGATACCAGCCTTGCCTGAGAGCATTTCACTTCCTGCAATCTATGGGAGAACGAACGCTCTAGTCGGACTATTCGAGGGCTTTGGAGAGAATGGTCTTAACCACCGTTCAAAAACAATCATTAAAAAGACAAAAATCCTCAAGCAGCAGTCGAAGCCTTACCCAAAAGCTTGGAAGATTTTCGTGGACAATGGATGCGAGGAAACGAATCGATTGTGAGAAGTGCTGGAAGCCGCAGTGTAGGCTTGAAGACGGATTATACAAAAAAAGTTATAAAATACAACCAAAATGATGATGAGATATTTGCAAAACTCCAGATTGCAGGTGTAAACAATGACGATCGAACACCTTATTACCCCTTCCGGAGGCTAACGCGTTCACCATGCATGTTCTTGGTTTTACCGTTCGCTCGCCTAGTTTTCCATCCACCAGTGCCATCAGCAATCACCTGTCAACGGGTTTGATCTGGGATGTACAAATTGGCATTGAACTCAGTTAACCTGAGGCCGTAGTCGAAATCATAATGTCTACTTTTTTATTCATTGCCTGCTCCATTTTTTTTTGCAAATTTCTCAGCATCATTATGATTGGATTTCACATAATTCCTTGTCGTGAAGAGCTGTGGTAGTTAGTGAATAAAAAATGTTAATAATATTGTGGTTGAAATTCCAAGACTTTCGCGTTCTTGAGAGCAACAGCGATCCAAAGTCAGTGTTCACAGCAGTTTTCTTAGCGATTTTATCTTCTTAGTCGAATCTGTTTGAATCCAGCGGAATAGAGCATAACACTAATGAGCCCTGGCCGGTGGTTTCCGAGGGTACGGGCAGTTCTGGATCAACTATCCATTCATGCTCATCTATTTTCATGATGAACAATTCCTTTGTAGCAATCGGAATAAAATTTATACTCGATACTTACTCGGTAATTGAACAGCCCTTCCTTACTAGTTCTGTAGTCCCCAGCATAATCCCCATTTTTTTCGGAGATTTGCTGGTTTAGCCAATGTGCTTCCCCGGAATCGCGTGGTCAGCTTGGCATAGTCTGCTCGAGGTCGTCACTACCACAGGCAGTCGCAGCTCTTGTGGACCAGAAGGAGGTTTGCCACCATGCGACTAATTTGATAACAAGACGGTGGTGGATCTTGGTATTGGTTTACTCTTAGCTAGGCTTTCTGATGGAAAATGCGGACTCCTTTTCAGCTTGGGAAACCCTGCGAGGGGGATGAATCCGCCTCTGTACCTCACAACCCGACACCCAGGAACACCTCCCAGCCACGATGATGCGGCAAACCGTTGGCGTGAATAACATTTATATCATCTTCAAAAACTTAAAAACCTTAGCTTAAAAAAACTTAGCTTTGTGCTAACTAATAACAACACCGATTTCTGCACGATGTGCGCGATGATATATGTCAGGAAGAAAAACAAGTAGTTATCAACGGACATTATCATTATATTCTCCATTAGCATCGTGTATAAAAGGGCATCACTGAAGGAGTGTGCCCCATTCGGGGAGACGGACCGTGGAGAAAGACCTGACTCGACACGAAGGCGAAGCCGCCACATCGAGACGAATAACAAACGTGGACCATCGAGTCGGATCGTCGGCTCTGATGAAGACGAAGACGTCGAAACGTTAGCCGATAATAAACATTATTATCAACCTATCGTAAGCTCATCAAGGAAAAATACATATTGATTAAGCAAACCGATGTTCAACGAGAGTCGGTTTCGAAGCTTCAAACTTATATCTTCATTTTCCAATTCGAGATGTGATTTTTACGAGGTGTACTAGATTGACAACAATATTTTCCTGTTACTCTTCTTGTATTTTGCTTGCTACTTTTTTCTGTTTCGTACTAAAAACAAGCTTGGATAATACCTCGAAATGAAAACTTAGCATAATTACCGCCTTACGGGCGTCCATTCCTTGATGGATGCGAAGTACGTCTGACATGAACATTTTCAATTTCATTTCGACAGGAGCTTAATTGAACTCTCTTCTTCACTCTACATATTACAATTGGCTTTTCGGATCCTTCTGATCCACTTTGTGTTTGGAAGGTAAAGTTGAATAATTCAAACAATTTTCCACTATTATTATCGCCGCTAACTAGGTCTGCTTTCCTCCTGGATAAGGGCATCGATTGCTATCGACTTACCTAGGAAGAGTACTTTCGGATGCACAATGACTGGTAGTCGTAGCAGTAGCGAAGACAAGGGACTCCACAGCGCAGCCATCCAGAATTCCAGACTCGCTAATGTACTCGCTAAGTTTTTAACGACACTCATAACGAAGACCAAAAATTTCTCAAATATCATCTGAACCCATGAAGCAAACCGGAGCCCTTCATGTATACGAGGAAACGAATCATCTGAAAGAGCTACTGGCATTTACAGAATACGGGGAATCCTGATCGATTTCGTATTTGGAAGGTAAAGTTGAGTAATTCAAGTAATTTGCTACTACTATTATCGCCGCTAACTAGGTCTGCTTTACTCCTGCATAAGGAGCTATATAGGGGCATCGAGCGCTATCGACTTGCACGGTCATGTAACAAAAAAAGAAGACCTCTATCCTAACATATACGGGGTTCCAGAAAATTTTCCAGCTAGTAAATTTCCAAAATTCATATCTATTTACATTTGCTAAGCTGTCTGCCTCACAAGAATTTCGTCCATTTCTGAAAAAAAAGCGAAAAGAAACTAGGGCAAATCTCAATGGCCGTAGTTCATCTTCTCAGTTTTCTCATTGATCTCAGAATTTGGAGTTTTTCACGCGCTAGCAATGTTGGCTGCATTTCATTTCTTGACTAGCTTAGTGCTTAGAAGTGCCCATCAATACACACTCACTTGGTATTTGGCTCGATCCCTAGGCCCAGTGCTCACCATAGTTTCCATCACTCCGAGTTCGGCTAGTTGTTACCGTACCTGTTGGGGAAGATAGCAAAACCAATATGTATCGATAATTGGCCATGACCAGCTATTCATTCGATACCTCAGCGATGATACGAATGGGCTCAAATGCATGGCACGTCCTTATGGGATTAATCAACTCCGAATGCTTCCCTTCTCATGCTTTACTTCTTTTCTTCGGGATTACACACTTTTTTCTAGTTAATGACAAAATCTGTCTGTTGTCGACTGATTTATCAATAGGCGTCCACTAGCAGTGTTAACTTTAGCAAGAATATCGCTCTAGTAGGTCAGGTCGATGAAAAAAATTGTTTTGATTTATAGCAACCTATGGAGCAGTTGTTGGAGACGCCGTGCAACACACGTGGAATCGATAACCACGCATGGTCCACCAAGCCCTCAATCCCTCCGGGGTCGGCAAATAGGTACCATACTTGACTGCTAGGAGAGGAGCACTGGCTCGATACATCGGTAGGCCACCACGGGACATTGTAAACGCCAAAGAAGCAATCAGTCACCTGCAAACGATGCTTAATGAAGTCGAATGCATGGTGCATAACTCAGGGATTGATCAACGCCGACAGTTTCATCCTTTATTTATCCTTTGCTTTGGCTGATGCTTGAGGTTGTTCATTTCATACTGAATGTCTCAGATTGCTGGTCGAATCGATTCTCCCTGCAGTCCTGAGATAGATGGGCTAGAGCGTTCCCAATTGGATTGGGTAGAGAACTTTTCCCTGATAATTTCAGCACCAACTCACCGACTACGGAGGGATGAGAGACTTGGTGAGCCTTGGTTGGGGACGAACTAGCACTGTGATAATGATGGCCGGCATCGCTACCACTGCACTATCCGCTCCCTGTAATTGAATTAACATTACCTTATTGGATTGTTAATCTAACACAATTGTTGAAAGCGTTTATTGGGTTAAAGGCGAAAAACGCCGAAACCTTAGCCGAACAAACATCCTTATCAACCTTGTGTTGGCTTTATAGTCCAAGAAGGCATTGATTATTAATGCTGAGGTTCAATGAGGATTGGCTTGAAAAATCATGAGTTAGCATTGTTTAAACAGTCTGACGACGAATGGTACCTATAGGTGTCACGATGAGTTTGTGCAAGAGAGCGATATGATAGGCATAGGTCTCACATCATCTGTGGTTTGTTTTGATGAGCGAAAATTCGCTTTTCCCCATACTTTTTTCCCATACCATATGTTTCCCATACTTTTTGCAACTAATCAGTAGCTTATCCAATGCAGATGTCACAGCCAGCGTCCATAGAAGGAGTTCCTCCCAATGATTTCTCATTTAATGATTCATAAGAAAGATCCCTCTCCACGAATTCATTTCGTACACGAGAGAACAATAATGTTGAAGAGAGTGTACGGTATAAGGAATGTGGCTAGTGAAGAGGCGCAGAACTCCTCTACCTACGACCTGGGATTCGACACTTCGGGAAGCTTTTCGCTAAGGCAAAATGATAAATCATCGAGAACACTTCTCCAGAGTGGTTAGATGTTCGCAGAGTATGCATTCATCCGTGTTCTTCAACAGTGTATTTTCCTTTATAAACAGCTATGAAGTCTTTTCATTACAACTATAACTGATGTGTCGGAAAATTGGCACCAAATTGTCTGAGAGCATAGCATCACTTTCTCGACACATCGGTAGGCCACCACGAGTCATTGTAAACGCCAGATATGCATTCAATCACCTCCAAACGATGCTTAATGAAGTCGAATGCACGGCGCATCCCTCAGGGATTGATCAACGCCGAGAGCTTTATCATTTTCACCGTAGCATATGCTCAGCCTATTCAAGCGAAGCCTATGGTACACCCCGCTAGTTTTGGACAGTGACTCCTTTTGCCTTTTGCCGACTACCGATTGACTTTGCAATCGCTATGGCTAAATCATGGCGATAGTATGAAACGAAAAAATCTATGAAAACATAATAGCCACAGACAAAGTCTCTTCTGTAATTGTGTTACGGCCGCAACTCCTGATGTGCACCAATCATCGAAAAATAGTGGAGTGTTATCGTAAAACCGTCATCGCAAGCACTGTGCAGCATCATTTTTGAGAAGCAATGCGTTGTTCTCTAATTTTCAATCGCTATAATGAGGGTGTATTAAAACTACAAGGTAGACAACGTTATATTTTTTGTAGAGCACATACAACTTCATTAAATGCTGACGTCAGTGCACTAGCTTTCTTTGGTTTTCAAAAACTGTTTTATTCTGAGAAGCCTTTTTAAGCGATTGCGACAATTCCTCCCAACGGTTTACCGCCTCACCGTGGCTGGAAGGTGTTCCTGAGTGTCGGGCTTCGATGTACAGCGTGGGACTCGTCCCCCCGGTGGGATCCCACAAAATGAGAAAGAGTCCGACGTTTCCATCAGGAAGCCTAGCTAAGGGTGAACCATTACCAGGATTCACTATCTCTCTGGTATGAAATTAATTGCATGGTGGCAAATCTCCCTATGGTCTATAACGACACGACTGCTTGTGATGGTGACGACCTGGAGCAGACTTTGGCCAGGCTGACCTTGGAACTCCGAGGAACGACAACAACTAAACCAGCAAAAGTTCAAAAAAATGAAGATAATGATAGGGCCCGCGCAGTCAATGATCCTTAGTATCTGTTTGTTCTGATCAAATCACAGCTATCCAATTAACAACGTTCATCCGAGAGACACCAACAACTTAGAACTTTTAACGTGTGTCCTTTTACCTTACTGACTTCAGCGAGAATCTAGCAACTGGCAGACTTCTGGGCTCTGCGGTAGTATACACTTACCTTAATTGGATTTTTGAATGGAAATGTAGGACTTGTTCTTTGTAGAGGCGAACTACCAGCTGTACATAACATTCCCATACTGAAGTAATGAACACCTGCCAACCACGATTCGATAGCAGACCGCTGGAAGTAGGTGACATGTAAATTTTGAAATGCAAATTACATTAGAAGAAAATGCTACTAAATTTCAAAAACTTGCGAAATTCTGGTAGGAAGAAGCAGTGTATTTGTTAAAATTCTGTTCCCAAATGAATTCAATACAAGGAACTAGCACGTAGATATACCGTCACTTTCCGGGAATTCTCTTTGAATCTCACAAAGTCGCCTGATTTACTGAAGCTTTCAAAATCATTCCAAAGAGGATCCTTACTTCTGTTATTTGAAGACGCTGGTTGCAACCTCAGCACTGACAATGGGATTTGTAGCAAACGAGAAAATGGTGTCCGATTAGTTCTCAAACAGATTCCTACACTATGAGTCACAATGACCATAGCGTGCAAAATATACGTATTGACTGCGCAGACTTGAGAGCCTGCTCACCCATCTGCCGTGTTCGTCGGCTATTCTAAGAACGTTTTCGTTTACAAATTGAAAAGCTTTCTTTATTAACTACTGGATTTCTGTCAGGCTAACGGTAAATTCCAATAAATTCTGTTATTGTATTGGTTCGTTGTTGACCGAGCTTCAACAGAAACGTAAAATTCCCGTTATAGTTCGAGTGAGTATTTAGACGGATTTAGCCGACGATTCTATCGGTTTTACCTACTGAGACGCTTCGATTGCTCTTCCTCACATATCGTGCCTACCGCATATCTTCTTCTTTTTTCAGAAGGTCTTTCTACAGTGAGTGACCTACGGAGCTAGAAAGATTCGTATGTGAGGGCTCGTTGCTTGATAATCTATGGTCTTCACGCCTCATAAAGAAATTGAATGCTGACGAAGAGTGTTTTTTTTCTGAAACACTCAAAATTTGCCGTGCTGCGCTGTGCCAGGTCTTAAATCACCACTTGATGAGGGGCGATTGTGGAGCGAAGGAAGTACATTTCCTTGTGAATACATGGGGTTGAAGGTATTTCCGTGATTGTTCAAGCCCATTGTTCGAGTCATATGAGACATGTCCGATACAAATTTTGAAGCTTCGAAGGATTGTAGCACGCATTCTTTAGAGGCTCTCGTAGTATCATATTTAACATGGCCTGTAACATAGCACATAGCAGACGTGTCTCACAATACACAAATCGTCGTTAGTTCTATTCCACCACCAATGCCAACTATGCCTTTCATACCTTCGTAGTCGCCGGACTGGTACTATACTTGTCTGTGAGGATAATAACACTAACCTAGTGTAGCCAGTAGATCCTTACAGGAGAATGTTTGCGGCAATTATGAACTAAATCATCTCTACAATGTTGAATGGAGCTCAATGCATGGCATCTCCTTAGAAGACTTATCAAACCAGAAGGTTTCTCCTTTTAACGTTTATTCTTTAAACTTTTTCTTCCAACTCAATGATTCAATCAACCATGCGAAGAAACCGACACAGTTCATTTTACATTTAATCGACTTATGAACAAGCTCTAGACAAGCAGCCGAAATTTAAACGGTCTTGATTTTATCTAATGATTGAAACGTGGGTTAAACGTATAGTCCGGAACGTGGTTGTAATAAGGATAAGTCGGATTATTAAATACTGGCATTAAGTATTCATAGATACAAACGAGAAATATCACACATAAGGAGTAGATGGAGGCGATAATCCACAGTTCTCGTTTACTCCACTGAATTTCCTCGATTACTTCAAATGAGTAATTTTGACTGGGCATCTGAAAGCTTTACGTTTGAAGTACATGGAAATTTAATTATGGACACAATAATTAAAATATTAACAAAGATAACAAAAACGGTTTACCGCCCCGTCGTAGCTGAGAGGTTGTCCTAGGCGTCCAGCTGAGATGTATAGTGGGCTATTCAACTCCCTGACAAGGTATCCCAAGCTGAGAAGGAGTCCGGCGCTTCCATCAGGAAGCCTAGCTAAGAGTAAACTAATGCCAGGATCCACCACCGTCTCGTTATCAAATTAGTCGCATGATGGCAAACCTCCTGGTCCACAAGGGCTGCGACTGCCCGTGGTAGTGAGGACCTCGGGCAGACTATGGCCAAGCTGACCATGTGATTGCGGATAATTACATTGGCTAAACCAGCAAATCTCCGAAAAAAATGGGGATTATACTGGGGCCGTCACAAACAGTGAGGATAGACCATCCAAGTATCCAGGTATCCAAGTAACAATAACTATAATATCAATGCTTAGTTTGGAGCTTCGATGTCTCATCTCTATGAGTTTTTCTGATATCGGCACATTCTTTATTCGTTTGTTTTCCATGTGGTCGATGCACATTGGTAGTAAATCCGGTTTATTTTGACGAGTATGACGTTTATTAATACCATCTCGTGATTCATAGCTCATTTATGGTCGCAAACGGATCTGGAAGAGGACAGTTTAACAAATTCGTCTTCCTGGATAACTTCCTTTTGAACGTGCTTCTATCCTCTTAGAATCCACTCTAGCGTTCTTCCCGTCCATGCGCCTGTGGTTACGCATCTTCCCACTAAGCGATTGATCCATCTGCTTTCTTTTAGTTCCATATTTTTCCCCATGTGATGCTTGTATAGCGTAAAAACGTCTGCCGAGTGCCTTGCGGATTGTGCGTGAAAAATTCCTACGTGTTTGATGTGTCAACCGAAATTTTTGCTCCGTAGCAAAACACTCAGGACAGGAAGGACAATGTCTTACCTTTTTCTCTAGTGCCTCTTCTTTTTCCATGGGAGGGTATGATATGAAGAACAAATACAGGAATTGTGAGATATAGGGGAAGACTCAAAACCCAAACTGGGCTTCGAATCAGAGATAACCCTTGCGGGGTGCGCACGTTCGCCTGCTATCCACCACACTAATCCGACTAGCAAACACTGATATCAAATTGGTGCAGAAAGAATGGCTGCTTTCGTCCTTATGAGATTTATGAGTAGATCTTGTGCTTGCTTCTACTTTTTCTCTCTATCATAGTAGCTTCTGTGGTGCAGTGGTTAGAGGCGCCCTGCGATACACATAGGATCGATCCCCGTACTCTATACTCGCCAAGCCTTCCATTCCTTCGGGGTTTGCAAATTGGTACCAGACTAGTCTGGGGGATAGCAGCACTGGCTCGATACATCGGCAGGCCACCGCGAGTCATTGTAAAGGCCAGATATGCATTTATTTTCCTCCAACGATACTTAGTGAAGTCGATGCATGGCGCATTCCTCAGAAATTGTTTAATGCCGAGAGCTTTAGGCTCTTTTATCCTCTATCATTTTAAAGCTTACTTCTTGCTTAACCATGAGGTTTGTCCTACGTTCTTATGCGGCAGATAATTCATCTTCCATTAATTATACACGATAGATACGACCAATACAATGAATACGTCGGGGTAAAGCTCTTAACAGCTTCTTCAAAGTTGGCAGATCTATGCAGCAGTGATCAATTAAAAATGTAAGGTCGTGTTTAGCGACCATAATTTGGACAACTAATTCCATAGACTATGAACCAGTAAGAAACTACGGAACTCTGCTTAATTCAGCATAATCAGCAGAGCTCTTAGCAACTGCGAATCGCATTGAAAGCACTTTGACGGATATAATAAAAGGATAAAGGATAAAGCTCTCGGCGTTGATCAATCCCTGAAGGATGCGCCATACATTCGACTTCACTAAGTATCGTTGGAGGTGATTGAATGCATATCTGGCGTTTACAATGACTCGCGGTGGCCTGCCGATGTGTCGAGCCAGTGCTGCTATCCTCCCAGACAAGTCTGGTACCAATTTGCCGACCTCGGAGGGATAGAAGGCTTGGTGGGACATGGGCGCAGAGATCGATTCCATGGCGCCTCCAACCACTGCGTCACACACGCCCTTGACGGTTATAATGCTTTAAGGAAGTGGTTAACGACTCAGTCGCGGAAGAAAGCTTCTTCAAGGAATTCGTCGCTTCCTGAACTTTGGGATTCTAAGTTTATAAATAGACTCGTCCTTAACGTCAAAAACGCGTCGAAGCTTATGCGTCCCATTTTGGTTAATGTAGTCATTCTTGATTATCCTACTGGAAATTCTTTTAGAAATTGCCCATTATTTTTGCGCGAATCGAATAGAATAGCACTATTGAAAGTTCCCTCATAGTTGAAAAATCTTAGGACATGGTGATATTCCTGTGTTTCTGCATCGGATTTCGATGATTGCAGTTACAAGTTAAGACCTTATCTATGAAACAGAATCCCTATCGGAAACCTGTTTGCAAAACTGGTTCGGATTCATCCAACCATCCAGTGTTCTTCATCAACAAGCAGTTCAGCTTATGGTAGCGAAGATCTCCTTGGTCACACTGGATGCGGTTGAACTTATGCGACGATGAGTGGTCCCCCATCGGTTAACAATCCTTTCCTTTGAAGATATGTCCTCATGCAGACTGCTAGAATTACGTGCCTTTCGTGGATTCTAGCTTGTGGGCAGTCCGTAATGGTACTATCTGCTCTTGAAATTATGTCTCTGTTTATGCTTTTGATCGCAATTTGGAAATAAGAAGAAGCAATCTGGATGACACTCGTCAAGAGAGGAATTTGAGATCTGGAACTGGAGTAACTCCGCAACCGTAAATGGAAAGATTAGACTGCAACTTTTCCACTATTAACTCCGCATCATGGACCAAGATGGTCGATAATAATATCACGTTCATTCATCAAAATTGATGAAGGAACCTATTCACATAGGTTTCGATGTACTCCTTTGGACTGGATCCTTTTTAAGCTGTTTCCATGGAATAAAGTAGGAATTAACTCTTTGGCCGTGATGCAGTGATACGACGGAGTCTTAAGCATTGAGGAACTAAGACGCATTCAAATAGCTCGTAATCCTAGAGCACGTATTCCTCAATATGTAATGCAAAAAAAGGAAGCTTTTTAGAACATCGACGTATGCGACTGTTTTTCAGCGATGAAAGTTATTCTTCAGCATACTGCCGGCTAATGATAGCAATGGCAGCAATAGTCTCACCTGTAGTCTCGTTGATCGTCGAGTGACTCGAACGGTAGCCAGTAAATCCTCCAATCCTGTCCGGACCTGGTGCTGTTCGATTTTTCACCGACGAAATTGCATGTCGGATTTCGGAAGGGAGAACCAGTGGTACAACATATCCATGCTCTTTTATTTCATATGACTGGAGGTGGACGTGGCTATCTTAGAAATCTGAGTAGTATTCGTGAATGATTTTCTCCATTGTCTTTGTGGACACTATTATTGTTCCGTCTGGTAGTCGAAGTACAGTCATCTTGGTCTTGTAATTGGCAAAGCTTTGGCGGGCTTTGCGAATGCTTTTCCCAGCCTCTGCAGCTTCGACCATTACTGCTGCTCTTCTCTCTTTAAGATCTTCTTTTATCGCCTGTCGCGGTTGCCTGCAGCTCGTGCGAGTCCACGCAGACGTATTAGCTCGAGAGTTTCTGGAGGCAGACTTCTCTTGGTGACCTTCGAACTCTCAGCTTTCATGGCGCTAAAGTGAAGATGTTCAATGAGCCGAATCGTAAACGTCCGATTCGGTTTGTAAGCTGTTCGAATGAATCGATGTTCATGGACAAACTCGTGTTGACGAGAACGCCGACACCGCCTACTCCTCTACTGTCGCATGTTCCGAGGAACAGTTCTTCTCCAATGTCATAAACGGTGTTGAATGGGTGGCGTCGTCTCGTCTCGGCCAGGCCGATGACGTCGTACCTTATCATTCTTGCTTGCATGAGCAAGTCCTCTATCGAGGACTCGGATGCAAGTGTACGTGCGTTGTAGGTACAGATCGTCACCATAGTTCTTGATCCAGGCAGCTTCCATTGTCCCTGAGATTTTAGCAGCCTCCCCGTACTCGCCCTACCCAACGCTGCGAAATTGGGGACTCTCGGGGTCAAGGTGATGAGGCCCGTTTTTTTCTTTACTGTGTTCAGCATTTTGATACCCACGTAAGCTTGCTGGGCTCTGAACGTGGGGGCTGGGTATTTTAAATAGTATTTTTACGCCACGATTTTCAAACTGACAGCAAATAACATGTTAACAAGTCGATTTTCTACAGTTCCACTTCCATGCGATCCCGAGACGGTCGCCGTGGTCTAGGGCTGGGCGAAGTCCTACTTTCTCAACCTCGTCGCTTCTCCAATTGCAAGCTTTGATGGAAAGAGAGAAAAAAAAAGAAAGAAAAAGAAGAACACAGAATTTTACTGCCATTTTCAATGCATACATGACACCGCGTCACATATTGTGCGGCATCTCAGCATTTCTTGCATTTGATCCGTTTCCCTATTTCCCTTGTCCACGATGGTTCTCGCACTTGCGTTTGGGGTTCGGTTGCTGCTTGAGTATTCTGGTCTTCTTCATGGATTTTGTTGAATACTGGTAAAGTTCTCGCTAGAATCGTTGGATAGGTATGCTAGGGCGTTTCTAGGCCTCCACCACAAGCAGTCACCAACCTTTATGGAATAGAGCAAACCCCCCAGAGAAATCTGGTACCGATTTCGTAACCATGAAAGAATGAGTGGCTTAGTCAACCCGGTGCTTTATCAAACTTAGGCATTGCATGTGTTATTGAAGGCAATCTCTACCACTGCGCCACTTGCACCTCTATCACCTTGGGATAAATAAATATGGCACTTGTTGGCAAATTTTAACGCTCAGATTTTAAAGGTTTTATTTGAAATAATGAAGTCCATAATACACAGAGATAAAAGTATTTACTGGATTAGGTGACCATTGCATTGAGCTCAAGACGATAGTTTGTCTAATGAAAGAAAGAATGATAGTGGCAAGGCCGCTAGCCTTCCAACGCACAAGGGTAGGTCAGTGCCTGCGGTGAAGACCTGGAAGCATCCTATTACAGCTTTCAGGATTCCAGTGAAAACTTCACTCAGCCGGATTCATTGAACATGTAAATAAGAGCATCCTTTCTTCAAGTTTAACCTATATCTTGAACTCGATCTTGTCCATAAATAATGGCTGCAGGACAACAAAATGTTTAGATGAAGTGATGCTAGCGCACAACATGTGAACACGAGCCTTGTATGTACCTAATCAAGTAACACTTACCCGTTTAGATTAAACGATTAACGCACAGTTACTTTTACATGATATTCTAGCTATCATACAATAAAATGCGCATGTAGCGAAGTGGTTTGTTGGCCTGCAATACACACGTGGTCCTTGGTTCGAACATGCGCCACATGCTCATCAAGCCTTCCATCACATCGCTATCGACAGACTGCTACCAGACTTCTACTGCGAAAGTAATAGTACTGAATTGCTCCATTGGTAGGTAACCGTAATTCACTGTATAGGGTAGCTATACATTCAACGGCATCAACGACGACACGAATGGAGTTAAATGCATAGCGCATCTCTCAAGAATAGATCATCGCCGAAGGCTTTATTTTCTATGTTATTTATAGCAAACCAAAGTAGATGGGATCTGAATAAAGCATCTGCTAAGCGAACTTGTTCAATATTCACACTCAGTGGTTTTTCGTGTTGGGAAAAAGAACCGACTGCACTGAACTCAATCGTCTCCTGTCTTCGTGAATTTTTTAAAAACTATTACAGTAATTTTAACTTACTATTTACTGCGTACTCTTTTTAATGGCAGGTTATATATTGCGAAATATAACTTTTAATGATACTGAGATATTTGCAAAACAAAAAGATCGATAGAACTAGCTGAGAGACAGGCGAAACGAAGGACCCGCATGGTGGGGGGGCGAACGCGTTACTCCCCGGAAAGGACAATAGCGCGTTCGTTCCTCACCGCAAACACCTGCGGTCCGGAGTTTTGCAAATATCTCAGCATAATTAAAAGTTATATTACAGTAATGTCATACGAATGCAAAGTCGCTCTTACAGTGCTTCTTTGGAGAACAATTTTCCATCGCAGTATCGTTTTACAATAAGGATTAAGACCAATTTTGATAAGAAAAATATCCTATATAGTAATGATTTCGAAGGAAGCGTTGGCATTACACGAGAGTAAAATCGCGCTCCAATCTAACAATTGACGGCTCAGGTTGGTCTTGCTGTGTTCCAGTTAGCAATATTTCGGTTTCATCTTCACTTCACTTCCTAATGGATAGATGGAAGTTTTCGAATCGAAAATTGAAGAGCTAGTGGATCTCCGTGACGGATTTTTCGAGAAATATCCAAATGGTACCGAGGTTGAGAGGGTGAAGACAGTGCGGGAGAAGTCTTTACTACTTCTTGAGGCAAGTGTGTTTACGTCTTTTGTTTTCACTTACCATCAAGAAGCCGTTCTGGATTAGCGCTTCAGGCTTTTTTACGAAAGAAAGAAAGTAAGAAAAGAAGTTGATCTCAAGAATGAGTTATTTTTTTGTGAACATTGAAGCATTGGAAAATGGAAACGATGGTGCTTTTTTGTTTTCTCTTTCGTTGTTTAAAATGAAGCTGGACATTCTGCATTGAACAAAGGTTTGTAATCCGATGAGCTCTAGATCTCTTTCTCTATCTCATTCCAGGATGTTCCGCTCTCGGAATTTCCTCGATCAGCTGGGAGATATCTCCAGTGCGGTCGCATACTGAACGCATGCGTTGCATACGATTCACGTTGTGAGGAGTTCCTGAGTAAAGCAGTGAAACTTGGTAGATTTCATTTTAATTTAACAAACTAATTGATCTTCCTTTAGCCTCGGCATGAATGATCAATGTACCTTCTTTCATTGATGAGCTAACACGAGGTTGATAAAACAAATCTTATTCAGCCATTGACTAGAGGCGCGTGTAGAGCAGTGGTCAGAGACGCCCTGCAACACGCACGTGGGATTGATTCCTGCGCCCATGGCCCACCAAGCGTTCCATCCCTCCTTGGTCGGCAAATTGGTACCAGACTTGTCTGGGAGGATAGCAGCACTGGCTCGATACATCGGCAGGCCACTGCGAGTCATTGTAAAGGCCAGATATGCATTCAATCGCCTCCAACGATATTTAATGAAGGCGAATGGGTGGCCCATCCCTTAGGGATTGATGAACGCCGAGAACTTCATCCTTTTTTCATTCGGCTAACGTTTCGAGGTTTTCGTCTTCCTCAGAGCCGACGACATCTCAGCCATCATCGGCCCTAATGAAGGCAATGACGTCGAAACGCTAGCTGATGAACGCCGAGAACTTCATCCTTTTTTCATTCGGCTAACGTTTCGAGGTTTTCGTCTTCCTCAGAGCCGACGACATCTCTCAGCCGTCATCGGCCCTAATGAAGGCAATGACGTCGAAACGCTAGCTGGATAAAGTTTATTTTATCAACCTCCAAGGGATTAATATTCCTTATTCTTACTAGTAGCTTCGTATTATCGTGTCCATTATATATGTAGAGCAACTTCATGTTTTAAATGTATTCTTCTTTTTCTGATCCGGATGCGCTAGCTTGGCTGGAACTCGGAATATGTCTTTCGAAAAAGCCGGACATACAGTTTGCCATTGAATGTGTCGAGGTACAGTTTTGGAATTTGCTGGTTATTTTTTTGACCACTATATTCCTTTTCGTGTTAGCAAAGTCTCGAATTGGAAAGATCCTCTCGAGCGCTGTACACACTTTCGATGCTTCTGAGAGCAAAAATGATGAAAACTATCGATCCCATTGAAAGATCCACTCTCCAGTAAGTGTTGGATACGGTCACTTCATGAAAAAATGGAATGGAAATCAGCGTTCCATGTTTAGGAAGTGCTCATCTCAATTGGCTTTTGAAGCCGTTGAACTGGACCCACAGTCTGGTGCCGCGCACTCTTGTTTGGGTAACTCGTTGTTCCTTGAGTTTTTCAACAATGGCCAGGTCAATCCAGACCTACTGGTAAGATAGTGTACTTGGAGTTGATTCTGCTGTACTGAGTTGACATATAATTTCTATATACGTGTGAAATATGCAAGCATAAGCGTCCTTGCGTTCATGCGAGTTATATTTTACATTTCCATTCTGTCAAAGGCTCATAAACACATGAACGGAAAGGAGGTAGGATGAGATTTGAAACCGTCATCCAATAGATAGGTCCTGCATGTGCTTTAAAAAGCCGGCTAGCTGCAGGAATTTTAGACGTTAAAAATAAACTATAGAGCTTTCCTCGAAAATGCTAGCATCATGGTTATTCATTTATGTCTTCGTGGTTTGAAGATAAGCCACAGTATCTTCGAACTATTACGACTTACTAAACATTGTAAAAACAAAAAAAAAACCGTTTATGACACAGGAGACGAACTGTTCTTTGGATCGTGCTGATGTAGAGTGACTGAATTGGTTTTCTCGTCAATACGATGTTAGTTACGAAGTCGATTTCTTTGGTCATCTAGCAAATCGGATCGAATATTTGGAATTTTATACTAGAGTTTTATGTAAACGTTAAGAAGTTCTATGTGGACTGTAGTAGCTCATGAAACGTCACCGTTGATCACCACTTTGAGAAAATAGACCACACGCTGCCCTTAATTAGAAGTCATTGCATCCAAAGAGGCAGTGAAGAACATCTCTAACATCTGCTCCAATCTCCTTGACAATCTTGTCAATATCTTTTCATGTCCGGTGTCATTGAATAGTGATATTTCGTGTCAGGAGTCATTCATTCCTACTTACGACATATTCTGTCATCGATGAAGAACTGTAGCACACCAGTCTCTATGACACTCAAACTTCTGGTGAAGGTACCGCCATTCACACTATACATCGTATTCATGCGTTACCTGTTAGAATACTAGGTACGTACTTAATGGGTCACCGTCGTCTCTTCAGTAGTGACATCGTTGGCGTAACATTAAACAGAACGAACGGGTGTTGATCTTGATGCCGTA
>MQTX01000183.1:467474-600540 GCA_009735665.1 Angiostrongylus cantonensis | reverse complement strand
TATATATATATATATATAACATATCGAGCGAAAAAGTTACATGTAAGACTAACCCAAACTTAGTGATTTCAGGTCGTAATTGATCTCTCAATAAGGACAGTCTGTGCCACTGCAAGGCTTGACATTCTTTGTGGAAATCAAAAGGATTATACCTAAACGACTCAGCTGCTATTTATGAAATCGAGAAGAATACAAAAGGATTTAGTGCTACCGTACAAAACTGAGATTAGCTTGTTTAATGATGCGTTCAAGCTCACTACCGATCTTCTTCTCTCGTCCTGCTTGACTAATTAGATTTACGATTACCTTAATGTCAGAATAAAAGACAGAAAGTTCGACAAAAGTTGGAACAAACTAGTCATGAAGTCTATACTGTAGTCATAATTCAATGTCCACATATTCTATATAACATCAGGGAGACGGCATAACATTTACTAATAAAAAACATACATGGTTACCACCGTAGGTTCTACGCTGGTTCTCGAAATGCCTCACATATGCACCAAGTTGGTCGTCATTTGCTTTCATCGTCGGTGTGGGTTGCCATTTGAGATTCGGTCGTTGAGACCACAGCAAAGGAATTGAACCACGTAACTAAATACTAAGTTAATGATGAGATATTGGAAAAACTCCGGACAATATATTAGTCGTATTTCACATGATACCCTGCCGCAAAAAATGCAGTAGGCAGTAAATAAAAAGGTTAAGATTGTGGTTTCGACTTCAGTCTCAGCTTAACTAGGTTCGTTACCGATTTGGGCTCCCTAGATCAGTCTCATTGACGGGTGATCGCTGATGGCGCCGATCTAAAGAACTAGCTGAGACAGGCAAAACGAAGGTTCCGTATGGTGGTGGTGAGCGCACTACTCCACGGAAAGGACAATAGCGCATTCGTTCCCCACCGCAGACACCTGCGGTCCAGAGTTTTGCAAGATATCTCAGCATCCTTTTAGTTGTATTTCACATGATAGCCTGCCGTTAAAAATTATAGCGGGCAGTAGTAAAAAGATTAAGATTATAAATACTAAGTGTTAAAAATAAGAACGACAAGAAATTCCAGAAATTTTTCTTATTCCCACTTTTATTTTATGCAACCCATCTTCCAACTTCTACATGTAGTTTCGGCTACTGCTTGAGGATTTTCACTTCAACTTGAATGTCGGACAATGCCGGTCGAGCCGATTTTCTCTGGAGTCCTAAGATAGCCGAGCTGGGGCGTTCCAAATTGGATTACAGAGAGTGATTTTTTCCCTGACAACGGCGGTACCAATTCCCCGACCCCGGAGCGATGAGAGGCTTGGTTGGCCCAGAGCGAAGTCGAACCAGCACTGTGCTCGTGATGACCGGCATCACTACCACTGTGCTATTCGTCCCTTTTTCCAGAAAATAAACAATGAAATTTCAGAAAAGAAGTAAACCAGACTTGTAAAAAAGATGTTAACTTTCGGCCTCTAGAAGATATGGTTTCCACAATTTGCTCGGTCTCCACAAAATTGGCAGGATGCCCATCCATACTCACACCACGTTTGTAAAAACGTACGCCGGCTCTGAATCGATTAGAAAAGTAGTGTAAACTGAATAAATTGACTATTTACAAGCAAAGCAGAATGTGTACCTGTACTTGCTTCGTCTCGAAATAAGAGATAGCTTAAATTGATGTCCATTAATGCAATGGTGAGTTTCTCCATAGAAACCATGAATAATAGGTAAACAAAATCGAGAGGTCTAAAATCAAGAGGAAAGCAAGATAGAAAGGTCAAATTGTACCCAAAAGTGTATAAAACTATCCAGAAATGGAAAAATGGATGTTTAGAACCGAGACTGGCTCACATGTTGAGTTGAACGAAGTTGTGACAACAGGTAAGCGTTCCAAACGAAACGATCGTCAGCCTAAACACGCCGCTATCATTGCCATATTAATAACAAAACAATTCATTAACTTATTCTTACCCGAGCAATCATTGATGTTTGTTTAAACAACGGGGTACCGTTCTCACTCAACCACTGAAGTGATCGCGACAGATCTAGTGAAAAGGAAAAGTAAAATCCGCTACTTCCAATAATGCTTTGAAGCATTTCCGTAAAATGACGATTGTACCATATCTGTACCAAACTTAAATGTATTCTGGGCATTATATATGGATATATACATACATACATACATATGTATATGTATGTACATATACATATATATGAGGACACACATTTATAAATGTAAGCAAAATGATACCTGTTTTTCTGTCAAATGTAATGTTGTCTTCTTGTACGGAATAATATCCGTCTCAGTAATTGTCCATATATAATGGCCATTTAGCGTACCAACCAAAAGAGATTTCTTGATCACTATCAGTGCCATACCTTAAACTTTAGTGCCTTAAAACTTATACGTTAAAACTATACAAAACTAAGCGCTTTCTTCTATGCCACCACTGCCAAATTACAACTATGTAGACAAACCTGAGACTAGAGGAATAATACCTAGTAGACCATGAATGTACAGAATATCAGCATCAGCAAATGGAATCCGTTGTATAGAAGCATCTAAAATGGATTAATAACGAAAAAACCACTAGCAAATATGGGAAGGAGTAGATACTTGACACATTTATGTGATTTGTGTGGCGATCGATCTCAAGGTACTCTGACGACAGCAGTTTACCATCCCGATCGCGAGGTTCTAGATAGAACTTTTCAGCCGATATGTACCTGAATACTTGTTCTCGAATAACATTTAAAAAGTCTTGCACTTAAAAGAGATAAAGCTCCCGGCTTTGATCATTCCCTAAGGGATGCGCCATGTATTCGACTTCATTACGCATCTTTGGAGGTGATTGATGCAGATCTGGCTTTTACAATGACTCGCGGTGGCTTACCGATGTATCGAACCACTGCTGCTATCCTCCCAAACAAGCCTTATATCAACATGCCGACCCCGAAGGAATGAAGAGTTTACTGAGCCTTGGCTTCATGGATCGACTCCGTGTATTGTAGGGCGCCTCCGACCACTGCGCTACATGTACGCTTACTGTGTCCTAACTTAGTCCTATATAAATCTCATAGGGAATCACAGATAAACCATAAATGAAATAAAACCTCACGAGGTAACTCACAGGTTAAAACCTTCGTAAATGTCCGTGGACATTTGCTAGACGATCTATAATTCACTTTACGAGTATCCGAACTGTTGAGGCACAGCGACCATAAAGGATGAACTAAGGAAAATCCTGCAAAAAAATGGATATGAGATGGATAGACATTTCGAAATTTCTTCATTATCATGCCATTCACGAATATTGTTGTTCACCATGCATACAGGCAATCCAAAGTGGGTAACAAACTTGTGAAAAGAATGGAGTCGGATTAATGTCAAAGTTCCAAAGCGTAAATGTCACTAAAGTTCTGAGAGATGTGAATAAACTTTAAATCAATCCGACCGCTCGTCCACGCCGAAGCGACCCGAGAGCAACGTGGCGGAAAGTGCTGATAAGGGCCTGCGCAAACACTGCTAAGGGAAAAAATACGAAATGTATGTAATGTATATATGTTATATACAGTAGAGAATGTAAGCAAGTAATACAAATGTAAAATGGCATATAGAGTTAAAGGGTAGAGCTCTCGGCGTTGACCAGTCCTTGGGATGCATCATGCATTCGACTCCATTCCTAGCGTCGTTAAATGTGAGTGCGTATTTGGTCTAATAGAGTCACTTGTAGTGGGCTACCGATGTATCGAGCCGGTGCTGCTATCATGCTTTACAGGTCTGTTACCAATTGGCTACTCCAGAGGAATAAAGGGCTTGGTGAGCCTGGGGCACGGAGATCAATCCCATGTGTTTTGCAGGGTGGTCCCGATCACTGGGCTATCCGCGCTCTTCACGCTAATAGACAGAAATATTCACCTACCTTAGGTGTTCTTGTTAACCGGTTACAGTTCACTAGTATTACAACCAATTTAGTTGAAGAAGCGCGCGTTCTACGATCGAAGTCAGTCGATATGGGCGAACAAGTCGTTCATACCTTATCTCAGCAGAAAGTCAAAGAACACTCGTAGTTTTTCGCGGAGAATCGATCTAACGGGTTCGAAAGAAAAAGTCATCCGTCAGCTGTAGAGGATCTCTCAGACGAAAAGCTTCCCAAAGCGGTTCTTTCGGAAAATACAGAAGGGATGAAAAACCGTCGAACGCGACAAAGCGACCTGTGAGGCAGATATCTTTTTATCGTTCATACCTTATCTCAGCAGAAAGTCAAAGAACACTCGTAGTTTTTCGCGGAGAATCGATCTAACGGGTTCGAAAGAAAAAGTCATCCGTCAGCTGTAGAGGATCTCTCAGACGAAAAGCTTCCCAAAGCGGTTCTTTCGGAAAATACAGAAGGGATGAAAAACCGTCGAACGCGACAAAGCGACCTGTGAGGCAGATATCTTTTTATAGAAGTTTCTAGTTAATTCCAACGCGGATTTGACCAAAATACCAACCAATTGGTCAAACCAATAGGCCTACATATTACTAACGGAAGCAGGTATGAAGAACACAAATGAAAGCAGAAGAGGATGGACGACAAGGAGTGGAGCACAGGCTGCATCGCGACCGCGCCGCAACTCGAGGGCGGGCAAAGTGGCACGGTCGGACTTATCAGTTCATCATCTTCGTTCCGGTATTCTTCTGAATAACGTCCTTGTATCTAGTTGACATAGAAGATCTGGGATTGTTAGCAACTTCGTCTTGTTAGTTCCTATTAGTAAGACGCTGTAGAGGCAATCAATGGGCTGAAACCGTTTCTCTAACGTCGTCCTTCTCTGTTGTCTGCGTTAAGGTCATCTTTAGTGTTGTAGGTAATTTCTCATTCATTGTGACTTGAATTATGTGGAGTCTATGTAATTCTTTTCTATAAGACTATTGGAGTTAACAGATTGACTGTGGAACTGAACTTTGTGTTAAAAGCTAAGAGTTGCACGAATGTGAAGTGAATGACTTCTGGTTAGCCTTAGGTTAGGAAATCGCGGTCGTAGACCCATTTCACTTAGTATTTTTTCGTTACTGCGTTACCATCTGAGCTGAGTAATATTTTCATAGTTGATAAGACTGAAGTGAGATTTCTGAAAGGCACTATCGTGGCGGTAGGGCGCACACGTGGTCGTTGGTTCGATTCCGCGTCCTGGCTTCGCCAAGCATTTCACCCCTCGGAGGTAGGTAAATTGGTACTATACTTGTCTGGGAGGATTGCAGCACTGACTTTATACATCAGTAGACGAACGCAAATCATTAAACAGGCCAGATACGCACCCAGTAACCTCTGTGGTGCTACAGATGTAGTCCAATATACGGCACCTCTATCAGGAATTGATCAGCGCCGAACGATTTAGCACTTTTGTTTCCATGATTTGGCATGATACTAAAGCGTGTCCTTTGCTCAACATGGATCACCTGCACTTACTTTATGTCCTCAATGCTACTGTAAAAATATAAACACGCTAATCAATAATTAAAAAGGGGACAAAACTCTCTGCTTCGATCAATCCCTGAGGGATGCACCATGCATTCGACTTCATTAAATATCGTTTGACTGAATGCATATCCGGCCGTTACAATGACTCGCGGTGGCCTACCGATGAATCGAGCCAGTGCTGCTATCCTCCCAAACAAGTCTGCTGCCAACTTGCCGACCCCGGAGGTATGGAGGGCTTGGTGGGCCTTGGGCGCGGGGATCGATCCCACATGGTATTGCAGGGCGCCTCCGACCACTGCTCCACTCTAATTAATGGCTTTTTAAATCGCTTAACTGTCACTGGTTTCTTACAGAACTTTCATTCGGCTGGAGGGAAGTTAGCTGAATAAAGTTTTCGTAACAAACTTTTGTTGCCTAAACAGTCTAGAAGGACATTGGTTCTTCATTTAGAAGTTAAATAGCAGTCGGTCTAGATAATTATAAACGCAGTTGTCATTTAGTGTAGTAAATGATTTGTGAAAGATTTCGAATGCCGAAAGTACAACCTTCAGTGCTTGACTTATCAGACTTTTTTTAAAAGCTTCTTATTGAACAGAATTTCTCTGTGCTTCAGCAGGGTCAAATTATGCTAGCTGGCTAAGGGATATTCCTCTTGATTCTCTTAATTCTTAACAGTTATATTTCTAACACTTCTATTTCGTCCACTACCCTATAGCCATCGAGTACAGCTTAAAATTTTAGATTCTAGGAAGTACTGGTACTTCGTGCGACTCTTTAATCAGTGCTTAATGTGAACCTTTGGGGCTTCTACTGTTGATAGCTACAGTATACGTGGAACTCGTCTTAGTGGTAATTTCAGCACGGTGCCAGAAGTACGAATAAGTGGACGGTGTGAGTCATTTACTAGCTTATATGGCGTTTCGGATTTTGTATTGCTACGTTCTTTTATCTCACCCATATCAATATTCATTGGTGTAATCTAACTTAAGATGGTTGTAGGAATTAATTTAAGATATGTATATGGTAGATGTTGCTTTATCTAGTCATAGGCCAAGCAAATTATGACCAACGAGGGGTGCGTCTTTACAAGGAATTTTTTCAGGATATGGCCGAAACAAAGGATATAGCTCCCGGTACTTATATGCTCGAATTAGGGAAGTCGTTTGTAGGACAGCGTCGGTCAGATGACCCTTCCTATCATACACTTCGGTGTAGGTTTTTTAATCCAAAAATTAGTGGCGAACTCTAGAGGTTTATGACAATACTTCCAGATGATTTCAAGCCAATGTCAGTTGCGTCATCAGATTCCGATACCTATATCGCTTTCGGGACAAATGGAGATGTGCACGTTGGTTTAAGTAGGTAGTACTGTTTGGTCTTCTTGTTAGAAAGTTCTTTTCCACATTTATAAATGTAAGCAAAATGATACCTGTTTTTCTGTCAAATGTAATGTTGTCTTCTTGTACGGAATAATATCCGTCTCAGTAATTGTCCATATATAATGGCCATTTAGCGTACCAACCAAAAGAGATTTCTTGATCACTATCAGTGCCATACCTTAAACTTTAGTGCCTTAAAACTTATACGTTAAAACTATACAAAACTAAGCGCTTTCTTCTATGCCACCACTGCCAAATTACAACTATGTAGACAAACCTGAGACTAGAGGAATAATACCTAGTAGACCATGAATGTACAGAATATCAGCATCAGCAAATGGAATCCGTTGTATAGAAGCATCTAAAATGGATTAATAACGAAAAAACCACTAGCAAATATGGGAAGGAGTAGATACTTGACACATTTATGTGATTTGTGTGGCGATCGATCTCAAGGTACTCTGACGACAGCAGTTTACCATCCCGATCGCGAGGTTCTAGATAGAACTTTTCAGCCGATATGTACCTGAATACTTGTTCTCGAATAACATTTAAAAAGTCTTGCACTTAAAAGAGATAAAGCTCCCGGCTTTGATCATTCCCTAAGGGATGCGCCATGTATTCGACTTGATTACGCATCTTTGGAGGTGATTGATGCAGATCTGGCTTTTACAATGACTCGCGGTGGCTTACCGATGTATCGAACCACTGCTGCTATCCTCCCAAACAAGCCTTATATCAACATGCCGACCCCGAAGGAATGAAGAGTTTACTGAGCCTTGGCTTCATGGATCGACTCCGTGTATTGTAGGGCGCCTCCGACCACTGCGCTACATGTACGCTTACTGTGTCCTAACTTAGTCCTATATAAATCTCATAGGGAATCACAGATAAACCATAAATGAAATAAAACCTCACGAGGTAACTCACAGGTTAAAACCTTCGTAAATGTCCGTGGACATTTGCTAGACGATCTATAATTCACTTTACGAGTATCCGAACTGTTGAGGCACAGCGACCATAAAGGATGAACTAAGGAAAATCCTGCAAAAAAATGGATATGAGATGGATAGACATTTCGAAATTTCTTCATTATCATGCCATTCACGAATATTGTTGTTCACCATGCATACAGGCAATCCAAAGTGGGTAACAAACTTGTGAAAAGAATGGAGTCGGATTAATGTCAAAGTTCCAAAGCGTAAATGTCACTAAAGTTCTGAGAGATGTGAATAAACTTTAAATCAATCCGACCGCTCGTCCACGCCGAAGCGACCCGAGAGCAACGTGGCGGAAAGTGCTGATAAGGGCCTGCGCAAACACTGCTAAGGGAAAAAATACGAAATGTATGTAATGTATATATGTTATATACAGTAGAGAATGTAAGCAAGTAATACAAATGTAAAATGGCATATAGAGTTAAAGGGTAGAGCTCTCGGCGTTGACCAGTCCTTGGGATGCATCATGCATTCGACTCCATTCCTAGCGTCGTTAAATGTGAGTGCGTATTTGGTCTAATAGAGTCACTTGTAGTGGGCTACCGATGTATCGAGCCGGTGCTGCTATCATGCTTTACAGGTCTGTTACCAATTGGCTACTCCAGAGGAATAAAGGGCTTGGTGAGCCTGGGGCACGGAGATCAATCCCATGTGTTTTGCAGGGTGGTCCCGATCACTGGGCTATCCGCGCTCTTCACGCTAATAGACAGAAATATTCACCTACCTTAGGTGTTCTTGTTAACCGGTTACAGTTCACTAGTATTACAACCAATTTAGTTGAAGAAGCGCGCGTTCTACGATCGAAGTCAGTCGATATGGGCGAACAAGTCGTTCATACCTTATCTCAGCAGAAAGTCAAAGAACACTCGTAGTTTTTCGCGGAGAATCGATCTAACGGGTTCGAAAGAAAAAGTCATCCGTCAGCTGTAGAGGATCTCTCAGACGAAAAGCTTCCCAAAGCGGTTCTTTCGGAAAATACAGAAGGGATGAAAAACCGTCGAACGCGACAAAGCGACCTGTGAGGCAGATATCTTTTTATAGAAGTTTCTAGTTAATTCCAACGCGGATTTGACCAAAATACCAACCAATTGGTCAAACCAATAGGCCTACATATTACTAACGGAAGCAGGTATGAAGAACACAAATGAAAGCAGAAGAGGATGGACGACAAGGAGTGGAGCACAGGCTGCATCGCGACCGCGCCGCAACTCGAGGGCGGGCAAAGTGGCACGGTCGGACTTATCAGTTCATCATCTTCGTTCCGGTATTCTTCTGAATAACGTCCTTGTATCTAGTTGACATAGAAGATCTGGGATTGTTAGCAACTTCGTCTTGTTAGTTCCTATTAGTAAGACGCTGTAGAGGCAATCAATGGGCTGAAACCGTTTCTCTAACGTCGTCCTTCTCTGTTGTCTGCGTTAAGGTCATCTTTAGTGTTGTAGGTAATTTCTCATTCATTGTGACTTGAATTATGTGGAGTCTATGTAATTCTTTTCTATAAGACTATTGGAGTTAACAGATTGACTGTGGAACTGAACTTTGTGTTAAAAGCTAAGAGTTGCACGAATGTGAAGTGAATGACTTCTGGTTAGCCTTAGGTTAGGAAATCGCGGTCGTAGACCCATTTCACTTAGTATTTTTTCGTTACTGCGTTACCATCTGAGCTGAGTAATATTTTCATAGTTGATAAGACTGAAGTGAGATTTCTGAAAGGCACTATCGTGGCGGTAGGGCGCACACGTGGTCGTTGGTTCGATTCCGCGTCCTGGCTTCGCCAAGCATTTCACCCCTCGGAGGTAGGTAAATTGGTACTATACTTGTCTGGGAGGATTGCAGCACTGACTTTATACATCAGTAGACGAACGCAAATCATTAAACAGGCCAGATACGCACCCAGTAACCTCTGTGGTGCTACAGATGTAGTCCAATATACGGCACCTCTATCAGGAATTGATCAGCGCCGAACGATTTAGCACTTTTGTTTCCATGATTTGGCATGATACTAAAGCGTGTCCTTTGCTCAACATGGATCACCTGCACTTACTTTATGTCCTCAATGCTACTGTAAAAATATAAACACGCTAATCAATAATTAAAAAGGGGACAAAACTCTCTGCTTCGATCAATCCCTGAGGGATGCACCATGCATTCGACTTCATTAAATATCGTTTGACTGAATGCATATCCGGCCGTTACAATGACTCGCGGTGGCCTACCGATGAATCGAGCCAGTGCTGCTATCCTCCCAAACAAGTCTGCTGCCAACTTGCCGACCCCGGAGGTATGGAGGGCTTGGTGGGCCTTGGGCGCGGGGATCGATCCCACATGGTATTGCAGGGCGCCTCCGACCACTGCTCCACTCTAATTAATGGCTTTTTAAATCGCTTAACTGTCACTGGTTTCTTACAGAACTTTCATTCGGCTGGAGGGAAGTTAGCTGAATAAAGTTTTCGTAACAAACTTTTGTTGCCTAAACAGTCTAGAAGGACA
Organism: Angiostrongylus cantonensis; assembly: GCA_009735665.1. Taxonomy (NCBI): domain Eukaryota; kingdom Metazoa; phylum Nematoda; class Chromadorea; order Rhabditida; family Metastrongylidae; genus Angiostrongylus; species Angiostrongylus cantonensis. The sequence continues at coordinate 590,229 of MQTX01000183.1, read as the reverse complement.
TTGGTTCTTCATTTAGAAGTTAAATAGCAGTCGGTCTAGATAATTATAAACGCAGTTGTCATTTAGTGTAGTAAATGATTTGTGAAAGATTTCGAATGCCGAAAGTACAACCTTCAGTGCTTGACTTATCAGACTTTTTTTAAAAGCTTCTTATTGAACAGAATTTCTCTGTGCTTCAGCAGGGTCAAATTATGCTAGCTGGCTAAGGGATATTCCTCTTGATTCTCTTAATTCTTAACAGTTATATTTCTAACACTTCTATTTCGTCCACTACCCTATAGCCATCGAGTACAGCTTAAAATTTTAGATTCTAGGAAGTACTGGTACTTCGTGCGACTCTTTAATCAGTGCTTAATGTGAACCTTTGGGGCTTCTACTGTTGATAGCTACAGTATACGTGGAACTCGTCTTAGTGGTAATTTCAGCACGGTGCCAGAAGTACGAATAAGTGGACGGTGTGAGTCATTTACTAGCTTATATGGCGTTTCGGATTTTGTATTGCTACGTTCTTTTATCTCACCCATATCAATATTCATTGGTGTAATCTAACTTAAGATGGTTGTAGGAATTAATTTAAGATATGTATATGGTAGATGTTGCTTTATCTAGTCATAGGCCAAGCAAATTATGACCAACGAGGGGTGCGTCTTTACAAGGAATTTTTTCAGGATATGGCCGAAACAAAGGATATAGCTCCCGGTACTTATATGCTCGAATTAGGGAAGTCGTTTGTAGGACAGCGTCGGTCAGATGACCCTTCCTATCATACACTTCGGTGTAGGTTTTTTAATCCAAAAATTAGTGGCGAACTCTAGAGGTTTATGACAATACTTCCAGATGATTTCAAGCCAATGTCAGTTGCGTCATCAGATTCCGATACCTATATCGCTTTCGGGACAAATGGAGATGTGCACGTTGGTTTAAGTAGGTAGTACTGTTTGGTCTTCTTGTTAGAAAGTTCTTTTCTTTTCAGGTTGCAGTGCCAACAGATGGAGATAACATGAGCGTGTTTAAAGGGTCAAAAAAAGAAGCTAAAACTAAAGAGTGTTTGTTGTTTTTTGATAAGAAGACAGGAAAAGTGCGGCTTGAGAAGATCGCTTCGAATATAAGTGTAAAGAAAACTAGGTTAGTAAAATCGATGTTGCCGTATTATTTAGAAACTTCCATTTGCTGGTCCCTTAAGAGAGTGACTTTAATTTTGTTTGGTTTTTAAGGGACTTGGATCCATCCACAGAGAATATTCTGCGTTCTGAAATGGCTAGACTCCGTGCTTCTCGTATTGATCGGCCTCCACCGCCAGAACCAAGGTGTTGACATCGTTTTTGTTTGAACAAGAACTAGTTGACTTCTTTCTTCTATTATTCATTGTTATGAAAAATACTGGTGAGATCGTCACGTATAACATATTTCAGTAGTTCTTCGTTCCCTGGTGCAGACAGTAGTAGTTCTTCCGATTCTTCAACCGATGATAGTGATAGTGACAGTGGTAGTGGATCCGATGATGAGGTACTTTGTTAAGAAGTTAGTTTGTCTAGAAGAAAGATTATTTCGAAAACAACACAGTGGTTGCTTCGATTCACAAGTAAAGGTATACATATGTTAGGCTCAACGGCGAAGTCGTGATTCGAATTCAAGTATGGCGGATAGCGATATCGAAAGTGGGTTCTTGCAGTTTTCTTAGCAATAGACGGATAAGAATTGTTTGTCTCTTCTAGGCCATCTCTTAGAAAGTATGAAAACAACGGGACCAACTACGTATTCGGTGGAAAATGGCGACATGCCATCAACTGATAGCGTTTCACAGCTATCATCTAATTATTGTACTTCTCAGAACAGTTGTCGTTCAAAGTGAGTTAGTAATTGGCAATGATAATAAATGAAGCTCTTGACGTTCATCAATCCATGTGGGATGCGCAAAGCATTCGACTTCACTAAACATCGTTGAACGTACATAAAATGAATAAAATGCGTATCTGCATATGCCATATGCCTAAAATGCATATCATTGAATGCATATCTGACCTATACAATAACTCACGGTCGCCTACCGATGAATCGAGCCAGTGTTGCTGACCTCCCAGACAAGCTTAGTACCAATTCGCAGACCGCGGGGATGGAAGACTTGGTTGGGCCTGGGAGCGGGGATGAATTCCGTATGTATTGTAGAGACCTCCGACCGCTGCGCTACGCGAGCCACTAAGTGCCAACATTTGGAGTTGTGAGAATTCTTATATGTTTTTAAAGTTTGTTAGGTGCCAGTATTTTCTTCCAGTTTACTCAAGAAGCTTACATTTTCTTGGTCTGAGTATTCTGCCAAGATTGAAAGTTATTACTTCAGGGAAACGACGAAGACAGATCATCAAGATCTCGGTCTGAACCTTAGCGAAAGTTCTGATGATGAAGACTGAAACTTATCGTCGACTCGCCGTAGTGTGTTGTCTTTTTTCTTATCACTATGTGTGCTTATTTCCTTCAATATTGCTAGTAGGGTTAGATATGTGGTTCATGGTCAGGTGTCTTTCTTTTTCTGTTGTTCTAAGAAGTTTTTTTTGTGTCGGTTGAATTTCGTAGAGCTCTTTTTTTTTTCTTCAATTTCTGGGTAGGTACTATCATATTTACATATTGGAATAGGGTACAGTCTATCTTGTGGGTTTATCATTTTTATTGTTAATGTACACATAACTGTTGATAAATGTGACAGGGTCTGGTTTCTCTCTATTATAGTGACGTCATATTATTGGCTGACTATTACTTCACCCGTAAAAGTATTCTAGATAGTTAAAGAGCCTCATAAATTTGGCAGTGACGTGAGAATAACTAACCGACTAGAAATTCATGGATAGGACGTTAAACTGAAAGAAGCGTATAGCACATGTCAAGAAGTCCTACTACTGACAGATTGGTCTTATGATTTAGGAGATTGACCTCTAACTTTATGTTTAGTAATAGATGTGCAGCTATGACTATTTGGACTTCTCATGACTTTCTTTATGGGATGTTCCACCTGCGGACTAGAGATTCTACATTGAGATTGACTACTGTAGTCTCTACTTTATTTGACTAAATTTCTTTGACTCGAAAACCTATCCCACCTCCTTAAGTTCTGATTCTTTGAGTTAGTCATTCATTCGAATTCAAATCACCTAACATTTTGGGAATGTCATCTCCGTCGGTTAAAGTGGAAATGGATCGCTTGCCTTTACCGGTTCACATAAGCTTCATTCGATCGAAGATCGTGGAGGGTGAAACTCTTTGCATTGGAAATAAGAGTTTCTCCAAGGTGGGTTGTTTTTTTTAGTTTTTCGAATCGATATCTATTCGGCACAGTAGTTTTTTCCTTAGGTCATGTGTATCGGTTCTATTCTATCCTGTCGTCATGTGCCATCTCTCAGCTCTCTCGAGTACGTTGTCTTCGATCCATCTGCCGATGCAGCTGCTCCGAAAGAGATCTCAGTAATTCATCGTGAAGAAGTGAAAGTATGTGAACTTGGAGCTTCTGACTCTTGCAACTGATCGACGACAAGCTATTGATAACTTGTTGTCTTTAACTTTGGAGCTGTTGAATTTCTTGTGTTTGTTCTTTTTAATGAGTTACAGTCAGCAAACTCAACTGGTTGTCAAAGATTCCTTGTTGGAACTCTTATATTTATCACTGGTAAGCTCATCCGGTTTAAAGGAGCTATTGCAATCCAGGCGTATTCCTTAAGAGAAGTTAGTTGTTCTTACTACTATATTTTACTGAATAGTTGTCGTGTATTTGAATGTCTGCAGTTTCAGCTCATTTGTTCGGAAGAATACGAATGTTTGAAAATGGAAGCTTTCCTTGCCGTTCAGTATCATACGAAAGTGCGTTAATGATTTTTTTTATGACGTCATTTGAATTTGTATTTCCTTCAATTAAATTTGTGTAAAGACGAACGGTTTTGCTTTTAGAATCCTTCCGGTCAAACACCTGTGCGTCAACCTCGACCGTCTTCTGAATTCCGAAAATCTTTTCCGTTATTCACTCCTTCTGCTCCTGGGAAACGTATAGGCTCTTCAAATACTGTCCACACCATTTCTCCAAAGAGATCTGCCTTTCCAAGTGCTAAATCCTCAGACAGTTTTCAACCTATTGGTTCTAAGGGCGATAGGTCAGACGTTTCGCAACTGTGCGATATTGCAAAGGAAACCGGTAGTCAAGATTCTTTTGAGGATAATGTTCTATACATCTAAATGGTTCATTTTTATTAGGAATCAGTATTTCTGGGTTTTGGATCTTTCCCGTGTCTACTGATCTCTTAAGTGTAACACAATCTCTTTATTTCAGCAACTTGTGACATTATTTCTGGAGTTATGTTGATTTTTTCTACAGTTTTCCTTTTCTACATACGGTTACTTAGCTTTGGATCGCTGGAGGTTTCATTTTTCATGGCAGATTGGGATTTCCAGGATGAGTCATTAGCACGGTCATATCATTTCGGAGTGGGAACACAAAGGGCAAGGTTATCACTAAGATTGTCACACTTGTTCCGAATAGGAACCGAAACCACTTCCATAAGAAGTCGTGGCTGATAGTACTGTATTCATTCCATACTTGAGATTGTATCTATACATAGTGCATAGTATCGTTCTAGTCAAAGTAGCAATCGGTAGACAATTCTGTGCTCTTTCTTGTCTGATATATTTAACTTTATCTTAGAAGTCATATAGAATTATTACGTGATGTCACGATAGGAATACAAACCAATAGAAAAGTTGAGATGTTTCCGTGCTAGTAGCTCTTGTATCCTGTAAAGGTAAAATCCAGTTTCTTCTCGTTTTTTTTTTCGATTTTTATTTTTACTTTGATGGATCGAAAATGGTAAACAAGGCCCCAACATTTACTTGTTGCTCATAGTTCTTCTTTACATGATATTTCCATATGCTGTTTAAACTGCGTGATGTGAAAATTTAGAGGATGAAGTGTAATATACAATCGGAGTTGTCCGATGTCTTCATAGACAGATAAGTACGTGTGGTATGCAAAAAACTTACAGCTAGGAGATCGAACATTACAGTTACAAAAGATAACAAAAAGATAAATCTCTCGGCGTTGATCAATCCCTGACTGATGCGCCATGCATTCGACTTCATTAAGTATCGTTGGAGGTGATTGAATGCATATCTGGCCCTTACAATGACTCGCGGTGGTCTGCCGATGTATCGAGCCAGTGCCGCTATCCTCCTAAACGAGTCTGGTACCAATTTGCCGACCCAGGATGGATGGAAGGCTTGCTGAGCCATGGGCGCAGGAATCGATTCCACGTGCGTGTCGCAGTGGCGCCTCCAACCACTGCGCCACACGTCCCCTTCACAGTTACAAATTTAGCCATAATTATACTGAGATGTTTGCGAAATTCCGGACCACAGGTATCTGCGGTGGGGATCGAACATGCTATTACCCGTTCGGGAGGCTGACGCGTGCACCACCACACCATTTTCGTCCTTCGTTTCGCCTGTATCTCAGCTATTTGGTTTTCCCACTCGTATTATCCACGACTCAGAGGACGGGGAAATCGCGGAAACGTCAGCCATCGACCAACAACACCAGCGACAACGACAACGTGGGCCTATACCAACCTCGAATCAGCTAAAGAAGATCAGTTTATAAGATCATATATAGTAACTATTCCTTAAATAGTCACTATTCTCTACAATATTGCATGTATGCTACATTAACTGTTCGCTTACAACTGTCTCAAATCTATTTCATTCACATGACCTTTTGATAAGTCTTTATGTAGCCCTTCAGATAACTTTTATCCACGAGCTATTCCTTTATTGTCTGATTGAGTCCTCTAGCATGCTGCCTCAATTGATGCACTTATCACGCATGTACCTTGTCATGCCCTGGGTCAGCGAGGTTGTTAGTTTCCATTGACAAAGCTCCACCCACTACAGAAGTAGTACAGCTCATAGCTTTCGTCTTCAAGTGCTCGTAACGTTCGTTGGCTCTTCATCCAGGCCCTGAGTTCATCAGTGCCCCAGCCCGAGTGTCCGACTAGATTCCTTCAGTTGCATCACTTGTTCTGATCTCAATCTCGTTTGTATACATCCAGTTAACCAAATATCGTCACATAATACATATTATTGTTGTACTGTTGTTATTGCTATAAACTGTTATAACCCAAACTCGAGGTTGTTTAAAAAATGTTTTGTTTAAAAAAGTTGTTGTTGTTTAGAATATCCACGACTCAGAGGACGGGGAAATCGCGGAAACGTCAGCCATCGACCAACAACACCAGCGACAACGACAACGTAGGCCTATACCAACTTCGAATCAGCTAAAGAAGATCAGTTTATAAGATCATATGTAGTAACTATTCCTTAAATAGTCACTATTCTCTACAATATTGCATGTATGCTACATTAACTGTTCGCTTACAACTGTCTCAAATCTATTTCATTCACATGACCTTTTGATAAGTCTTTATGTAGCCCTTCAGATAACTTTTATCCACGAGCTATTCCTTTATTGTCTGATTGAGTCCTCTAGCATGCTGCCTCAATTGATGCACTTATCACGCATGTACCGTGTCATGCCCTGGGTCAGCGAGGTCGTTAGTTTCCATTGACAAAGCTCCACCCACTACAGAAGTAGTACAGCTCATAGCTTTCGTCTTCAAGTGCTCGTAACGTTCGTTGGCTCTTCATCCAGGCCCTGAGTTCATCAGTGCCCCAGCCCGAGTGTCCGACTAGATTCCTTCAGTTGCATCACTTGTTCTGATCTCAATCTCGTTTGTATACATCCAGTTAACCAAATATCGTCACATAATACATATTATTGTTGTACTGTTGTTATTGCTATAAACTGTTATAACCCAAACTCGAGGTTGTTTAAAAAATGTTTTGTTTAAAAAAGTTGTTGTTGTTTAGAAAAGGAAATTTATACAAAGTCGAGCATTCCACGTACAGTTGGCGGACAAAAGACCAATCCGACCAACTCCCCAATTCACTGGCCAACTAACACATCATATAGATAAATATTTAGTTGTCTGTCGACCAGTGCCATCAGCAATCACCCGTCGACGGGACTGAACCGGACTTGATCATGCAAATGTTTAGCTGTGTGACAGGTGACAAATATGCACTCATGCTATTTGGAATGCAGTGATTGTTTGTCGATTAATTCGTTTATCAGAATATTTGAACACATCTGAGAAAAGTATGGGTCAGCGAGGTCGTTAGTTTCCATTGACAAAGCTCCACCCACTACAGAAGTAGTACAGCTCATAGCTTTCGTCTTCAAGCGCTCGTAGCGTTCGTTGGATCTCCATCCAGGCCCTGAGTTCATCAGTGCCCCAGCCCGAGTGTCTGACTAGCTTCCTTCAGTTGCATCACTTGTTCTCATCTCAATCTCGTTCGTATACATCCAGTTAACCAAATATCGTCACATAATACATATTATTGTTGTACTGTTGTTATTGCTATAAACTGTTATAACCCAAACTCGAGGTTGTTTAAAAAATGTTTTGTTTAAAAAAGTTGTTGTTGTTTAGAAAAGGAAATTTATACAAAGTCGAGCATTCCACGTACAGTTGGCGGAAAAAAGACCAATCCGACCAACTCCCCAATCCACTGGCCAACTAACACATCATATAAATAAATATTTAGTTGTCTGTCGACCAGTGCCATCAGCAATCACCCATCGACGGGACTGAACTGGACTTGATCATGTAAATGTTTAGCTATGTGACAGGTGACAAATATGCACTCATGCTATTTGGAATGCAGTGATTGTTTGTCGATTAATTCGTTTATCAGAATATTTGAACACATCTGAGAAAAGTAGTAGTGCATACAGTGCGGTGGGTTAGATGTGCCTTGCAATACACTCGTCGCTGGTTCGATCCCACGTCCTGGGCTTCTCAAGCCTTCCCCACTGCGAGGCCGACAAATTCGTGCCAGATTTGTAGCATACTTTGTTAGAGCAGCGTAAGTCATTGTATAGGCAGAGTGTGCATTCAATTAACTTTATCGATGTTACGAATAGAGTCGAGTCCAAGACTTATCACTTAGGGATTCATCGGCGCTGAACGCTTTATTCCTTATCCCTTACCTTTTACCTGAGAAAAGTCGACAGTGGCGCATTTGAGTGAGTGCACAGGGCTACTTCAACGCAATGTGTTTGCAAAGTAGTTTCGTGGAATGTTGTTAGTATGGGAGGCGTTGTCGGCATTGAGTCATAGGCTCAAGAATTGCCATAACGTCATCGTTGCCGTGTATATGTAACTTTGTGATGTCTCTAAAATATGCTACAGGGTTACTATTCTAACAGGAAAAGAGCTTGAAGTAACTTGTGGTTGAAGGATAAAATGTAATGCCCCTACATCGAGCAACCGACAAGGGATACGTCATGCATTTGACTCTATTCCAAGCATCGTAAACGTGATTGAATGCAATGTTGCCTTTTACAATCAATTACGAGGGTTTACCGATCTATTAACTAGTTTTTTAATCCTACTCTTATATCAATTTGTCAATCACGAAGGAACACTGAGATAGCGGATAGGGTGGTTCGGGGTGTTGCATTGAACCAACGACTAGGATCTGTTAAGGGGCATCTCTAATCACTGCGCTATAGGTCTGCTAACATTTGATACGGAGTTGGTAACGAGTGAACTACTGTAAACGTCTCAGCTGAATACTTAAGTGTGATACAACCACAATGATGCTGAAATATTTGCAAAACTTCGGACGGCAGGTGTCTGCGGTAGGGAAGGAACGAACGCGTTATTACCCTTCCTGGAGGTTAATGTGTTCACCATACTGAGATAGCGGATAGGGTGGTTCGGGGTGTTGCATTGAACCAACTACTAGGTATCTGTTAAGGGGCACCTCTAATCACTGCGCTATAGGTCTGCTAACATTTGATACGGAGTTGGTAACGAGTGAACTACTGTAAACGTCTCAGCTGAATACTTAAGTGTGATACAACCACAATGATGCTGAAATATTTGCAAAACTTCGGACGGCAGGTGTCTGCGGTAGGGAAGGAACGAACGCGTTATTACCCTTCCTGGAGGTTAATGTGTTCACCATCACACCATGCGGGCCCTTCGTTTCGCCATTCATTGAGCTAGTTTTAGCTAGGAGTACTTAAGTGTTTGGAATCAGATATTTTGAATAGAGGTTAAGAAAAGTACTCCACATTTAGATTTCAGGTTGAGTGGTGGTGAACTTTGACCATCTTATCTTATTCTTCACGTGAGATCACTTTGCTGTTTCTTCCTTTGTTCTCTATATATATACATATATGTACTAAGGGATTATTTTCCAAATATGATCACGCAAGCTTGGCAAATTCATTTAGGAGCTCAGTGTGGAGAAAGTCTCGAAGAAATGTGCCTGTGTATATCGGCGTAGGGTTCGGGTCAGTGTGTGACAACTAATGTCGAACTATGAAGACGCTAACATATGAGCAAAACTCGGAACCTCGGGTGAAGCTTCGAACCAGTGATTACCCTTTGCGAAGGCTCAAGTGTTACTCACTACACCACCGAACACCTTGCCATGCCTTTCTCTAAGCCAATTTTTTTTCATCCTAGCAGTGCCATCACCTGTTAATGAAAATGATCTGGGGAGCGCAAGTCGACATTGAACCCAGTTAAGCTGAAGATGCAGCCGAAATCGTAATGTCTTAGCTTCTGTTGCTGCCTGTTCTATTTTTCTATTCTTTTATCTCGCATAATACCCTGCCTTGAAAAAAGAATACGCAGTAAATAATGTCAAACTATTACGTATTACTCTCCATTCACGTCTAATGTTAAGTTTTGCCCTTCGATCCATCCAGCAGTCGGAAAAACATTAGACTCCTGGAGAATCTTTACTGCGACGATCCAGAACCAATCAATTCAACCATCATTCAACGACTGCTTTAAATACAACCTTTCGTTGTATTCTCGTCGTCCGTAGAATGACGATTTTCCTCGTTTATCCCAGAGGAAATGAAGAAGACGTTTTTTCTAACCATCTTGGATTTATGGTACAGTCATAAATTTGCTGCTAATCAAGATCATCTTGCATGTCACGAATTCCGAATGAGGTGATCGAACCCCAATAAAGTTTTATATCCACAGTATGATATTTTCCTTTATATTCTCATTATTCTAAACTTCAATCTGTTTTTCTGTTGGATAAAAGGAATTTGAGGAGATGTGTTTTGCTGTTTCACGGCTATAGGTCTGCTAACATTTGATACGGAGTTGGTAACGAGTGAACTACTGTAAACGTCTCAGCTGAATACTTAAGTGTGATACAACCACAATGATGCTGAAATATTTGCAAAACTTCGGACGGCAGGTGTCTGCGGTAGGGAAGGAACGAACGCGTTATTACCCTTCCTGGAGGTTAATGTGTTCACCATCACACCATGCGGGCCCTTCGTTTCGCCATTCATTGAGCTAGTTTTAGCTAGGAGTACTTAAGTGTTTGGAATCAGATATTTTGAATAGAGGTTAAGAAAAGTACTCCACATTTAGATTTCAGGTTGAGTGGTGGTGAACTTTGACCATCTTATCTTATTCTTCACGTGAGATCACTTTCCTGTTTCTTCCTTTGTTCTCCAGCGGTATCTTTTTTTTTAGACTAAACGACGTGCTGGACACTCGACACAGCTAGCCTTTGAACGTTGCTAGATTTTTAATCATCAGCATAAACCGGCATTTTCTTAGATAACCTACTTGGGGCAGTTAATTTCAGTCACTGTCCTTTCGATGACACTTTATCTTCTCGTTCATCTTTTTTTATTGCAGCTATAAAAGAGGTGTTTGGAAAAAAAATAGGTTCTAATGGATGTCAGTTCTTTCCGGGCCATGCAGCCGAAATCGTAATGTCTTAGCTTCTGTTGCTGCCTGTTCTATTTTTCTATTCTTTTATCTCGCATAATACCCTGCCTTGAAAAAAGAATACGCAGTAAATAATGTCAAACTATTACGTATTACTCTCCATTCACGTCTAATGTTAAGTTTTGCCCTTCGATCCATCCAGCAGTCGGAAAAACATTAGACTCCTGGAGAATCTTTACTGCGACGATCCAGAACCAATCAATTCAACCATCATTCAACGACTGCTTTAAATACAACCTTTCGTTGTATTCTCGTCGTCCGTAGAATGACGATTTTCCTCGTTTATCCCAGAGGAAATGAAGAAGACGTTTTTTCTAACCATCTTGGATTTATGGTACAGTCATAAATTTGCTGCTAATCAAGATCATCTTGCATGTCACGAATTCCGAATGAGGTGATCGAACCCCAATAAAGTTTTATATCCACAGTATGATATTTTCCTTTATATTCTCATTATTCTAAACTTCAATCTGTTTTTCTGTTGGATAAAAGGAATTTGAGGAGATGTGTTTTGCTGTTTCACGCTTTTTTTACCTTCAAAAAGGACTACTTCTAGGATGTATTAAGTTACACTTTGTTCAATAAAGTCTGCACTTTTTGTATTGTTAATCAATGTTAAACGTTTATTAACACTTTAGGATTTACGATTTTATCCGAGTTTTAAACTTGTTTTCTATATTTTTACTTTTTCACGAAAACGCAAGTACTCGAAGGTGTATGGTGCGCGTGTGGCACAGTGGTCGGAAAGCGCCTTGCAGCACACACGTGTAATCGACCTCCCGCGCCCATGGTCCACCAAGCCTTCCATCTTTCTGGGGTCGGCAAATTGGTACCAAATTTGTCTGGGAGAATAGCAACATTGGCTCGATACATCGGTAGGCCACCGCAAGTCATTGTAAAGGCCGGATATGCATTCAGTCACCTCCAACGATACTTAGTGGAGTTGAATGCATGGCGCATCCCACAGGAATTAATCAACGCCGAGAGCGTTATCCATTATTCTTTACCTGAAGGTGTTCTCTCCTATTTTTTTGAACATATAAAAACTAACTGCTTTCACACTGGATGTAAATGTTGTCCTTACTTGGATACGCTAAGTGATCGCTTTTGGTTTCTCTGATAGTGCCCACTTCAAGTCCCGTTTCTAATTATTTATTTAATTTCATTATACAAAACTCCAGAACTTCCAATCCGTTGTCACGTATTTTTTACCCGCCAGGGTCTTCTGATTTCCCGTGTGGATTTCATTGTTTGTTGATAGTTTTTGGCCTTTTTAATGAATATCGTTTAGAGCAGGTCGAGCTTAAACGATATTCATTAAGAAAGTGACCTTTGACATTCCGGAAGAACCGAGCTAGACATTCTCCAAATAATTGTATAATCGTCCTAGGTAGTCGCAAAGTTATATGGATTTTAGAGAGCCACTTGATCGCAGGCGTGCCATATATCAGCTCTCCGACTTCAGTGGAATGGGGGACCTGATGGGCTACAGTCCAGGGCAGACCAGCGCATTGTACGTACAGAATGGTAATACTACGACTGCCAATACCCGCTTCTTTGTTCTGCTTTTAATTTTCAATACTTCAAATATGACATCAGTGTCTACATTTAATTTGAACATACTTACTTTCTCGTTCTTAAAAATGTTGATTTACTATCAGCGCCTAATTTCCATTACTATACGGATTCCAGGAATTATTCGAGTGCGCCGAAAGGTCGGTTAGAGTATGGTCGACTTTGCACGTGTTCTCCGATTCTGCCACATTTGTTGGTAACTTGTGACTAGAACGAAATTTTTGCCGCTGTATATCTCAAACTTATTGAAAGAAGCAAACAGAGAGTTTGGCGTTGATCAATCGCTGAGGTTTTCGCCATGCATTTGGCTTCATCAAACATCGTTAGAGGTGATTGTATGGAGATCTGGACTATGCAATCATTTTTGCTGGTTTGCAGCTGTATCAAATCAGTGTTTCTATCTTTCCAGATAAATCTAGTTCTAATTTGCTGACACTGGAAAGTTAAAAAGATTTGGCGAACTCTTAGGGTGGTATCTGCTGTCAATGCTAACTGTTCGGTAATATTGTCTTACCGTGTCGTTTTACGATTTCTAATATCTTCGTACGTTTCTGTTTACATATTTTTTCCCATTGTCTAAGGAGTTGAAAGTGTTACTTTCTTTCATTTTTTTTTTCTCCTCGTTTCTAATACGCTTGTGATAAGAAATGAACTGATGGTGGGAACACCCTTGCTTTGCTATCTCTAAGATTGCAAAGAGAGTCATCTCGATCAGCATTCTAACACCTTCGTGAAGAAGACAAAGTCCTCAATCAGTAGCAGAAACAACGTGCGAGGGTTCGGAAACCACTGTGGACGATCAATGCGAGAAAACTAATCGAAAGTAAGAATCCGCATAGTAGATGGAAGTACAGGCAATATAAATAGTAAGTAATAGACTAAATGTCGAGACGGTGATTATATGATGTGGTTAGTCCTAGCAATCGGATTCTATGAGGAAGTCCGATTTTACCCTTTATAGATGAGCCAGCTAACTGGTAACTCCGATGGAATGCAGTTTTTATCTTATAGAATCGATCACCATGTTTCGAAATATCTCTTACATCTTTTGTGAAGGCTGAGTCATGGGATGGGTTTACAGAATGCTGTAACCCGTAAGATGAGCATTCATTTGGTCATATTGGACAATTACATGATATCCTCGTGGATTAACACAGTAATAACCGAACAAAGCGTCAGAATTCTATAAGCTTATCAAATGCTAAACTCTTCAGATGCTCGGCACAATTTCAGAAGGAAACTACGAACGTTTACTCCGAAAACTTCGATGAAGGACGTTAGATAATGAGTTCGATTTACAGAGCTGAGCAAAATGTGATCATCTCTGCCATGCACTCCACATAAGCGGCAGACATAGTGAGAATTCGATCTGTTTGTTACTATTCACATAGAAAATAATGGTCTTGTCGCGGTCGTCGTCAGCAGAGGAGGCGATGGCTTCATGTCTTCAATGCGATTAATCAGCTCGAGATGTTTTCTTCTCGAGTCAGTTCTGCGTTCGTTCCCGTTGAGAAGGTGGGTGGTGCTGGTGATGGTACTTCCTGTCTATTTATTTTACGACTAAATGTTAAGTATTTGCTAAACGGTCAATCGCTTTTCCGCTATTGTCTCATCTTTACGCTCAACTGAGCGACTTCTGTTTAACGCTCTACCATATTTAACGAGAATTTCAATGTCTTCCCATGTCTTCGTCCTACGACTGTGTTATTTTAGCGTTAAAAAGAATTTAGCCACTTTTTCTGAATGTTTTGTACTGTTGTTTTTTCTTATCTGATTAGAACTACAGGTTTTTTTTTCCAAGTTCGATGTTAAAGGAGCCAAAAACTATTGGAATAAAACTATTCAACTCCCACGTCCGACCTTCTATTAACCTCGGCATTGACTGAATAATCCTTTCTACGTGTGTTTAGCAAGCCCGAGGTGTTATTTTATTTCTTACGTACAATCTGACGTTTCGGTGGGTTTCGTTTTCCTCAGAGCCTGGAAAGCTCAAATTGACTGCAATTTACACGACCAAACACCTCCATAACCAAACAGTGAAAATGCTGAACGAAAATTTCAATCACATTGAACACAGAGTCTTTCCACACACCCTATCTATGAGGCTTCCACTGGGTATTTCGCGTGGAGACCAACTGCACCGAATTCACATGGAAGCGTAATGTGCCCTTCCCATCAGAATAACGGGCATATACACTGCCCAGTATCACGCGTGATAATGAGGCATTCTTCCCTGCGGTTCATTTTCGGATTTCTCGAATTAATCGAGAACGCCTCGAGTGTGTTGCCCGCTTGTGTTCTCGATTCTTGCGCGAGGATCGTGACACGTACTTCAAATTCCTCCCGCTTACGTCTCTGGGTCTTATGCCTAGTGGGGTATTTGGTTTGCTTTTGCCGACTACGTGTTCTTTTATACGGATGCAGAATGGTCTACCCGTTTCGCCAACGTATTCGTTTCCGCACACTTTACGAGAGATCAGATAGACTGTACTCGAACTCATGCAGTCACCGTCTCTACCATTGGGGCAAATTATGCAATTTTGGGTTGCACATGGTCGTATAGGCGGTTACGAACTAGTAGGCGTCTTAGATTACTCGGTGGCATTCCAATTATCGCTACCGAATTCTTTAGACCGACCCTTCTCAAAAAAGCGTTCTATAGGTGCACTTACTTTATTTGAAATGAAAGGCAGAATAAACGGAACCTTATTGCCGCTAGAGTTATCGTTGGGGGACCTGTGGTTACCCCTACACCTATCCCGAGCTACAGTTTCGTAGCCATTAAAAATGGCTATTTGCCGCGCCAAGTTCCGGGACTCCTCCCTCTGCTCCCTTCCTGTGCACACGCTGGTAGTTGTACGAAACATGTTTCTCACAAGCGCCCTTTTCGTGTGTGAGGGGTGAGAGGAGAGGTAATGAACCATGAGGTTTTTAGTACTTGGCTTTCGATACCATTGCGTAATGTAGCCGTTTTCTGATAGGTTAATTTCCACATTCGGAAATGGAAGCCAGTTTTTTTTGGTTTCTCTCTGGTAAATTTAATATACTCTGACTGTTCGTTCAAAAACTTGAAACATCTGTCGATTTCCTCTTGTGTTGAATGAACATGAACAAATGACCAAGCAGTCATCTATATATCTACAGTAGAGTAACGGCTCGAGATCGATTACTGATGCTTCCACCCTTAGACATGAATGCAATAACAAGGCTTGGTGCCAGTTATCCCATTGCCAGCCCTCTCATTTGCGCGTAATACCTCCCGGAGTACTTGAAGATTGGGCAGCTCAAGCATTCTTTTAAGAGTGCCATCAACTGCTCAATCGAGAAACCATACATGTTTATTGCTCCTTCGTGTTGTATAAGGGGCTGGCGGATGGCTTGCACATCGGAGTCATTCGACACGTTTGTATAGAGGGCGGTGACGTCGAAGGACTCCATCACGTACGCGTTGTTGGGTTGCGCGTTACGTAGACGATCCAGGAACATTTGGGTGTTCGTCAAATGGGCTGGAATGTACTTTAACAACTGGGTAAGTACTAGGGTTATTAGCCACGTTATTCTATCCGTTGGTCCGTCCACGCAGCTAATGATAGGTCTGACCTTAAATAACGACGGATCGGTAGACACTTGGTCATCGCTGGATGCTAACTTATGGGTTTTCGTAAGTAAGTACAGGAGACATGTTGGTAGGTCAATTTTGAGATGAGAGATAAATGATGGTTTTAACCCAGCCGCTCTTTCCATTTTAACCCATTCGTTGTTTAACTTTCGGCATCAACTTTTAAATTCCTTCTCAGACGATAGTCGATAAAGGGAAGCATCTTAAAGGTGCTTTTCCGTTATCTCAACATCTAACTGATCGGGAATTACAACGAACTCTCCACCCTTATCACTATCCGATATTCTTATGTTTTTCGATCTTAGCTGCTCTCGTATCTCTCGTATACCACGTTTTCGCATTTCAGTGAGGGTGGAGCAGTATCTCTTGGCGCGATAGTGATTAAGGACTTTGAAAGTTTCATTTGTAAACGTCCGAAATTTAACGTCAACTTCATTATTGGGCTCTTGTTGTCTAAAGAACGGTTGAGGAAATGGGAAATGGTGGTACTGGTATTGACCTTACTTGATGTTGTTCGCGCCTATTTACCCCTTGACTCTAGCTTTCTTGCGGAGTCCATCTTGAAGTTCATGCAGACTATATGCGAGCCTACGCATAGTTACCTTAGAAATGGGTTCAGATGGTGAGAAACTCGGTCCTAATTCTAATAACAAGCGCAAACCGTTAGGGAGAGTAAGCCTCTTAACACGATTAGCCTAAAATTTCTTTGCACATTATTTATCCTAATATAACTCGTTTGATCATCGTTGGCGGTGTTTCTGTATGCTCTTGAAGCCGTGTTATGCGATCTACTCAGAAGGTCTTCAAATTTTCTCCGCAAGGTTACTTTAGCATTAGACCTAATAGAATTGCAAATCAACACTGACCAACCCACTATTCTCCTCCAGAGGCGGTCCTCCAAATACTGAGCACAATAGTTTTCCTTCTTCTCGCACTTCTTCCACTTGGCGACCACCTGGTTTTTTTTGCTTCGTAGACAGGTGCGCAGTACTCGGAACTCGATGTCCAGTACTCGGTGGCTATCCTTTGGCAGTCCGCATACTTCGTGTAGTCGTTTTCGTTTTATGAATTTCAGAATGACTTGGTGTTTCAGGCAACGACGGAGAAAGTGTACGCGCAGTACTCGGAACTCGATGTCCAGTACTCGGTGGCTATCCTTTGGCAGTCCGCATACTTCGTGTAGTCGTTTTCGTTTTATGAATTTCAGAACGACTTGGTGTTTTAGGCAGAGGCGAAGAAAGTGTATCGCCCGTCGAGCTATGACGATCTTTTGTCTTGGTCACAGTGCTTCTTTTGCAAGTCGGAAGTATCTTGTTCGTGCATTTCGCAGTAACTCCCACGTCCGACTTTCTATTCACCTTTGCATTGACTGAGTAATTCCTTCTACTTCTGTTTAACAAAAGCAAGGTGTTATTTTATTTTTTTTTATTTACGTACAAGCTGACGTTTCGGCGGATTTCGTCTTCCTCAGAGCTTGGAAAGGTCACGTTGACTGCAATCTACATGGCCAAACACCTCCATAACCAAACAGAGAAAACGCTTGCCTAAGATTTCAATCACATTGAGCACAGAATAACTTTTTTGCACACTCACCGCTTTTTATGAGGCTTCCACGAGTATGTCGCGTGGAGACCAATCACACAGAGTTTACATGGAAGCGTAATGTGCCCACACCATCAGAATAACAGGCTTATGTACTGCCCAGTATCATGCGTGATAATGAGGCATTGCTCCCTGTGGTTCGTTTTCGGATTTCTGGAATAAATCCAGAACGCCTCGAGGGTTTTGCGCGCGTGTGTTCTCGATTCTCGTGCGAGGATCGTAACCCTACTTCAAAATCTTCTCCGTTATGTCTCTGCGTCCTATGCGTGCCTAGACGAGTATTTGATTAACGTTTGCCGACTAGGACTATTTCAAATATCTTACCGAAGGTATATAAGAATATAAAAAAAGTTGTGTTTTTGCTCCAAAATGGCTTCTGGGTGGCTTTTTGGAAAAACTAGCAATGTTTCATTTAAAACCCTTTGTATTCCTTTGAGAAGGCCAGGAAAAGACCATAGAAGGCTGATGATATCTCCAAGTTACTCTATAGTTCAATTTTCCTTTATTAATACCAAGAATGTTTTTTAAAGTGCCTTTTGCCGTACTGAATTCACGGATCAGTCTAAGCAGAAAGTGATAAGTGAGTAGTTAGAAAACCTGATAAACATCATTAAAATCAAAATCATATGTGAAATAAAGCGAGTCTTCTTGCTTAGAAAATATTCGGTTTGGCAGACAGGTTTTGTTCGGTCGCTCCACAATAAGCAAGAATCACTGTGGTCCCGAGAAAATCCCAGTCTGAAGACAGCAAATCCTCCTCTAATCCACAAAGTCTGGCCACTGCTCGTGGCGAAAATCTGGGAACCGCTTAGCTGGCTATTTCGGAGTTCAAGGGAAAACTAGGATCGACTAGCATTCAATATGACTATGAGAAGACATTCGCTTCCAAGGAGACGGTTAGGTTGCGAGACAACGGATAAGTGGAAAAATTGCTCTGAGTAAGAAAGCATTTGAGACAAGCCATCTAAAGATTTAAGAGCCAATTAAGTGGAAGGTAGGAAGTTGACGGTTACAGTGTAGACGGAAGAGAAGTTAATCTTTAATGGTTTATTTTTTCTCACACTTTTCATACAAGAAACTTTAGTTTCTTTGTGTGTGACGCGAGAATAATCAATAGCCAGGCTATATATTCGCATTTGTTTCTTCTTAGCTGAACTTTCGGATGAATAGTAAATTTCTTCGAATCCTGGGGAACAATGCTGGAAAAGGGAGTTGTACCTTCACCGACTATTTGAACTGAGCACGTTTTTGAAAATCAAAAAAAAAAGCAATACAAAAATAAAAAGTTGCAAGGCCCCTCTAGTAGCTTACAAGTCATAGTTGGGGTAATTTCTTACAGTCTTGTCTTTCTGATTTGTGATCACGCACTCACATGATCATTCATAGTGAGAGGTTTGTGTACTAGTACTGGAGTGTCGTAAGAAGTTGTTGCTCCTTTTATTCGTTTTTTTACTCGAGGTTTGTAGATGCGTGAACGATTTTCGCTGGCGCAGCTTCATTAATGGAAGAGTAATACCTGAAACCGGCCACAACTTTAAAGCACTTGCGACACTATGAGTCGTATACGACTCATAGCCATAAGTGATCTCTCTGGTTCATAACTTAGCTCAAATATTCTAAATACACTATATATTTACTTAAATATTCTTATAAAGCGTCCTATGAGATGACTCTGAGATTAGAGTGGGTTCCACTCCCAACAGCGCGATATTCAGGAAGACGAAATACCGATACGTCAGCCATCGAACAACAACAACAACAAGAGCAACAACGACGTCGTCAACAACAAGAACAGCAAGAACTTTTACCAAACCTGCATCAGCTCAATTAGAGCAGTTCGTAAAAACATATAAATATATATATCGATTAAGTGCTGAGGTTTATAGAAAGTCGATCTTTATAAGTTATTTCAAACACTTTCCATTCGCCTTCTCTTCCTCATTGGCCTCTGCCTTGTGGTGGCTGGAAATATTTGCGTGCGAGTGTTCGTGCAATTGTGATGTACAGTGAGGAATTATCACAATATGAAGTGTTAGGGATTTCTGCTAAGAAGTTCCCAAGAGAAGTAGACTTATGACATAAAATCGCCTGACAGGCTCCTCGTGACTAATTTCTTGAGAGTAACACTTATAAGAAGACATCTAGTTGCCACATGAACTGCTCGATGACTAATGAAATTACGGACGACTGATAACAAGTGACGACGCTGTGACGGT
The DNA here is from genome assembly GCA_009735665.1 of Angiostrongylus cantonensis. NCBI lineage: Eukaryota > Metazoa > Nematoda > Chromadorea > Rhabditida > Metastrongylidae > Angiostrongylus > Angiostrongylus cantonensis. The sequence continues at coordinate 570,349 of MQTX01000183.1, read as the reverse complement.
GAAATTTTATGTTCCTGAAGTTCCCATGCCTCATTTTGCTGTCGTAGTTCACATCCAAAACAGGAAAGCTATTAAACATTAAACAAATGGAATCCCGTCCATCTAGGCTCAATGATGTTTAGGAGTGCGTTAGAAAACTTCAAAAGTTTTATAGCACTTTTTGTAGACTTTACAATAAACACATTTAACTCTTAAAATTATAGCCCTTTAGAGTGGTATAGCAAAGTATGCTCTATAAAAGGATAGAGGATAAGGCTCTCGACGTTGATCAATCCCTGAGGGATGCGCCATGCATTCGACTTCATTAAGTATCGTTGGAGGTGATTGAATGCATATCTGTCCTTTACAATGAGTCGCGGTGGCCTGCCGATGTATCGAGCCAGTGCTGCTATCCTCCTAGACAAGTCTGGTACCAATCTGCCGACCCCGGAGGGATGGAGGGCTTGGTGGGCCATGGGCGCAGGAATCGATTCGACGTGCGTGTCGCAGTGGCGCCTCCAACCACTGCGCCACACGCGCCACATGCTCTATAGTGTACATTATTTTGTTGATAAACTGACAATATGATGTAGTATGACATAACTTTATAAGGTATAACATAATTAACGTAATTGAATAGGAGTGCGTAGCAGAGCGAGAGTGATGCCGTCCATCAGGAATTCGGTGATAATTCGACCCCGTCTAGAGCTCACCAAGCCTCTCATCCCTCCGATGTCGGAAAATCGGTAGCGAATCTGTCTGGGAAAAAGTTAACTCTCTGCAATCAAACTGGGAACATTATAGCTCGGCTATCTCATAACTCCAGGAAAATCGACTCAATCATTTCTCAACGACATTCATGTTGAAAAAATCCTCATGCACCATCCGATGCCAGACGTAAAAAGTTGGAAGACCTTTCTGGATATGACGGATGGGAAACGAATCGAATGCGAGAAGTGCTGAGAACTGTGCAGTGTATACGAAAGACGGGTCGTATGAAGTAAAAAAGAAAATACATGTCTTCTTCTCTTCCATAAATACTTCATCTCCTCATGTCTTCAAGTGCTCGGTTCACTGAAAAATTATTGACAGTGATCGAAGAAACCAATAAAACAAGACGACGGCTGTTTCATTTCAGTGCACTTTTGTTAAGGACTGGTTAGGAAGGAACTCTAGCATACTCCATAATAAGCACTTCTTTGATGTTATCTCGTGCGTTAGCAAATTAATGATAAACTAGTTGACTAGTTAAATAGCATGCGCCTCTGTTCAATATTTCCCATTCCCATGGTTCTGCAGTGACCATAGGTTTCGCGGAGATGATTTGCTTCGTATAGACAACATATATCATTATCTCTTTCCGATGCATAAAGTGACGTTTAGCTATTGACAAAGCGCAAAATAACGAATCGTTCTGTGCCGTTTTATTCCTCATAATGTCATCCATCAGACTTCATTCGTAGCACCTTAGAGGTTATTGGGTGTGTATTTCTTTTTATACAACTTGCGGTCTGCAAAGTCATCGTTATTTTTTCGCAGATAATTAACAAGGACCCATTCTCCGATTCTGGAGGGATAAATGACGTGCTTTTATTTCGTGAAGGACTACGAAAAACTGCATTAAGCGTGTGGTCGAACAAATGACTATAGTGTTACTATAAAGCATTTTTAGCCACTGCGGTTCCAGAATCTCAGCGCCAAATACTGCTGAATCATTTGTATAACGAGTACGTCTTCCTCTGGCTTTTGTGTAGGTTTTCTATCCAGTCATTTTTATCGAATTGCACAGACAAATGACAAATGTGAAAGATGTCGAGTGCTTACCCTTCATGATTCGTCGAGACTTTTCCACGATATTTATCATTCTTGCAGTTTTCCGTAGTCCTTCACGATTCATCTTGTTGACCATCACTTATCATTCTTTGGTACTACGCAAAAGCATGACGACGTCGGTTCAAGAGGAATTCTCCATTAATTCATATGCTTTTTTTTCATCATCTCACTCAAGCGTCTTCATTCTCAGTTGAGGAGATAAGGTGGTGAACAGCCACGTCGTCCTATCGGATCCTCTTTCGTTTTCTATGAGGACAGTAAGTGGACAACGAAAACATGTCTATGTTTGTAGCAACAATGACCGGTTTGGCTTTTTTTTATGTATTTGAAAGGTCGATTGTTTGGTCGACAAACACTGCAAGCATCACTTTCACCTAGTGTTCGAGATTTGAGAAATCTCTTTGCAAGCCGGTCATCTACATCCCGTCCTAAGCTCTTTGCTTTCCGTTTCTTCAGTTTTTTCTTCGGTAAGTACTTAGCACATTAATTATTTATGAGGCTGTTTTTTGGTTTAAAAGTTTCCCACTAGTCCCACACTTCATTATGTAATAGGAATTGAACTTGATAAAATGTCTCTGCACAACCTATGGATGATTAAGAATTTAGTCCAAAGCTGAGCTCCATGCGAGTAAAGGAACTGTAAGAGGATCAGGTTTAAATTCAGACGACAAAGGGTAGATATTGGAATAAAATCTATAACTTTTAATTGTTACAGATAAAACAAAAACATAGATAGTTTTAGGTATTTTTAATCCTTTAAATTTTGTTGGCGAGAACGAGCGACTGTGAACTGTCGAGTCGGATCTGAGGAAGACAAAGACGTCGAAACGTTGGCCTATTTTTATAACAACCTCGTGCAAGCCGAGCAATCCAAAGAAGTTATTCATGCCGAGGTTGAGTGAATGTGGGTTTAGTAAGGCATCACATTTTCCATCGTGTAACTTTCCCGAGGAAATTTGAAGGTTTGGTCGATGACCTTTTTGTTGTGTGCTTGACATCCCATGGGATCTAGTCATTTACGGCTCTTTTGTCCACCGGTTTCCATTTAGCCTCCCATTCACCCACCCTGATTTATGACAGCTACTTGGCTTACGCAACAGCATCTTTGGTCGTTGAAGGTCAACCAGATCATGACATAATTTCATTCTTCTGAATCCGATGTTTCAACGAGTCATATTATCATGGTGACGTAATCTATCGTAATGAATCTTTGTCGTGCTTTCTCGAATGGTTGTCCTTCGTCGAATGCTTTGTTGATTCTGTTGAAGAAAGCTTGAATGAAAAGCTCGTAGACGATCGGGTCGGGCGATAGTTGCCGATGTCGGGCTTGGCTTTCCCTCTTTCACAACTACCAAATTCTTCGATTGTTTGAGAATCTTGCGTTCTCTGTGGTTATGGACAGAAAATTGAGAAGGTATTGATGGTGAGTGGCTGTTGATTCTACTTCGATTCCGGTTTAAATCTTTAAGGATGCATAAGCAACAAAAAGGTCAGCGCTACTGTAGAATGTTTGACTTGAGCTGTTTCTTGGTCAGAATTCGATGAGAAATCAGTAGTAATCCCGACCAAAGTGTGGCACCGGAGGTTAAATATAACCTCTGTAATCTCCGATTTGGTTTTTTATGACCGTCTTCATGATTCCAATTACGTTGTTACATGCTGTTGCTATGGATGGAAGTTGTGTAATGCATGGTATTTCTTTCTTTTTTAATTTTTCCTCGTCTCTTCCTTTTCCATATCAATTTTCTGACTAAGTAGTCGAAATTATAATATTATGACAAGATTCTTTTTCTCCGTAACATTAAACATAAGATAAGGGACAAGGAACTTGGCGTTGATCAATCCCTGAGAGATGCGCCATGCATTCGACTTCATTAAGCATCGTTTGGAAGGGATTGAATGCATATCTGGCCTTTAAAATAACTCACAGTGGCCTACGGATGTATCGAGCCAGTGCTGTTCCCAGGCATCTTCCCAGGCAAGTGTGGTACCAATTTTCCGACCTCGGAGAGATGGAAAACTCAGTGGGCCATGGGCACCGGGATCTATACCACGTGTGTATTGTAGGGCGCCTCCGACCACTGCGCCACACGCGCCGTTCTCGGCATGCACTTTATTTTATTTATTTTATGTCGCATACACTTCGTATATATGTGACTTTATACTCGATTTCTTAAAAAATTAAGAAAAAAAGATTTCAAATTGCTCACTTTTTGTTGGAGAGAGAGACTTGATGAAAAATATGCGCTATAAAGAGCTTGACGCTTCGAACTTGTAAATAAATACCCTTTAATCGACCGGAAATGAGGCTCTGCCTTTTTTTTTTGACAAAACACTGATATTTTAATATTAACTTTTTATATGCTGTCTATTACTATTTTTCACGGCGGGATATTAAATGTGATACAACCACAATGCTGAGATATTGGCAACACCCCGGACAGCAGGTGTATGCGGTGGGAAACGAACGCGTTATAACCCTTTCCAGGGGTTAACGCGTTCACCACCACACCGTACGAGTCCTTCATTTCGCCTGTCTCTTAAACGAAGGACCCACATAGTGTGATGGTGAACGGGTTAGCTCGCCGGAAGGGCAATAGAGCGTTCGTTTCTCACTATTAATTCAATTTTCAAACCGACGGTCATTAAGCAGGGGCGCGTGTGGCGCAGTGGTCGAGGCCGCCCTGCGACAAACACATGGGATCCTTCACCGCGTCCGTGGCTCAACAAGCCTTCAATCCCTCCGGGTTCGGTGAATTGGTACCAGACTTGTCTGTGGGGGGATAGCCGCACTGGTTCGCTACATCGGTAAGCCACCGCGAGTCATTGTAAAGGCCAGATATGCATTTAATCACCTCCAAACGATGCTTAATGAAGTCGAATGCATAGCGAATCTCTCAGGGATTGATCAACACAGAGATCTTTTTTAGTTTTACCTTTATTTAATCTCGGTAGCAAAATAGTCTACATGCATTTAATTTGTTGAGCTTAAAATTACTACTATTTCAACTATCGTTTCTGGTTTTAACTAACTTTCCACAGCACTCATCAGTAGTGGTTCACTGACCGACTTTCCATTAGGTTCTGAATTGTTCAGATAGTTCGCTGCCTTCTTGATAAGCAAATGCTGCGTCATTGCTTTATTCTTTATTCACCGAAAAAAGTGTTTCTATTGAATGACAAATAAAGTAGCAAGCTTGTGCTTGCTCATCAAGGAAGCAGTGAACTTATGCGTGATCCTAGACCCTCCTTAGACTTAGGCTAATAGACCTAAGATACTGGATAGTGGGTAAATCGAAGCGATCCTTATGAGACTGTCATGATAGTTTTCCAAGATCGACTTTCTATTCACTTCGGCATTGGATTATAAATGTATAGTTTTTTTTTTGAGTCGTCAACCATATGCGACGCTGATCAGCGGCTCCTCCTCAGTGGAAGGCAGGTAGAAAAAGCGGCTCTGAAGAAGGCGATTCTGCCGAAACGTCAACTACGATTGAGCTGTATGTCTGCTATTGTATGGAAGTAAACGTATGCTGTTTAACAACTTCGCGATTGCTAAGAGAGAAAACGACGATTTCATAATCCAATGCCGAGGTTAATAGAAAGTCGATCTTGGAAACTGTATCGTTTTCTTCCTCAGCAATCGCGAGGTTGTTGTTCAGCACACATTTACTCCGTTATAGGAATAACACATAGAACACAATGGTAGGTGACGTTTCGGTAGTACCACCTTTTTCAGAGCCTGGAAGGGTACAGTGATGTGTAATTTACTAGGCCTTATTATTATGGGATGGCTGCATTATTATGGTTATTGATCATAGATTATTATGGATTATATTATGGCTGATTATGGATTATTACTATTATTATTATTGATTGCTGATGGCAAAAGATCAATAGAACTAGTTGAGAGACAGGCGAAACGAAGTACCCGCACGGTGTTGTGGTGAACGCGTTACTCCCCGGAAATGACAATAGCACGCTCGTTCCCCACCGCAAAACACCTGCGGTGCGGAGTTTTGCAAATACCTCAGCATCATTAAAATTGTTATTATTTTTCAATAAAAATCAAGGATGCCGTTCTGTACGACAAACATTCGAAAATAGGATGAGCCGGGCACGTAATGCGTATGAATGACATCCGATGGACAAGAGCCGTTAGTGACTGGATTCTCCGAGTTGTCAAACGTACTGCAGTGCTGACCCCGTGGTCAGAGTTCCTCACGAAGAGCTTAAAAAAAGATATGATGCTCGGTGAGTCCCTAGAGCGAGCAGAACCCCCACTGGGCTACTCTTGCACGCGATAGGGAACAATGGAACATTTACTGGCGTCCGCTCGAGTCACTCAACGATCAACGGGACTGCAGGTGATACCGGTGATTATTATTATTATTATTATTATCAGGCTTGTATTATTTTTACCGTCACGATAGTTTCGGCTTAAAAATAGCTAAGAAACGTTGAATTTCCAACTGCTCTAAAGGATTCCTGCGATTGAAAGCTGTACTTAATTAAGCAGTACTCTTTCAGTGCGACGATTTTGTTGAGCATTTTTGAGAAATTGTTTTTATTTTACGTTACGAAGAATTAATGTGATTGTCAGTGCAGATGTAAAAACGCGCAATTTTCCAGTCCAATAGTTATGTGGTAATGAAATTTTCTGTCTAGTCAGCTGATACTTAGATGCGCCGTCCTCATATGTCATGCGAACCACAACATATCTTCGAATCGCTACGTTACCATGCAGCTGTCATTCCAGTGATGATCAGGACCTTTTCTAGTAAATTCCGTTCGGACATGAATTATCCTTCGTTCTCTTATTATCAGGACGCAGTACGTAGTAGAGGTGCCCTTCAGTAAACACGTAGTCTGTTGCTTCGATTTGCCGTGCTCTAGAAGAATCACCCTCTCCAGACTTGGCATATTGATGCCAGACTGGTCTGAGACGGTAGCAGAACAGGCTTGATACACTTGTAAACCACCAAAAGTTATTGTCTAGGCTCAATATGCATTCAATCACCTAGAAAAATACCCGGGTGAAGACAAATGTGTGGCGCATCCTTTACAAATCGGTTTAGGCCGAAAGCTTGTTTTATCCTTCTATCTCTTCTTCTTGACATATCCAGTAATGACTAGATGTTGTCTTTTTCCTATGAGATCTTGAGATGGCCTTGCTAGGGTACTCTCTGTTCTTCACTACCGTCATTCATAGGCCAATGTGTATTCTGTGGATTGCAGTTAATTTGAATATTTGCACTAGGATCTTTCCAGGAATCGGCTGCGGTTTTTTGTGATTAGTCTACCGCCATCGAGAATGATGCTAAATCCCTTACGTATCTACCGTATTATTAAAATTAGCTATAGAAGCTGTTAATTATGGTTAGGCTCGTGATAAATATAAATCCGAAGAAATTTTTCGCTATGTCATAACGGATGGAACGGCCGAATGAGTACTGTAATTCAAGGCTGTACAAATTCACTGTAGCGTTTGTCAAGAAATTCTCACTGGTTTACCCACCTCATCGTGCATACCAAGGTGAGCGTTCCTTGGTCTTCAACTATAATGGACGAGCGGAGTTTCCCTCAGACGAAGAACTCATTTAAACTGGAAAGAACTTCGGTATTAGCATCACGGAGAGTACTAAGAAATCCACAGCTAGAAGGTAACCTATGAGAAGGAGCTTTCTACCCTTTTTCTTAACCCCGGTGAGCTTCTTAACCCAACAAAATCACCTATAATTTGAAGATCCTTTCCTTACGATCATGGTCTTCATATTCCTTACTTAATTCATAGTTCCTCCTAACACCTATCATCTTGTTCTTCTTTATATAACTTTTTCTTAGTACAATTTTGATTGTGATGGAGGTTTTTCATTTAAAACAGCGATAGCTATGTCAGTCATTCTGCTTTGTAAAGCCGACTCTAACAATCAGTTCATCGACTCCTTAGAGAATGAACGATGGCTCGACGACTATTCTCTGGACAACCAACTAAATCTGAGATTCCGTCACCTTCATTGGCGACACTCAGGCTTAAATGATATGATAAGCAATCAAGTAATACTGGTAAGTTTCTTCTGCGCTGATAACATTTATCCTCCACAGGTCGATGAAATGAATGTGAACGAGGAAGTGAAGTAAAATATGAGTAAAGAATATCTGTTTTGATATGCATTGATATCCGGTGAGCTCAAAACAATTGAGAAAAACTGAGCTACTTTTTCCACAAATTGTCGCTTTTGAAGCAGCAATTACAAACCCGACGAGTTATCACTGGAAAGAAGGAAAACACCCAACCGCTGTGAAGAAATCGCATTTCATTCCTCACTTTTCTTTCTTTTCGCACATTCTCCGCAGTCATTTTCCTCGGTGCAATCTCTTTCTCCTCTCCACTTTGCGATTCTCCTCCCATTCTTCATAGTCCTATTTTTCAATTTTTTTGCGAATTTTCCCACTTTTTTCTCCTCTTCTGGTCATACCACTTAACTATTGCTCACGTTTTTACTGTCAATTCCGCTTTTTGTTATGGTCAGTCTTCTTTGTTAAATACCGATTACTCAGCTTTCTAGGTGGGGAATCGGAGACAACGGTGATATTATTATTAGTTCCAGCGAACAGGGATCATAACGAGTTGGAGTAGAAGGAATTTATTTTCATACGACGAAACTTCTTCCTGATATCAGCGGTCAGTTCTAGTGATTAGGACTAGAAACTGTACTCTATAGTATGACTTATTGCGCAAAAGCAAGAACTAAATGCGCATAAGATTTCACGTTTTTAGTAAAAGTCTCTTGATTGCCCACTTTAGCTTGTCTCTGACTTTATTGTGTCAACTATAAAATCTCAAGTAGTGCGTAGTGCGCAACAATAGAGCGACGAGCTCGTCAAGAGCTTCTAAAGCACGTTCAACCAGAAGAGTGATGGACCATGACTTCTGGACCAGGACTCAGATTCGACCGATATGATTCAGTTAATGGTTGCTGAACTAACCCGTAATGCTTTCGATATTCATGTTGAGCAAACACAAAGTGCTACTTTATTTTTTATTCCGTGAAAGCTGACGTTTCGGCAGCATCGTCTTCTACAGAACTTGGAAGGGAACGTGGAACGTGACAGGCAATTTACTATGGAAAACGCTGCAATAACACATACAGAAAGAAAAAAATCTGAATCACAATCACACGATCGACAACTTCTCGAAAAGTTCACCGTTTATTACGTGTCCTCCACTGAGGAAGGACAGCTGATCAGGTTCATAGAAAGTCGGTCGTGGAAATAACAGTTCGTTTTGAATGCAAACGCTGCTTAAACTATAAATTCATTCTTTAAATACTTTACAAGAAGCACGACAGCAAAGATGGGAGATGTGAGAAAATCCCGGAATTGTACATGGTCTTCGAAGCAGCAGTTACCCTTACCGGAAGGCGACACGCTATCCGTCGTAGCAACCGAGGCTTCTTTGCTTTGCCTTTCTTTCGGCTAGTTTTTTACTCCAACGGTGCGTTCACCAATCACACGTCAACGGAAATGATTTGGGGAATGCAATTGGGCATTGAACCTAGTTAAGCTGAAGCCATAGTGGAAATCACAATCGCCTAATTTTTTTTTTACTCCGCTTGCTCTTTTCTTATGGCAGGGTGTGATGTGAAATACGAGCACGAGATATGGGTAAAGCTCGAAAAATCAGCTTGTCTTCGGACCTGCGGTTAATCCATCTGAGGGCTTACGTACTATGAAGGGTGGCAGGTGATATTGGGGATATCACGGATAAAGTGAAAGAAACTGGCTTAGAAAAAGGCAAAGAAAGGGCCTCAACAGGTGTGCTGGGTAGCACCTGAGACCCCGGAAAGGTTGATTTCGGGTTCGAAGCCCATCTGAGTTTTTGAGTTTTACTCATGTCTCATCAACCTTGCGGTACACGTCAAGACCCGCCATGAAATAAGAACAAGTACTGAATTAAAGGTCAAGATATTGTGACTGCCGGAAATAGATGATGGCACTAAGTGGCGTTCTACAGTATTGCTCTACACTGGGAAGGAAACGGCTTAGCACCTAACTCTGAATTTGACGTGAATAAGAAAACATATCGCCAGCTAGTTGTTTGTTGGGGTCTTTGCTTGGCGGAGTTAGTTGAAAACGCCTGGATCGTAACGACAGCCTTTTGATTTGCCATTGATTTACCAGTAAGCGAAGAACTATTGCTACTGGTTGCTTTGTAATTACTGATTCCTTCTTCATTATTTACCATTTGATTGTTATTTGTCACTTACTGTTCAAGTAGTGAAAAAATATGTGTTTTCTGACTTTTTCGTCCAGCCTCTCCTATGATGTTTATGTGTTTTTCTACTCAAGAGATATCAAAACGGATAAAATTCGATTGGAAGTTGAGTTTTTATTTTTTTTATATTCTTTTAAAATACGTATTTATATGGTGCAGTGGTCAGAGGTGTCCAGCAACATGCACATGGGATCGATCCATGTGTCGGTGGCCCACCAAGCATTCCATCCCTCCGTGGTCGGCAAATTGGTATCAGACTTGTCCGGGAGGATAGCAACACCGGCTCGATACATCCGCAGTAGGGCCACCGCGAGTCACTGTAGAGGCCAGATATGCATTCAATCACCTCCGAATGATGATTAATAAAGTCGAATGCATGGCGCATCCCACAGAGATTGATCAACGCCGAAAGTTTTATGCTCCGAATATACTTATAATGTGGTCTGTTCCTTCACAATCATTCATTTGGAAAATGCTTTCACATAAAACTAATAACAATTGAAAAGGCAAAAACGTGTTAGAGCGCATGAGCATATAAAAAATATATGAATATCCAGCCGTTTTAATAAAATTTGAAATTACAACGATGCTGTGATATCCACAAAACTTGGATTCCAGGCCAGATCGAACCACGATTTCCTTTCCGGGACTCGCACATTACACACTGCTCTACGGAGACCGTATGCATCTCTCTCGGCTAGTTTCCTATACGTTTCATTCGTGAAAACTGTAGCAGGCAGTAAATTACAAAAGTAACCCTTTAATATTTTGTGACCTGGACGGGTTTTTACGTTGTTTTGCCACTTCTTTTTCTTATAGAAGATAAGGAGAGAAAGAGCAGCGCCCTAAATGTTTAATTCTAAACTTAGTGGCTTTTATCGCAGATTTTTACTACTATTTTTGTTCTACCTATACTAAGGACAAAAGATAAAGCTCTTGGAGTTCATCAATCCCTAAGGGGTGCACCATGCATTCGACTTCATTAAGCATCGTTGGAGGTGATTGAATGCATACCTGGCCTTTACTATGAGTCGCGGTGGCCTGCCGATGTATCGAGCCAGTGTTGCTATCCTCCCTGAGAGGTCTGGCACCAATTTGCCGATTCCGGCGAGATGGAAGACATGGTGGGTCATGGGCGCCAGGATCGATTCCACGCGTATGTTGCAGGACGCCTCCTACCACTGCGCCACACGCGCCTGTCTATATTAGATGCTAATGTCTATTGTCGTAGGTTTCTTGTTTTCCTTTCTTCCTCATTGAGAATCGGCTTACCTCCTATGACCTCATGTAGCATTCAATTTCCGTGTGGTTGCTGTTGCGGTTATTAGACTCAGTTATTGTTCTAATCGTCATGGTAAGGCACGTGTAGAGCAGAAGTTTGAAGTGTCGTACAATACACAGTGGATTGGCAGTTGGTTCGCTCCCAAGTACCAAGCTCATAAAGCCTTCCATCCCTTCGGGGTCGGCAGCTCCGAACCAGACTTATCTGAAAGGGTAAAAACACTGATTTAATATATAGATAAGCTACCGTAAGTCATTTTAAGGGTTACATGTGTATTAAATCAGGTCAACGTTGCTACGAATGGAGTGTAATGCACGACGCATCCCTAAGGGATTATTCGACACTAAATGACTTGCCATTCTTCATTTATCGTCGCGATTGCTTAATCCTGCATATTTTTGTCATTTTCTCTGGATAGTAAAATGATGCTCAGCTGGTTTCGTTGCATTAAATGCTCAGCTTATGGGTTTGTTTCTCACTACTCAACCGAGCAGCAATCATCGCTTGTCGTAAATCTAAATACCTTCCTTAGTCATTGAATAAGAGCCCATTTGAGGTTATGGTGCTAATAGTACTGATGAGGCGATGAAATGGCTTGGGCTTAATGTCAGGGATAACAGGATTAGGATTAGATGAGATGGGATGCTCTCATTTATTGCTGGTGGATTGTTCTCCATCCGTCAAGGTGAGAACAATGCGCTCTGTTGAGGGACATGATCAGCCGAAACTCCTTCCCATTATCGAAAAACCTAGTCTTTTCGTCCTATTTATCTTTTGTTTTGTTTTTCGCACGAAAATGTGATAAACTTACTTTAACAGTAGTAAGAGCTAGTCAGCGACTCCTTTTAACTCGTTTTAGTAGAGAGTAGAGTTAGTTCTTGATAGAAGTTCTCCAGTTATTTTCCTTAGTCACTCCATCATTGCTTTTCATCACCATCTTCGACTCCGTCCTTATGAAGTGCTCGATAACAATTATTGCACTGTTTTCTCTACAGCCTTCAGAAATTCACCTCACGACTTAACGAACATGTCACGAAATTTGAAGCGTTCCTATTTTTATGATAGAAGAGTAATAGTAAGTAATAGAGGAAACGAACTATCTGCATTTCGGTTAGTCATTGGATGAGTCGAGCCGGCATCTTTTCAACAACCAGGTATTGATCCCCGTCGTGAACGTAGGTTCCCCTTCACGTACAGTTCGCTCATGGGCCAGAGGAATACTCAATTCGTCGTTTTCTCTCTCAGCAATCGTGAGGTTGTTAAACAGCACACGTTTACTTCCATACAATAACATACATACAACACAATCGTAGCTGATGTTTCGGCAGAATCACCTTCTTCAGAGCCGGGAAGGGTACACTAATACGCAAATTACTAGGTCAAACACTTCAACAGCACAAACAGAAAGATAAAAATCTGAGCGATAATTACAAGATCTACGGCTTCTGGAAAAAACCCACCGCTTTTTTCATCTGTCTTCCACCGAGGAAGAACAGCCGCTCAGAGTCGCATATGGCTGACGACTGCAGCACCCCCGTCAACGATCGATGCGAAGGTAAGGATCACGCATGATCTCGCGGCATTCCTCCCTGCTATTCATTGCAGGATTTCTGGCATTTATCCAAAAAGCCTTGAGGAGTTTGCGCGTTGGTGTTTTAGGATCCCGTGCAAGGATAACGACTTTTATATCAAAATCGTCTCCGCTATGCTTTTGTATCCTATGCGTCCCTAGTGGTGCTTTGCCTTGTTTTGCTTTTCATTTGCCATCTAGGTGTTCTTTTATGCGAATACATAAAGGTTATATGGCTGACGCGTTTAACCTAGTGAGTTGCGTATTAGTGTGCCCTTCCAGGCTCTGAAGAACCCGATTCTGCCAAAACATCAGCTACGGTAGTGTTGTATGTGTGTTCTTGTATGTAAATAAACATAAACTGTTTAACATCCTAGCGATTGCTAGGAGAGAAAACGACGATTTCGTAATCCTGGAAATCCCCAATTTTTTTAATGCTCCGGTTTTTCGTCAGTATTTTTGGGGTGACAATACCCATCGGATAGCTCAATATTCTTTATTATGGTTGGGGATTATATTCAAGAGGTATACAGTATGATGTTTCCCGTATGGATGTGATGAGCGACCTCGAATTGGCATCTACTACCATCACTACCCATTTGCTTGATTGAAGGCATACGAATTAATCAACATGTGGAAAACAATGGTTGCATGTAAGGCCATTTATGCACGTTTCCATTGCTACGATTAGTTCATTGACAAATTAGAAGAGTGGTACAAGTCCATTCTAAGCAGCTGAGAAAAGGAGCGCCATCCCTAGAGTCCATTTCCTCAACATGACTTCATCACAAGTGCCAGAAACAAGGAATCGCTATGACACGCAGATAAAGGAAATCATGTGGTCAGGAAATTATGCATTGTTGGATAGAGGATGAAAAGTTGTACTTGCTAAGCCTCCTCTATAGAATAAGCGCACACAAGGTCTGTGTTGGTTCGTGTGAAGTCTCCCTGGAAACGCAATACGTAACCTCACCAGTGACCAACTCGAGATGTTTAGCACTGAGTAGGCATAGCCTACGATAAAAATCCAATTATTAGTAGAGAATTATCCAACAGTACCTATTTATTGCTCTCAGTCCTTGACCTTAATGATTTTTTATCCTTTTTTGGATGTGAGGGGCGCGTGTGGCGCAGTGGTTGGAGGCGCCACTGCGGCACCAACGTGGAATCGATTCTTGCGCCCATGACCCACCAAGCCTTCCATCCCTCCGGGGTCGGCAAATCGGTACCAGACTTGTCTGGGAGGATAGCAGCACTGGTTCGATACATCGGCAGGCCACCGCGAGTCATTGTAAAGGTCAGACATGCATTCAATCACCTCCAACGATACTAAATGAAGTCGAATGCATGGCGCATCCCTCAGGGATTGATCAACGCCGAGAGCTTTATCCTTTTTATCCTTTTTTTGGATGTAAGCAGCGACAAGTTCTCTGACTCACTATTGGTTCCTCTGCTCTTCCTTTTCCTCGTGAATGCGCGTTCTAATTTTTTCTTCGTCTTATTTCTACGGGTAATGTAACATTTTGGAATGACTTTTTCAATCATCACTTATGGTGTAATTTTAAAAATCCGGCTTAATATTACTTAAATATAGACCATTTTGAAAATCATTAGCTTTCTGGTTCTTTAAGTTCACCGCCCATTTACTTTTCCATGAATGAGGTTTCCGTCTCCCTTTCCTATGAAATTCATGTTTCCACTTTTCATCTCAATGATAGGACCTTGAAGATTTGACGCAGTTTTTCAGCATTTAACCTTTTTCCAGTGTTCTTCTTATCGCCAAGAAGGCTATAGTGATCTTCAGGCCCGTAACACGTATTTCCTCAAATGAAGTTCAATGAGTTCATACTAAGGATGGAACACTACTAATCAATAAATCTCTACATGATTGAGCTAACACAAGGTTAATACACAAATTAATGAATTAATGAACGTCAGTTTTTAAAAATCACTACTATATTCCATATTACTTCTTATTCTATACCTTTGATGATCATAAAAACGGTGATGGAAACAGGTATAGTGCAGCGCCTCGGGTTGTCCTGCGAAGCACACGTGGTCGTTGGTTAACCCAGAACCTGCCAGACTTTCCATTCTTTCAGGGCCGCGGAATTGGTACCAACGCTACCTAAGAAGTTAACAGCACTAAACTGATGCATCGGTAGGCTATAGCAAGTCATTGTATAGGCCAGATATCCATTTTGTCACCTCTAACGTTGCTTAGAACACGAAATTATTAGTTGCGATTAATAAAATCCTCAATGATCTTTTGTTTACACAGGTTTTTTTTCGGGATACTTATTTTCTGTATTCTAAAAAGTTGTCCTTTCGCCACAAGTCTATTCGTTCCCTAGAAGATTTTCGTTCTGTTATCAGTCTTATCCATTAGGTAAAAGCATATGCGGTTGGTGGTGGTGGTGGTGGTGGTGGTGGTGGTGGCCGTGGTTGGCACAGAAACGAGTTTATTTACCAATTCGAACCTTTAAGCTGTCTGACTGTTTTGAAGCACTCAGCTGTAGACATTCCGTTTAGTTGGTGTGAAAGCTGGCGATGCATGAAATATTTAGTGTTAAAGCCCGATTTTACGGGAACTGACACGATGCTCTGATGGCACAAATCCACTGTAGTTTTTCTGAATCGATGGACAAGATAGTTTAGAATTCTTTGTGAGCTTACAGTTTTCACAGTTGCTGTCAACGGTGCATCAACATGTCTTTTTTTCTTTTCATTCTTTGTCTTTTTTCTGGTTCTGTTTCGGATATGAATGTGAATAGCATGATTTCCGGCGACCAGAAGCTGAATAATTATGCGTTTTGTTCTTTTCTTCTTGTTATTATTGCTTCTTACCGCTTACTTCTAAGACGATTCTTCCGAGTGCGAGGTGATGAACACTGAGCTGAGTGAATTCTCTGAAGAATCGAAATAGAAATTGATTATGTAGATGCGTAGCATCATCGCACTACGCTACAGCATTTTGTCATTGGAATGTAAGAATTCCCTTTCTACTCCGCTCTGCGCTGGTTTGAATGACCTATTATTACTCCTATGAGAGGTTTTATGCGAGATGCACAACTGCTGTGTAAAAGGCACAACTATTGTGTAAAAGTAATACTTGGATACTTGGACGGCCCTATGAAAGGTTTTATGCGAGATGCACAACTGCTGTGTAAAAGGCACAACTATTGTGTAAAAGTAATAGTTGGATACTTGGACGGCCGCCTTCACTAGTAGTGCGTGCGCCAGCAGAGCCTCTGTTTATTCCTTTTTGGAGACTTGCCGGCTGAGCCATTGTGGTTTCCTGTGATCTCAAGGTCAGCCTGACCAAGGTCCGCCTGACCAAGGTCCGCCACGGGTCCTGTGTAAAAGTATTGGAATACTAAAATAGTCTCCTTTAAAGCTTAGCTAACAAGAGTTATAAATAGCAGTTTTGGTTACATTAATAATAATTGACATGTATCACCTGTCATCTCATTAATGACTGATCAACTTGAACGGGTTGTAGTCAAATCTCCATTATTTGCTACCACAAGTCAAAACTGCTTATTGACTTCGATCGTTCGAAGAACATAAAGAACCTCACATTATTCTTATATCTTTTCTGATAAGGAAGTGACAAGGGGTGCTCCAGGCTCTGTCATGACCTAGGCTTCTTCATTATCCCATAGCTGCACTTCTGGAATGAAATTCATCCTGGAAATAGAAGACTTTGCTACGATATAAACTCCCGGCGCTGCTTGGCACTTAGGCACCATTTGTTAAAGTGAGTAGCTACTCTTTTACATGCATATATAAAAAACA
The DNA here is from genome assembly GCA_009735665.1 of Angiostrongylus cantonensis. Taxonomy (NCBI): domain Eukaryota; kingdom Metazoa; phylum Nematoda; class Chromadorea; order Rhabditida; family Metastrongylidae; genus Angiostrongylus; species Angiostrongylus cantonensis. The sequence goes on along the minus strand of MQTX01000183.1, from coordinate 553,609 downwards.
AATGGAAGCGTTTGATGCTGATCTATTCCTTAGGCGTCCTGCATATTGATAAGATGTTAACAAGTAAATTTTTGGTAGCGACATTGTATCTTAGGAAGATGGTATTTTACATCCTAACTGAACGATCGTAGCTTATCAGTGATAAGACTGCTCAGATCACATGAAGTTTAGAATACTCTATGTCTTCATTACTTTCTCGTCTGTTGAATTCTTTCGAAAGTAGCTAGAACTGCAGGAGGCGGCCGGTCTAAGTTCTCTGTTCTTTTATGGTCCTAAGGGTAGCTGCCTGTGAGCGCCATGAGCTTTTGGTTGCTTGAGTTTTTCCATGAATTTCCATTGACATTTAATTGTAGTATAGTCGCACTGATACAACCACCACCGCTTTCACCGTTACCATCATCATCTGAAGATCTACACCATCTTTAGCTGATGAGCTTCTTTTTGCGATGTTGTAATACTGTTTTCCTTCTATTCATCTTTGTTTTCCTTGTATTCATCTTTAAATTTCTGGTGATACTCGTCAATCATTCAATATATCATTTGCTCTAAACTGTTACCTAAAATCGATTTTTTACGTGAGAACAAATGAGAAGATAAAGAAATCTCACCAAAATATAAGAGCACTTTACTCTAGTAATACGGCTTCACTACACTAACATTGTTTGCTCTTCTGCTTTATGTGATTAAAGTGATCATGAGACAACTAATTGTGAGATGAAGTGGCACACTGGCGGGTGACTGCTAGAGAGTAAAGAACGAACTAATAACGGTCTCCCGAGGGGCAGATGAAGTCAGGGACGAATTTCCTGCATCTACGATGCCGACCTAGTTAGTACACAAAACTTTCGTATATACATAAAAGAGATATCTGTCTACACAGATGTGTATAGGTTCATGATTGCGTGCATATCTACCAGTGAGTTTACCTTATTGCATGAGTCTCTGTGTACAAATGTCTTCGTGAGTGTGTGTGTGTGTGTGTGTGTGTGTGTGTGTGTGTGTGTAGTGTGGTGTGGTGTGTAGTGTGTGTGTGTTTGCGTGCATGTATGTGTGTTCTAGCCGCTGAATCACACGTAGCGCTATTATCAAAGCACGTGATATAATCATTAAACCAAATCCCAGAGAGACCATTATCACAAATGAACATCTGAATAACAGAAAAAAGCACCAATGTTTTCATAGGAGATGACATACCAAGATCGCACTTTTCCGCAGCAGTAATGGTCCTCACAGCTTTCTCGCTGTTTTCGAAAGCAACGGTTTTTTTTAATTTTTTTTGATTTTTATTTTGTTTTTCTCTCGATTTTTCTTAAGAGGAGCTCTTGAAGAAGACCAAACTCGCTATGATTCGTTGAATTGAAAGCCATTGTAACAGCTAAAACTTCCGTTTTACAAAATAAAACGGAAAGCTTAAATGAACGGTTCTCGAGAATACATTGAGAAAATAGGTTTAATAAAAAAATTTCATTTCTGAGAATTCAATGTTCAGTAGTTTTTGTTGTTAAGTTACATTTCCTTCCACTTACAGTATACTTAACTTTAAAAAAAAAGAAAATAGCCCTCGACTATGAAACGCCCTCGATGTCATCGGGACGATAGCTGTGCTAAATTTTTTCTTTTTTGGAAACTTAAGGTTTACTTCATAAGTAGAGGATTTTCTTCACCGATTCCTAACTGCTTTCTTAATAACTCCATCTTAAACTATTTACATACGTGTAGATTTAAGAGCAGACTTAACTAAGGGAATTTTCTCCACAGGTAAAATAAAAAAATAAAGCTCTAGGCGTTTATCAATCCTTGAGGGATACACCATGTATGCGACTTCATTAAGTATCGTTGGAGGGGATTGAATGCGTATGCGGCCGTTACAATGACTCGCGGTGGAGTACCAATACATCGAGCCAGTGCTATTATCCTCCCAGACAAGTCTGGAACCAATTTGCCGACCATGCAATGATGAAAGGCTTGCTAGTCCATAGGCGCTGGGATCGATTCCACTTGTATGTTGCAAGGCACCTCCGACCACTGCGCCACACGAGCCCTCTCTATAGGTATATGCATCTTTTTCCTACACGATCGGTATTTCACATCTACTATGTAGATCTCAGCACGTTAGCATTCAGTTCGTCTACCCTTGACGATGGTCCTCCAATTTTTGCGTGTCGATTCATTTTGCTGTTGTTCAAGGGCATATATTTTTAGCTTTTTTTTAAAAAATATCATCTTGATTGTTGTTAAGTTACATTTCCTTCCACTTACAGTATACTTAACTTTAAAAAAAAAGAAAATAGCCCTCGACTATGAAACGCCCTCGATGTCATCGGGACGATAGCTGTGCTAAATTTTTTCTTTTTTGGAAACTTAAGGTTTACTTCATAAGTAGAGGATTTTCTTCACCGATTCCTAACTGCTTTCTTAATAACTCCATCTTAAACTATTTACATACGTGTAGATTTAAGAGCAGACTTAACTAAGGGAATTTTCTCCACAGGTAAAATAAAAAAATAAAGCTCTAGGCGTTTATCAATCCTTGAGGGATACACCATGTATGCGACTTCATTAAGTATCGTTGGAGGGGATTGAATGCGTATGCGGCCGTTACAATGACTCGCGGTGGAGTACCAATACATCGAGCCAGTGCTATTATCCTCCCAGACAAGTCTGGAACCAATTTGCCGACCATGCAATGATGAAAGGCTTGCTAGTCCATAGGCGCTGGGATCGATTCCACTTGTATGTTGCAAGGCACCTCCGACCACTGCGCCACACGAGCCCTCTCTATAGGTATATGCATCTTTTTCCTACACGATCGGTATTTCACATCTACTATGTAGATCTCAGCACGTTAGCATTCAGTTCGTCTACCCTTGACGATGGTCCTCCAATTTTTGCGTGTCGATTCATTTTGCTGTTGTTCAAGGGCATATATTTTTAGCTTTTTTTTAAAAAATATCATCTTGATTTTAGATTTGTTTAGAAGGTTAGGTTTCCGTTAATTGGAAGGAATGAATGAAATTTTAATTTCTTCGTGCTATTTACGTGAAGCGCAGCATTCTTGAAAGTCATCGTGAAATCGTTCTGTCGTGTTTGACAACATTTCTCCTGTTCAGTCGCCTCTTCGCTTTCCCCGATATGAATATCGACAAAAAAGCATTTGTACCCTTTGAAAATGTCAGCTTTTCATCCTGATGGGATAAAAGCTCTTCTATCTGCTTGTGAAAATCTGTCAATTCAATTGGTTTTTATTTCAACCAATAAAACCACAATGATGCTGAGATATTTGCAAAATTCTAGACAACAGTTGTCTGCGGTAGGTGGGGAACGAGTGCGCTATTTCCCTTTCCGGGAGCTAACGCGTTCACCACCATACCATGCGGCTCATTTGTTTCGCCTACTTCTCAGCTAACCAATAAAATTCACTCTGAACTGAAATAGATTCGTTTGAGTTCAAATAATAGAACGCAATCTCGAGAATTTATGCATGACGCATTTCGAGAGTTCACGCATTGTAATCAATGCATAACGTCGCAGATGTGTTGAATGCGAAATGCTGATGAAGAAATGATAACAGTGTTGCGGGAACTGATCGAAATTCTTTTTATCGAATCACTGCACACATCAAATAGATTCTCTTTTCTTTTCATGTGTACAAAACGGATCGCAATCCGATTAACGTTAATCATATTTCTCAACTTACCGATCTCGTTTTTATTTATTTCATCCGCTTTTCATCTTTTTCTTTCTAAGACTTTTTTTTTACTAGCTCGATTGGCTCAACGAGATGTACAGATCATTAACACTGAATAGCGCGCGTCCATTAGCGTCCATAGGGTGTATCGTTGGAAAAACACCTTACTATTTTGAGAACCCGACGGCTGAATGTCATACATCATCCATTCGCCGCCCAACGACATTCACCGTACGAGCGTTGTTCATACTACTTACTATTCTTGTAATAGTATATGAAACGTAGTTTTCATCTCAATAAAATCAAATCATAGATATCTCAATTATATAATATATATATATATATATATATATATATATGCATATATATGCTTATGCCAATTGTCCGTACAAAAAATAGATTCCTCCCATTTTTCTTCATTCGTTCATTATTTCATCTCTGCTTGTCATTATGACATCCGTTGTGTTTTTTCATTCATCTTTCCGTTCGCTATAACCTTTACAAGCATTTAATGCTGATTTATATTGTCAACTACTTCCCGTAAAATCCTTTCTAACATCACATAACAGTCTAACAACAAAAAACTTTCGACTAACTTTGGGACCTGTATCAAGTCGCCGTCATATTGATTTACCCCGAAAGTTCAAATATTTGCCGCTGATGTCTAGGTTTTTTAATGAAGAACTCTCTCATCTTCTAAAGTTGGTTGTCGTATGAGCTGGAAATCTCGTTAATCATTAAGCGGCTTCAGTGAACACCATCCATGTCTACCATCATCCCTGTCATGCCAGTGATCCTTCTAATGCACTCCACTCGTTCAAATGATACCACAACGTTTACAGTGTTTATTTGATTCTTTTTCATCTTAGTATTTTAGTCCACAGATAGCCTTTAGGATAGGGCATTTAGAGGGGTGGCCTGCCAACTATGAGTTAGCTTGATCTGAGTTCTGTTGACAGAGTATGCGTGGGACTTCATTTGAGACTTTGTGTTTGAGTTTAACTCCTTCCGTACTCCTATTTCTCTCTTTCACTTGATTAGTGGCTATTGTATGGATTCAGTATCAAATGTAGATTATAGAATCCATGGCGTGTGGCGTTTATCAGTTTTTTTGGAAACTACTGTGCATCTGGATCTACAAAGCATCGCAGAAGTGAAGGAAAATATATTTAGCTCAAACGTTGAATTTCGATAGTCTATTATTCTGCTAAGACTATTTTTAAGCATCCAGACATATCTGTCATCATTTTATTAACCAATTGTGTTTGGATTTTTCGGAGCGTGGCATCGAACCAATGTGTGTGTCCTGCAAGAGACGAACAACCACTGCACTATACGTGTTCTCATGAGTCGATATGCATTATGAATTCCACTTACGAAGAAATACATCCACCCAGGTATTAATGAATATGTGCACCCCTATACGTAAGTTTTAAATTAATCTAATGCAATAAATTCTTATCTGGGCTTACATGGCCCGCCTTGAACCTCCTACCCATTGCCATCTGGGAATACGATGCTACTTAGCGTTACAATTAAACGACAACAGAGCCCACACATCTGTGCCAGAAATTCGTGGAATGGTAGCGTCTCTCAATTGAATCTATTTATGGCTTTTCTTTCCTTAATACTTGCATTTTTCTTTTAGTAAACATGGTGCCAGATGTCTCATGCACCATAAAGTTTGACGTTCTATTGGTGTCGCTCTAATTTGTAGCGCTTTCTTTTCTAATTAAGTCATTTTCACGAGCTAATCTTCGTCTATTTTGCAAATCATAGCGGTTTCTGAGAATATATTTAAATTTAAAGTACTCAGAAACTACCGTAACCTGAAAGTGTGGATGTATTCGCCATCTGTGCGTCATAGTGTTCGGCGGCTTCCACGAACACCGTCTGTTTGGCCGACTCGACGACATCGTAGCGCTCAAGAAATGTTCAGCACCGATCCAGCCAAGTCAGTTTTTAGCCTCAGATGTTCTTTCTTCAGAGTTTTTTCTAAAGGCATACGATATTATTCCAAAGAACTATTGAGTGAAAAAGCGGAGTGATTAGAGTACACCAAATTCTAGCATCGGCTACTATTTCTGATCGAACATTTGGACATTTTCTTCATGATGAAGACGTCCACTACGTAGACTTCTTGTTCTTCTGTTTCCATGTTTCTTTCTCAAGTATTGTCTGACGAAGAACAAGTGCGATTTTCTTTAATATTCTTTGTAAATCACTGGTCAATCACTTGGATTGAAACTAGTTGGCTCACATATAGGCTCTCAAATTGGTCATCATCTGTATTGACCAATAGTGAACGGAATTCAATAGCTTTTGGTTTCTGTTTAACTAGCTAATCAACACGTTTAACTTTCGGATTACTGCGTATTATTTTATTTTTCCATGGCAAGTTATTGTCTGAAATGCAACCACAACGATGCTGAGATATGAGTGGAACTCAGACTCTCAACTGGATTTTTTAGAGCAAAAACCTGGCTAAGAGAAAGGTAATACAAACGCCTCTGTTAGTGGGTTGGTGCAGCGGATAATAGTTGATCTCCCCGCAATGATAATCACGGGTTCGATCCCTCTTCAGGTCACAAGTTTTGCTCAGCATTGTAAAGGGCAAATATGCATTCAATCACCTCCAACCATACTTAATGAAGTCGAATGCATGGCGTATCCCTCAGGGATTAATCAACGCCGAGAGCTTTATCCTTTATCCTTTATGCATTTTGAAAATACAACGTGCAATATTGAACAAATCAAAGTTTTTTGCTGCATCACTTGTCCCCTATAGGTCAATCGATAATGTTAATCATATATATTTGGTCAAATTCGTTAGCCAAATACAGCTATTTTCATCAGTCAGATATGGTTTGAGATGATTCTCATAAGTTCATCAAGCCTCTAATCCCTCTGGAGTCGGGAAATTAGTACCGGAATTGTCAGGGGGAAATCACTTTCTGTAATTCACCTGGGAGTGTTCCATCGCTGCTATCTTAGCCCTCCGGGGGAATCAAGCCAATCAGCATTCAGCGACATTCATAATGAAGGGAAAGTCCTCAAGCAGCAGCCTAAGCCACCCATAAAAGTTGGAAGACCATCATGGATGATGAATGCGAAGAAGCGAATCGAATGCTAGAAATGCTGGAATACGCAGTGTAGTTGTGAAAACGGATCTAGTAAAAAATAATACCTAATAGGAAAGTGGTTATCAGATTATATTTAATAAATACGCTAATGAAAGCCTTCCATAAACGCTATCGATTAGCTTTCATTCGATTAACTGGGGATTCATATTTAAAACTTCGGACCACAGGGGCAACACAGAGATCAATCCCGCTGAGGGATGATTGCTGATGGTAGAGATCAATAGGACAAGCTGAGAGACATACGAAACGAAGGACCAGCATGGTGTGGTGGTGAAAGCGTTACTCCCCGGAAAGGACAATAGCGCGTTCGTTTCCCACCATAGGCACCTGCGGTCCAGAACTTTGCAAATATCTCAGCTTCATTAAAGTTATATTTCGCAATATACCCTGCCATGAAAAAGAGTATGCAGTAAATAAAAACGGTTAAGATTGGTATTTGCCTTCGTTTTTATTCGTCGTCTTGCAATAACTGGAGCTTTGATCATAGTTTAAAAGCATGGGGAAAAAGCTGTTTCTTTTACGTTTCAAATTCATCTGATAAGCATAGTAAATTTTTTTAGCATTAATAGTTAGTGTAATATAATAGTTAGTATTCATATTATATTGTTATAAGCTAGTGCTAATGGTGCGTGTTGCGCAGTGGTTGCAGGCGCCCTGCAACATACACGCCGAATTGATATTGCAATAACTGGAGCTTTGATCATAGTTTAAAAGCATGGGGAAAAAGCTGTTTCTTTTACGTTTCAAATTCATCTGATAAGCATAGTAAATTTTTTTAGCATTAATAGTTAGTGTAATATAATAGTTAGTATTCATATTATATTGTTATAAGCTAGTGCTAATGGTGCGTGTTGCGCAGTGGTCGCAGGCGCCCTGCAACACACACGCGGAATTGATCACCGCACTCATGGTCCACGAAGCCTTCCATCCTTCCGGGATCGGCAAATTAGTACCAGACTTGTCTGGGAGGATAGCAGCACTGGCTCGATACATCGGCAGGCCACCGCGAGTATTGCGAAGGTCAGATTTACATCCAATCACCTCCAAACGATGCTTAATGAAGTCGAATGCTTGGCGCATCCCTCTGGGATTGACCAACGCCGGGAGCTTTATCTTTTTTTCATTAGTTAGTATTTTTAGTATTAGTTAGTAATATTATTAGTGATGCTAACATCCTTTATACTACTATACTGGCATACTATTCTAACTTTTTCACATCATCCGCGTACACATCTCCCAACGGTTTACCGTCTCATCGCGACAGGGAAGTGCTCCTGGGTGTCGGACCGAGATATGTGGGGAATTGTCTCCCCCATCCCCAAGAGCTGCGACTGCTTGTGGTGGTGAAGAGCTGGCGCAGTCTTTGGCTGGGCTGGCCTCTGGATTCTAGGGAACCACAATGGCTTAGCCAGCAAAACTCCAAAAATTGGTGATTACGCTCCACATAACTAGTGTATAACTGGAGTCCACATAACTGGTGAAGACGAGTCGTTCAGGTATGAAGTAAGTAAGTATTCGCTTACACCTCTCCGTCAGCTAGCATACTCATTCCGTGCAATCTGTTCTCATAGTTGGGTCGGAGCTCCACTCCTACACAATCCGATCGGCTCACGTTATTTTTGTTTACCTGTTTTTCTTTCTCGTTGTTTTCGCTGCCTAGTTTTGTTTTGTCGTCACAAAGGAGTCCACATAACTGGTGAAGACGAGTCGTTCAGGTATGAAGTAAGTAAGTATTCGCTTACACCTCTCCGTCAGCTAGCATACTCATTCCGTGCAATCTGTTCTCATAGTTGGGTCGGAGCTCCACTCCTACACAATCCGATCGGCTCACGTTATTTTTGTTTACCTGTTTTTCTTTCTCGTTGTTTTCGCTGCCTAGTTTTGTTTTGTCGTCACAAAGGATAAAAGGATAAAGCTCTCGGCGTTGATCAATCCCTGAGGGATGCGCCATGCTTTCGACTTCATTAAGCATCGTTGGAGGTGATTGAATGCATATCTGGCCTTAACAGTGACTCGCGGTGGCCAGCCGATGTATCGAGCCAGTGCTGCTATCCTCCCAGATAAGTCTGGTACCAATTTGCCGACCCCGGAGGGATGGAAGGCTTGGTGGGCTATGGGCGCATTTTCACGTGCGCGCCGCAGTGGCGCCTCCAACCACTGCGCCACAGGCGCCCTGTCGTCGCAAAGAGTTCAGAAAAACCATCGTCTTCGCTACAGATGTCACTCTGCTGTGTGTACGTTCGTCGGAAATCTGTCACATCTTTGCGGTGACTCGCGGTGGCCAGCCGATGTATCGAGCCAGTGCTGCTATCCTCCCAGATAAGTCTGGTTCCAATTTGCCGACCCCGGAGGGATGGAAGGCTTGGTGGGCTATGGGCGCATTTTCACGTGCGCGCCGCAGTGGCGCCTCCAACCACTGCGCCACAGGCGCCCTGTCGTCGCAAAGAGTTCAGAAAAACCATCGTCTTCGCTACAGATGTCACTCTGCTGTGTACGTTCGTCGGAAATCTGTCACATCTTTGCGATTTACGTTTTTGATGAGCGAGCTTTACTATTACAATCCGCCTTGCTCTGTTTTTTCTTCGTTCTGCACGTCTCTAACAACATCGCCCACTCTGCCATTTGTCTGTTATCTCCAGGAATTGGTGTCATACTAGAAGTTCAAGATCAACGAGCTCAAAGTAACTGAAGATGTAAATATGGTGCTGGTGCTAAACCTCTACTGTCACCCGCTTGTAGATGGTGTCATAGATATAATTCTAATACCGTATGATTGAATTCTCAAATCGGCTTTAATGACTATCGATAACCTTCATAAAATCATTTTCTTTCTCACTCGAAAAGCAGACATACTCTTAAGTTCCTCATAAAAGTATTCTTGCGTCATCATGAGTTCCTTATGACTATGCTTAGACAAAGAAAAGCTTGTGTAATTGACCGCTAAGTCAGTTTTTTTTTGAGAAAGCTAAATTTATTTTTGAATTCTGAATTTTTATCTACTTTTCTTTCACTTCTTCGCTAATAAGGATAACGACGATAATGAGATCGCTAGGAGGTTTGTTCTCTGGTGACCGTAGAAGAGCTCAAATCACCTAATTATTTCAACCCTTCATAATTATTAGTCACTCTGAGGTTGTAGAGCTTAATTAACACAAAAAGGGCAGATAACCCGAGTAAAGCTTCAACATTAAGAAGTTGTTAAAATTCATGTTAGTTACTAAAATATTAAATTAGAATCATAAATTATTGCCAACCTCGTCTCAGCTCAGCAATATCAGTTCATAAGAACATAAAAATACATATTAAAATAGAATATTTCTGCTCACACGTATATTAACACTAACACTTCCAAGGGCGCGCTTGGCACAGTGGTCGGAGGCGCTTTCCAACATACACGTGGAATCGATCCACGAGTCCATGGTCCACCAAGCCTTTTATCCCTCCGAAATCAGTAAATTGGTACCAGATTTGTTTGAAAGAATAAAAACACTGACTCAATATATCGGTAGGTCAGAGCGAGTCATTGTAAAGGCCAGATATGCATTCAATCACCTCTAACGATGCCACGAATGGAGTTCAGTGCATGGCCCATCCTTTGGGAATTGATCGACGCTAAGAGCTTTATTCTTTATTAACACTTCCAAACTCGATTCACTATGGCTGGTCCTTTAATTTCTTTGAGGAAAAAAAGAATAATAGAAAAGCCCATATTCATTTTTTCGGGAATTCACTTTTCTCTGGCCATTCTTTTTCTCTCGCATGCTGTCCTGGATCTGCTTACGTGTTTTCCAGATGATTAGATGAAATTGACGGTATGGTGTTTATTCAGCGGAAGAAAAAAATAGCTAACGGCTTTGCATCTGTTTAATGACGCATTTTTCTTCTTTTACATAATTCTGCACTAAAACTAAAGCTACCTCGTAACTATGTTTAACATTTCATTTACTACCCATTCTTTCTTCTATACCTGGCCAGGGCGCGTGTGGCGCACTGGTTGGAGGCGCCACTGCGACCCGCACGCCTCCCTGCGCCCATGGTCCACCAAACCTTCCATCCCTCCGGGGTGGGCAAATTGGTACCAGATTTATGTGGGAGGATAGCAGCACTGGCTCGATACATCGGCCTGCCACCGCGAGTCATTGTAAAGGCCAGACATGCATTCAAGCACCTCCAACGATACTTAATGAAGTCGTATTCCCATCCCTCAAGGATTGATCAACGCCGAGAGCTTTATCTTTTCATCCTTTATACCTGGCAACTACTTGAAATATCTCAGCGATGCTCAGATATTTGCAGAACTTTGACCCCAGGCAAAATTCGAACTTGCGATTACCTTTCCCTAGAGCTCGGGTCTTATGCACTGCACCTATGAGGCCCTCGGTCGGTCTTTTTCTCAGCTAGTTTTCCATTCTAACGATGCCATCAGCAATCACCTGATGTAATACTCTGCCGTCAAAGAAATAATAGGAAGTAAGTAAAAATTTACGCATTGTGATTTCGAGTACAGCCCCAGCTGAACTAGGTTCGGTTTATGCCCTTCCGATCACTCCCGTTGAGATTGCTGATTTCATGATTAGGGTGAAAATTGGCAGAGAGAATGACAAAGCAAGGGTTTCAGTGAAGCGCTGGATAAGACGTAAGATTCTGGAATAGGTAATCGCAGGTTCGAATCTGGCCTGGTGCCCCAGTTTTGCAAATTTCGCAGCATCATTGCGGTTGTGCCTCATAACTGTTATTCTGTTGATTTTGGGAAACTGGCTAAATACTGTCAGCTGCAGCGACGGTAGTGGACAGTTAAATAAGAATTTTAAGTTACTTTTCTTTCTTGAAATACATACTTGACTTATGTCCTGGAATTTACTTGATACTTGATACTTGAATGGCCCGTCCTCACTGGTTGTGCGGGCCCCAGCATGATCTCCACTTTTCGGAAAATTGCTGGCTAAGACCACTATGGCGCCCTGGAGTTCCTACTTCAGCCTGGCCAAAGTCTGCCTCAGGTCTTCACCACGACAGGCAGTCGAACCCCTTGTGGATCAGAGGGAGATTCACCACTACGCGACTTCGATACCGGGACGGTAGTGTATCCTGGTGTTGGTTAACTCTTAGGTAGGCTTCCTGATGGAAACGCCGGAGTCCTTCACAGCTTGGGAGACCCTGCCAGGGGATGAACCCTCGCTATAGATCGCAGTTCGACACCCAGGAACACGTCCCAACCACGATGAGGCGGTAAACCATTGGGAGGATCCTGGAATTTATCATCGAAAAATTCGAAGTTTCAATCGTATCTTATGCTTGCTAGGCTTTTGTTACATGAATTCATCTATTACAACATGGTTATGCCTAACAATGGGACTAACTGAGAAGAAGAAATGAAGCAAAATACAAAAGCAAAGAAATGACTTGTTGTTGAGCACATGCCTATGAATGTTGTAGTATGCTCCTTTAATTCAATTATTCACTGCTATACAGGATTGTGTACATCTTGTCGTCTTTTTAATATTGGTAGTGGATCGTAGGAATTTAAACTAAGATAGAATTAGACTGGGCGGCAGAATAGCTCAATTGAAGGTTGTAACTTATTTTAGAAACAGCATATCTAGCATAGCACAATAGTTAAAGATGTTCTGGAATACACATATGTTTTGGTTCGACCCTCCCCCTCCACCTCCTGGCTCACCAAGCTTTCCATCCTTCCAGTGTCAGCATATCTGTACTAGATTTGTCTCGGAAGACAAGAACACTAACTTGATGCTCCGATGGGTGCATGAAATTCATTATCTAGGCAAAATATATATTCAGTCATCTCTACAATGCTGAGAATTGAGCCAAGTTCATGGCACATGTCAAGGGCTTTGGATCAACGCCAAATACTTAACCTTTTAATGTTAGCACGGCGCAAAGTTAAAAGTGTTCTCAGGTGCCGAAATGCGATATACTGGGAAGGAAATTTCTTAAAATATGGTCAGCAAAATGGAGTGGCCGTTTGATCTTGCTATTAAGAAGCTCATTTAAAAATAAACAAATGCCACGAATGGACGTCGGGCTGGATGAAGACGATTCTTTATGAAGGTGGCACGCCCAAGTGGCAAATTACCGTGTGACCAGTACTATTTAAAATACTGTCGAACAGAATATTCGAAGACATCTTTTTTTTTTAAAAAAATCGAGCTCTGAGATTTAAAAAATGAAAGGTACTAAATATGACATTTTGTCATAATCACTTTTGTGGTCCTTAATTCTGTTAATGATTGAATAACTCGGTCGAGCACCAGTAAACTTTGTTAGCCTTCGCTGTTAACTAGAGCTTCTAAGCGTATCCACTTGCTCTAGTGGGCATCATAACACAACATTTCCTACTATTTTTAGTTAGCTATGGGCAGCTGATGGCATTATTTTACTCTTAGCCATGATTTCGGATGGGAGCCTCGAAATCCTTGGATTGAGTAGATTTTGCAGGGGATGAGGCTGCAGTGAGCCAATTGTGGTTCATGAATTTTGACATAGGTGTACTATCAGGAGGTCAACAGATGGTTAATTTAACTAAAATCGCAAAACATTATGACAGCGCAAATATTTACGGGAAAAAGTAAATGTTCATAATTACTAATACAATGTTTCTTACTTACTTGGTACTTGAAAGGCTTGTCCTCACTGGTTGTGCGAGCCCATCATAATCATCATTTTTTCGGAGATTTGCTGGTTAAGCCGCTTTAGTTTCCTGGAATCCCGAAGTCAGCTTGACTAAACTCTGCCCGAGGTCTTCACCACCACAACCAGTCACAGCCCTTGTGGATCAGAGGGAGATTTTCCACCATGCAATTTTGACAGCAAGACGGTGGTGGATCCTGCTATTGGTATTGATTTACTCTTAGCTAGGCTTCCTGATGGAAACGAGGAATACGAATACGGTGTAAAACAATAGTATTATCTAATGTTATTCGTTCTCTGAAGTCAGATTTATAGAATACAGAAAGATTTCTTGTTTTTTTTGTGTCGGGAATGAACCTTGTTTGCTTTTCTGCTTTTTTTTTTGATGTCGCTACGAAATGGAAGAGTCAAAAGTGCACCTGAACAGAGGTGACTACGTTGTGTTAATCGTTACAGGTAACCAAGTGGAAATGTTTCTAACATATTTTGTAGATTTTTCTATTTTTCAAAAGATTGGACCACTTCACATTGCTCTTGCTTTTTAATATGGTTTTAAAATGGATGACGGGCATCGGAAAATTGAAATTTGACACCGTTCCGTAGTTGTTTTAGCGTCGAGCGACTGGGTCCGATGACCAATCAGAGAAGCTGAGTTCCAATGATAAGCAAACACCACCCTTCCTCAGTGTTTTAGCGCATTACCATCATTCTTATGTATGATATGTGATAACTCATTTCTTTTAACAAAAAGATAAAGCTCTCGGCGTTGATCAGTCTCTGAGAGATGTGCCATGCATTCCACTTCATTAAGCATCGTTAGAGGTGATCGGATGAATATCTGGCCTTTACAATGACTCGTGGTGATCTACCGATGTTTCTAGCCAGTGTAGCTATCCTCCCATACTGGTCTGGTACTAATTTGCCGACTCCGAAGGGATGGAAAGCTTGGTGAGCCATGGGCGCGCGGATCGATCCCACGTCTGTGCCGGAGAGCGCCTCCGACCACTTCGCCTCATGCACCGTTTTCATTTTTTATATTATATTTACAGACGAAGTAAGTCGTGATTCTAGTTTTTCGATAAGAAATGGATTGCTTTTCCATACCTTACTCTCTTTAATTTTAATTATGCTTCTAATCTCAGAGCTAATTTTGGGTGGATAAGTGTTCATTCGATCGGGCGCGTGTGGCGCAGTGGTTGGAGGCGCCACTGCGGCGCGCACGTGAAATACGCCCATGACCCACCAAGCCTTCCATCCCTCCGAGGTCGGCAGATTGGTACGTCTTGTCTGGGAGGATAGCAGCACTGGCTCGATACATCGGCTGGCCACCGCGAGTCATTGTAAAAGCCAGATATGCATTCAATCACCTACAACGATACTTAATGAAGTCGAATGCATGGCGCATCCCTCAGGGATTGATCAACGCCAAGAGCTTTATCCTTTTTTATCCTTTAAGTGTTTAGTTTGCACCTGATTAATCAGACAAATAGAATTATTACCGAAGTACGGTTGTAGTTACAAGTAAAGCGATCTGAAGGACGGTGTATTAGAGCCATCCCGCATCCTTTAAATTACCAAACCACTTGTCGTTTACTATTTGGTTGTTTTTCCTAATTTCTGCAAGGAACTAATAGTGTTTGTCATTGATCGTTTTCCATTTAACTAATATGTTGACGGTTTAGCAAGATTTTTATCCCTGATTTCCCGAGCCGCCCATAACATTGTTCCCATATCAACACCGGAAGGCTCGTCCTCAGTGGGTCTGAGAAAGGGTTGTGAGCAATTAGATTTTTTCCAGAATACTGGAAATTCCTGGAAATCGCTAGGTGATAACTGTGTTCTCAACCAAATGAAAACCTTTTGAGCAATGAGCTCTTTCTCACCCTCGGTGGCATTTCTAGAGGATAAACTTCTCCTTTACATCACCGTAATAACATGCAGAATCTACTATTAGACAGCAATTCACTAACGCTGATTGGTTATCTATGCTTTGTAGCTTCTATCAATGTGTCCTAAAAGCCTATTTGTATCAAACTTATAAAAATTCTTTCTATTTGTTGTCTTCTTAAAACAGTGGACACTTAAGTGGACTTAAGTGCTGCTGACGTACTCCAGTAGTCACTGTTTTTGGTGATAGAAGGTAAACAAACACTTCAGTGCTGTTTCCTATACACCAACGATGATGACATTCGTAAAGCATCAGTTGCCGCACGGATTAATAACACCGACGCTTCCACAGCAGAATGAGAAATTTCAGCTGGATTGGATACGGTACTCGGATAATATTTCTGTAATACAAAATTTAGGTATGTTTTTGAGCTCAGTGCTCCCTATTGGTGAGTTGCTTCATTTTTCACCTATATGCTGCTGTCTCTACATTCCTAACTATCTCAGGATTCCGTCACTGCTGTTATTGTTTTCCTAACAGCCCTTAAGGATAGGGGTCGGTTTGGAACGATGTAGAATGAATTATAACACCGAGACTGTGCTGCTAATGGATCACGAAAAACATATAGGTTATACGTTTCATTCAAAATTCTCTTAGCGTCTTCTTATGTAACACTTGCGTTGAGAAGAAGTAGAGCAAGAAAAAGGAACGTCTTGAGTTTCATAGAACCATCGAATACAAATCTGACCTATACAATCACTTGCGAGAACCTGTCTCTCTGTGAAATCATTGGCTTTTTTGCCCTCACAGACGAGTCTGCCAGTACCTTGCCGGCCTCGGATGGATGGAGAAGATGGTTTGCTCGGTTCTTAAAGAAATCAAGCCGAAGGCAACGTCTTTATTGTAAGTCATTTAAAGCCACTGCGCTAAACGCTTACCACATGAAATCATTTCAATTACCGAGTGACTTGAATTGACAATGGTAAAGCTTTTATTCGTTTTCGCCGCTTAATAGAGCTAACTAGCAGGTTCAGCTCAATAGTAAGCTCGTACTTTTGCTGCGTTACCATTGACTGTTTCTACCTTCAACGTTAAAGTAGTCTCCGGCTGCAACTCTCCCATCACCTGATCAGTGTTCTCCTTACTGGAATTCTTTCTGGAGTTAACCGGTTATTCATCAACTTATAATGAACAACGCTTGAAAAAACGTTGAAAACGTCATTTTCACACTTATAGATGGAACTTTTAAAAACCATCACATGCCCATTAAAAAAATGTTTTCAAAAACGCTTTTTGTATTCATAGATTCTACCCATTTTTTTAACGGGCGTGTGTGACGCAGTGGTCGGAGGTGCCCTGCAACACACACGTGGAATCGATCCCAGCGCCCATGACCCACCATGACTTCCATCCCTCCGGGGTCGGCAAATTGGTACCAGACTTGTCTGCGTGGATAGCGGCACTGGTGTGATACATCGGCCGGCCACCGCGAGTCACTGTTAAGGCCAGATATGCATTCAATCACCTCCAACGATGCTTAATGAAGTCGAATGCATGGCGCATCTCTCAGGAGTTGATCAACACCAGAGCTTTATCCTTAATCCTTTATTCACTTTTCATTCCAGTAGATGGCGATTTCGTGAGGTAGGATGTGGAAAGATTTCGAAATAAAGCGCTATTTTTTCGATAAGCACACACGAGGCTGTTTTTTGTATACTATTTATTCACATCAGCTGAAGTCTCGATAAATGTCGCCTTCGTCGGAGCCTGGAAAAATCAGAGTAACGCAACCTAGTCAGTCAAAGATCTTCGTATCTCCGAAGATAATGAAACTTAAATTCCAAGATCAATGGAAGGAAAATAGGTTTTTCGCAAAGTCACTGTTTTCCATGACTCTTTCAGTTTGTATCCAACGCGTAGACCAAGCACACAGAGCTTACATATATAGGCAATGCACCTTTCTAAAAGTCAAATTTTGGTATAAGATGTGTGAATGCTTTTCGTGTTACGTATTGCCATTATCAGTGTATTATTATTGATATTCTGACATTAACGTTTATATTGTGGTTTTCGAAATCTTTCGAGAGTGTGCTCTTCATATTCTTATCATTCGTTCATTCATTCATTCATTCATTCGTGCATTCGTGCATTCATTCACTCACTCATTTACTCAGGTCTTGCTCAAAATAGTGTTCCCGACGACTGCGCTGGAGCATTTCTGTTTGATCAGCTCCTTATCATCTGACTCGTCATTTTGGGTAGGTTCCTCACTCCGTCTGATTACAACCAGTTTATCGACACATTTACCTCATCGTACAACTTCGGGCACGCAGTTGGTGTGCTCCTACAGTTTCGGTTTGAAAACGGACCATTTGTTTTCAATCTTAATTTTTAATCCACTTTTTTCACTCTTTTAATCCTCTCATTCTTCGTTGTTTCTGAAATATTCACCATCATCAGTGCCATACATTCTTAAATTGCAAGTATCACTTTCTTCTGAACTCAATCGTATACGATTAAAACGATCTTTTTCTACTATTGTATTTCTTAAACTTTGAATATTATTTTATTTATTTCTCTATTCCCGTTGACGGGTGATTGTCGGTGGTACCGTTAGAGTAAGAAACTACCGCAAACAAAGGCAAATTAAGGACCTCGACTTCTACCCATTTTTTTAACGGGCGTGTGTGACGCAGTGGTCGGAGGTGCCCTGCAACACACACGTGGAATCGATCCCAGCGCCCATGACCCACCATGACTTCCATCCCTCCGGGGTCGGCAAATTGGTACCAGACTTGTCTGCGTGGATAGCGGCACTGGTGTGATACATCGGCCGGCCACCGCGAGTCACTGTTAAGGCCAGATATGCATTCAATCACCTCCAACGATGCTTAATGAAGTCGAATGCATGGCGCATCTCTCAGGAGTTGATCAACACCAGAGCTTTATCCTTAATCCTTTATTCACTTTTCATTCCAGTAGATGGCGATTTCGTGAGGTAGGATGTGGAAAGATTTCGAAATAAAGCGCTATTTTTTCGATAAGCACACACGAGGCTGTTTTTTGTATACTATTTATTCACATCAGCTGAAGTCTCGATAAATGTCGCCTTCGTCGGAGCCTGGAAAAATCAGAGTAACGCAACCTAGTCAGTCAAAGATCTTCGTATCTCCGAAGATAATGAAACTTAAATTCCAAGATCAATGGAAGGAAAATAGGTTTTTCGCAAAGTCACTGTTTTCCATGACTCTTTCAGTTTGTATCCAACGCGTAGACCAAGCACACAGAGCTTACATATATAGGCAATGCACCTTTCTAAAAGTCAAATTTTGGTATAAGATGTGTGAATGCTTTTCGTGTTACGTATTGCCATTATCAGTGTATTATTATTGATATTCTGACATTAACGTTTATATTGTGGTTTTCGAAATCTTTCGAGAGTGTGCTCTTCATATTCTTTTCATTCGTTCATTCATTCATTCATTCATTCATTCGTGCATTCGTGCATTCATTCACTCACTCATTTACTCAGGTCTTGCTCAAAATAGTGTTCCCGACGACTGCGCTGGAGCATTTCTGTTTGATCAGCTCCTTATCATCTGACTCGTCATTTTGGGTAGGTTCCTCACTCCGTCTGATTACAACCAGTTTATCGACACATTTACCTCATCGTACAACTTCGGGCACGCAGTTGGTGTGCTCCTACAGTTTCGGTTTGAAAACGGACCATTTGTTTTCAATCTTAATTTTTAATCCACTTTTTTCACTCTTTTAATCCTCTCATTCTTCGTTGTTTCTGAAATATTCACCATCATCAGTGCCATACATTCTTAAATTGCAAGTATCACTTTCTTCTGAACTCAATCGTATACGATTAAAACGATCTTTTTCTACTATTGTATTTCTTAAACTTTGAATATTATTTTATTTATTTCTCTATTCCCGTTGACGGGTGATTGTCGGTGGTACCGTTAGAGTAAGAAACTACCGCAAACAAAGGCAAATTAAGGACCTCGACCTCGGTGGTGCAGTGGACAACACGTGAGCGCCTTTTCACGGGTCCGAATCTGGCCGGGGTACAAGTTTTGCAAGTGACTCAGCATCATTGTGGTTGTACTTTTCACAGTACCTTGCCATAAAAGAATAATAGGCATCAAAACAAGAACTAAACATTATACTGCTTATGTTTATTACTTTCTTGTTACTCGTCAATTGCGATCCTTCGTGGTTGCATGGGCTTTTATCACTTATTTGAGATACATTTCACATCTAACTTCTACCTAGCAAGATTTCTCCTTTGGAGTCAGTTATTAAAAGGCTTCTTCTCTGTTCTCACTTCAAGAAGTTATCGGCCTTTCTAGATCAGAGCGGGGCTCTTCCCGTTTTGTGACTAGCCTTTCTCCAGAATAATGGCGTTAATGGTTTGGCAAAAGCTCTTCCTTGCAGTCATTAGAAGGCCTCTCCTCTGTTTTCACTACAAGCAATTATCGGCTTCCTGGATTTGAGTGGAGTTCATGCCATCTTGTGACTGTTTTCTTCAAAATAACGGCGTTTCCTAGTGTTCGCTTACGCTTAATTGTTCTTCTAAACAGAAATGTTGAACTCATTCTAAACTTAGCTCGAAGGCGCTGAGGGATAACCACCACCTGTTCGACATCGAAGATCATCCGGCATCCGCGATAACGTTGGAACCCATGGGAATCGTTACTTATTAATTTGCTGACTTCAGTTTATCGGCTTTTCTTGTTTACTTACTGATAAGTCCTTATTTTGTTGGCTCGTTTACTCGCTAGTCACAGAGTTTACACAACTGTCCCTATTATTAAATACATTGCCGTAGTAGATATAACCTATAAAAACAAACATGACGAATGCTCATCGAATTCATTTCGTTCCTCCTCATGAACGCTTAACGTTTGTACTTTACGGTTATTGTTTTTCAATGAGAGGAAATGATAGCTGATTAGACATTCAACCCTTCATTTGTTGAAAATAGGTACAACTACATAAAAAGTCTTTACGTCTATAAAAAAGCTGTGAGCAAGCCATTTTGAGGTTAAAAAAGGATAAAATTCTCCGCGTTGATCAATCCGTGAGGGATGCTCCATGCGTTTGACTTCAATAAGTATATTTGAAGGTGACTGAATGCACATCTGGCCTTTACAATAACTCGCGGTGACCTAATGATGTATCGAACCAATGTTACTATCATTCCAGACAAGTCTGATACGAATTTTCCGTCTCCGGAGGGATGGAAGGATTGATGAGTCACGGGTGCGGAAATCAATTCCACGTGTGCGTCGCAGTGGCGCTTCCGACCACTGCACCACACGCTCCCGTTTTGAAGTTAATGCCTTACAACGAACGTGACTCACAGTGCGGTGCCATATGGAGTCTTTTCTAAATTATAGCCGTAAGAGGAATACATTAATGGTTTTTCGAAACTAGTAAGCTGAAACATGGCGGCGACATAACATCCAACGCGCATTGACGGCAATGCATTTAATGGAAACTAGTAGTCGCCGTAAACTTTAAACCGTCACATCTCAACTCTTAGTGGAAGAAAGCTTTTAGCGAGCCTTATTAACTAACATCAAAACCATTACAATCTGCAGATCTTTGGCCATGAGACTCAATTTTCTTACGCTGAGGATCCCAGCGCTCCTCACATTCTATTCGCTTCCTCGCATCCATTATCCGCGAAGATCTTCCAACTTTACGGGAAGCTTCGGTTACTGCTTGGGGATTTTCATTTCATCTTGAATGTCGTAGAATGCTGGTCCAGCAATTCTCTCTGGACACCTGAGATAGCCGGGTTGGAGCGTTCCCAATTTGATTGCAGAAAGTGATCTTTTCCCATACAAGTCTGGTAACAATTTCCTCACCTCGGAGGGATTCAACGGAAGATTCGAGGTGTTAGCAATGGACCATCCGCCTCTTCTACCCTTTCCCCCTTTACTTTACCAAAGAAGAATTCTGATTTTCTGAATTACATGGAAAGCAAAGCATTTTTTTGCTCTCCTTTCCGTAAAAGATTGTATTTCAAACGCAAAAACAATTGAAAAGCTGGATTTCGTCCAATACAAACAACAGGGCGGTGTTCCCAAATGTATCGTTACTCTTTGCGGCTGCCAAATTTACGAGGAGAGTCTTGAAAAGTGAATTTCGTGTTTGCTTTTTTTAAGAATTCTAATCCTGAACATGCTTAAGATGAGGTTTCTATGGAGGCGGTAGGAAAAATGTCCTTTACTTGTGCAGAATTCTTAGGTTTCCAAATATTCTACTGGTCGTGGATCTGTCGTGAGTCGCTGAACAAACTGGTTTTGAAAGTTATATGTTAAGATTAGGGCGCGTGTGGCGCAGTGGTTGGAGGCGCTACTGTGACGCGCACGTGGAATGCGCCCATAGCCCACCAAGCCCTCCATCTCTCCGGAGTCGGCAAATTGGTACCAGACTTGTCTGGGAGGATAGCAGCAGTGGCTCGATACATCGGCAGGCCACCGCGAGTCATTGTAAAGGCCGGATATGCATTCAATCACCTCCAACGATACTTAGTGAAGTCGAATGCATGGCGCATCCCTCAGGGATTGATCAACGCCGAGAGCTTTATCCTTTATCCTTTATGTTAAAATTTATGGTTTTTTTCAATGAAATGACCCATTTGGCCGGATATGCATTCAATCACCTCCAACGATACTTAGTGAAGTCGAATGCATGGCGCATCCCTCAGGGATTGATCAACGCCGAGAGCTTTATCCTTTATCCTTTATGTTAAAATTTGTGGTTTTTTTCAATGAAATGACCCATTCCAGTCATGGAAATCCTGTATTTGATCCAGAAAATATGAAGACGGAATCGAATATCGGCGCACAATTCACCTAGTGATGAATGGGAAGCATTAAATGTCAGATATAAATGTAAACAACGAAGTGGCTTTGAAAAGCGATTGAAAACAACGGTTGTGCAACTGATGAGAGGAGTGATGTATATCCAATGTAATCCAACATCAGATGACGGATTGATGTATGCCTCCGAGCCACGACGTAATGGATGAGTTATTATTCCGTCTGGAGAGGATTTTGGAAAGAGTTGTGGTTTCAAACGGATATAAGATATAAAGCCTCCTTCGTTGTCTATCCATTTTGAATGTCACCCATCCATTCGATTCTATTTGTAGGATCGTAGTGGTGGTGTAGTGCACATGTAGCCCATAAAATGTTTTATAAGGACCTACCATTATATGAAACCAGCGATTTCACCTTCCTAGACAAGCATGGTAGCAAGTCTATTGATCCCAGAGGTGGGAAGATGGGGCTGAACCAGAGACCGATCCGGCATGTATTACAGTGCACATATAACCATTGCGTTATACGCGTTCTGTTCCTCGAAAAGGTGATTCGTGGATAATTAAAAATAATCCTAATTTGCATTTAAACTATTGTGCTGTGGGCTTAGAACTTTGGTGAAATCACATCACGAAAAGTGCAAATCCTTATGCTGATTGTGGGAATGTCATGTGTTCCGTAAGAACGAAAAGACCAGATGACTACTAAAAAGCAAAACAATAATGCAGAATCCTTAATGGAGTAATATAAGTCATATTATTTCCTTAATTCAATTAACTGTCTTCATAGTAAAGTTTATATTGAAATAGCAGAGCATCGAAAACCATCCAATGATGATTGGAAGAAGACCGAAAGAAGTAAAAAAATCAATTGCGAGAATTGAAAGCCGTACCTTTTTCTTTAAAAGAAAATCGCCACTTTTTAAATTTCTGAATAGCTCAGTAGTAGATCGTTTGGATCAACACCACCTTACCTGTCTGAAGGCGTCAAAGCTTTTCGGTTGTTCCAATCTAGAAGTGAATGAGTACGTATATTCAATTCTTCTTGATCATCCAATGGCAGAACGTTTGGCTTGTCACCGTATCGTAAAATACGACTTTTCTCCTTTCTCGTATAATACATCTACATGTCAGTTAAAAGGATAAGGGATAAAGCTCTCAGCGTTGATCAATCCTTGAGGGATGCGTCATGCATTCGATTTCATTAAGTATCGTTGGAGGTGATTGAATGCACATCCGGCTTTTACAGTCACTCGTGGTGGCCTGCCGATATATCGAGCCAGTGCTGCTATCCTCCTAGACAAGTCTGGTACCAATTTGCCTACCACGGAGGCTTGGTGGGCCATGGGCGCAGGGATGCGTGCGTGTCGCAGTGGCGCCTCCAACCACTGCGCCACATGCGCTCACATTTCACTTATAACTGTATTTTCAAACTCCGTACGAAATAACTGTTTTTTACCAGTCCACTTGTGGAAGTTTTATGGAATATGGAGAAATAAACGAAGCTTTAATAATGAAATATATCAAGCCAATTAGTTAATATGTGTTCGTGAAAATGAAGTTAATCTGGAGACGGCAATTATATTGCTGTCACATTGACTGGCTCTAATCACAAGAGGCTGAAGATTGTAAGATCCTTGACGTTGTTAATCTCCTTTCTGTACTTTGAATTCTTATAATTTGCTTCATTAAAGTATAATAGAAGCTGTTTCGACTCAATAAATGGCCTTTCCACAGTGTGGTTCGTTCCCGTCGTGTTCATATGTGAGTTCAGGGTTGTCTAAAAGATCTGTCATCTTCAATTCTCATCGATGTATGGAGTGCTAGCCGGTTCAGTATTGCTTATATTGAAGTCCTTAGATGGTCGTCGTGCTTGGCCGTTCGCAGCTCTCCATCAACATCTAGTCATAGTCTCATGTGAATAAGAAATCACTTGCTTTCTTGTGACAAAGATCCTTCCCGAACATTCTCATTTCCTTCGACTAGTCGTGATGATATAAGGATATCAAATCCATGATTTAATAATAATTATTCGAAAAATCGCTGGAAAATATTGATGTTTCTTCGTATTTCTTTCACAACTTGAATGGTATTTTGTTTGAGGTCAGAGCTGTTCAACATGAAAGCAAGAATAAAACAAAATATCCTTAAATAACGCCTACTATTTCCGATGTGACCCAACTGAGATTTCCAAATGTCCCGTGTGCCATTCGTCCCATTTTTCACACTCCAACGGCTCTCATAGATGTCTGTCTGTTCGTATTGGTTAGTGTAAGGCCAGAGCAATGTCCTCCCCCTATTACGCCTTTCATCTCCACTCTGTTGTCCCCCCCCCCATATCGTCGCCATCTCCCCACCACACCCGTTAATAGCTCAGCTCGGATACACACACACATATATACATAGACACAGAGCAACAAATGTCGGCAGCCGTTCCATTAATGGATTTGTCGTCGTGGCATTCTTAGTTGTCGTCGACGAAGTTATATCCATTAGGTAGGGGACGTTCTTTGAATCCACCATGATTCAATTAGAGCCAAAATTAAATTATTTCCCGCTACCCTTTAGTATTTCACTTCTTCAATCGGTCTACTTGTTTTTTCGCTTATCTGTTTGCGTTCACAGTTTCCTCCTTATCGAATCCTCTCTTCATTCCTAAAAATGTCAGACAGCATCCGCTCTCACTCTCTTTCTCTCTCTCTCTCGCCTGTTAGTCTGCTGAGAGGTTTTGAAAATGTTAAAAAGAAAGCAAACAATCTTCTTCTTTTTCCTCTAGAGACGGATTTTATCCATTTTCCACTATTCATTCTGATTTCTGTTCTTTTCAGGGAAGCTTTTACATTTTACACATCTGCTTCCATAGGATTTTTGTTTATTCACTTCGCGTTGCTGGCTTAGATTACTTAGTAACGTGGGGAATCTGCGAAGACCGCTCTAAAATGAAAAGAAAGAACTAAACAAAAGCCGATTTTTGTGCTTTGTAGGAACTGACACTGAAGAAGCAATAGTAGAATTGAAAGACTATAAAGTTTATAGAAATCATGTAGGTTTTTTCTTCATTTTCCAACAGACTAGGTGAATATCACGTCCTAATAACAACACTTTGCCTTAAATATCTTAAGGTTATTACGGTTTCCTTTAAGGCTTTTTTTATGTTTTCATTTCCTATGACTTAGTAGTGGTCTCGTTTAGCTCTCTTCTACTTTTCTGTCTCTATACTTTAACTCCAGACTTCCTCAGTTTAAGTCGACCACCACAAGCCCGATGAGTTGTGTCCCCCTCTAATCATCAACGTTTTTTCTTCTTCACCCAACATCTCATAAAAATTAACTACCTTCCTTAGAAGAAAACGTCGTTGTTGATCATTAAGTGGCCTTATTTCCAATAAATCAACATGAGGTTACTTGACGGTGTGGCATTTATTATGTAGTAGTTAACATTTTAATGGATTTTACTGTCCCCAGAGGTTATAAACGATCATATCAATCTTTGAGAATTTTCCTCGTCAAGCATTATTTCCATTACCGTAGTGAGAAAAACGGAAAAGAAAAACTCAAAACATCTTCCAGGAAGAAAACAATTTTTGAACTGCTTTGTAAATAGACGTAGAATTCCACATGGATAAAGAATGGCCTGATTAAATCTTCATTACTCATCGTAGCTCCTCTAATCATTCTCATTAGGATTTATTATTCCCACACTGAGGCTCCATCCATCGCAATATCATCAATTGTAAAAGCAGCACTTCGCATTTGGCTACTGACGCTTCGTATGGAATTTCTTCTTGATCTCCAAAGAAATTAATCGACTCGGTTACGGTACTAGTTTTTTTAAATCTGATTTCAAGCTGTTTGAATCTCTTAGACGAAAAATGCGGTATCCGTCCAACATTTGAAACAAATATTTTGTTCTATGAGAAAAAATTACGTAGTGCTTAATCTTAAATGATTAGAGATATGTAATATTTAGCTAAGAGCGCGTGTGGCGCAGTGGTCGGAGGCGCTTTGCAACACACGTGGAATTGCTCCCCGAGCTAGTAGCTCCCCAAGCGATCCATCCCTTCGAGGTCGGCAAATTGCTACCGGACTTGTCTGGGAGGATAGCAGCACTGGCTCGATACATCGGCAGGCCACAGCGAGTCACTTTACAGGCCAGATATGCATTCAATCACCTCCAAATGATGCTTAATGAAGTCGAATGCATGGTGCTTCCCTCAGGGATTGATCAACACCGAAAGCTTCATTCTTTGTACTTCTAAGATTAAGCCCGTTTGCAACATTTTTCTTGTCGGAACTGACTTTTATGTGTTTTATGAGTACTTCCGATGTATTGTTATAAATTATTTACTTAGTATTCATTTTATCTACAGTTACAATTATATGTTTTTTTAAATTTTTTTTCTCACTGTTTGATTTTTGCTCCTCAACGAAGACTTCTAGAAGACAAAGTCTGCATACGAAAACTCTTCAGTGGAAGCCAAGTTGATTATGAGAAAAAGGGAAAGTGCAGAGAATCCTTCTGTCTTATTAGTGTAATCAAAAAGTGATAACCTTAACAACAGTTTTGTTTTTATTTATTTCAAAATCTGGGATATCAGCCGTAGAAAATTAGTGGCTCTAGGGATGAATTTTAATCATCTATAGTGGTTTTCATCCCGAAAGGTTTTCATTCATTCCATTTTGCAGCTTAGCTGCAATTCACCTAAACCTATGTGAAACCTATCTGTGCTATTACACTAAATTGTACAATTTATAATTGTAAATAAATGACAGATGATAAAACGCTCAGTACTGATCAACCGTTCTCAATGCGTTGCCATGTCATGCATTCGACTCCATTCGTACTATCGTATAGGTGGTTTGGTGAAAATTTGACCTGTGGAATGATTTCGAGCGCGTGCCGATGTATCAAAACAGTCGTTTGTACTCCCATATGGACAAAGGATAAAAAGGATAAAGCTCTCGGCGTTGATCAATCCCTGAGGGATGCGCCATTCAACTTCATTAAGTGTCGTTGGAGGTGATTGAATGCACATCTGGCCTTTACAGTGTGACTCGCGGTGGCCTGCCGATGTATCGAGCCAGTGCTGCTATCCTGCCAGACAAATCTGGTACCAATATTTGCCGACCCCGGAGGGATGGAAGGCTTGGTGGGCCATGGGCGCAGGAATCAATTCCACGTGCGTGTCGCAGTGGCGCCTCCGCCCTTTTTGCCCATATGGATATGGTGCAAATTTTCTGACATCTGACTGGTTGAAGTTGTGGTGGACGTAGGCGACGAGGTCGTGCCAGTTATTCTGTGTGTATTTCAGGGCAGCTCTACCCTTTTCGTTACTGTTGCTCTTTATTTTATATAACCCGAATTAGACAGTTTCGAAACGATTTATATCGTAGACTATTCATTGGCAATTTCCAAACCAACTATCATCACTTAAACATGGTGGCAATAATCAGTACTTTGTCGGATTGCTAAGCTACCACTAGGATGATGAGGATAATCGATAAGATATAATATAGTATAATTGTAATGATAATACAATGCATATCGATGTAGTAAGATATTAGTCGCTGACCTCTACAGAACTTTCTAGACCTTTTTTGGGAGCGATGCTTACTTTGTTGGAAGTGAAGTGCAACATCAACCAGATATTACATGCGCTTGAATTGCTATTATGCATCACATGACTTTTTCCTTAAACCTAGCTTGAATAGCTATTACATCGCTTGAAAAGTTGAAGTATGTGCTTAGGTTTTTCACTAAGCTTTTAGGATCTCCGTCAACGTGGGCCATTACATAACCATAGGTCCGAGTCAACGCTTCGAAGAAGGCGAACTCACTGGATTGTTTATATTCGGAATGAAAGCGAAGTTATACAGCTTATGTGTCTTGGAAGTCCATAAGAACAAACATGCTCGTTCACGCGAAAGTTATATCATAGCCGTTTTCCCGAGCTAATTCATAGCCTTTGATTTCTCCGAGAACTTTTTCTTTCAATTGACTCGTTTTCGTTCCTTTCTTTCGTTCTCTCTTTCTTTTTTTCTTTCATTTGAGTCAGTACCGATGGTCATTTCTCAGCCGATAAGCCGAGAGAGTAATGACTATCGCTGCCGGCCGGCTCCAAACAGATAAAAATACGTCGGCGACAACAGGTGTACGCAACGGACATTGTTAATCTGTACTATTTGACCAGCTGACGTCCAGCTTATCGCTGCAAGAGTCGCTGACGTTGATGAAGCGACGAACGACGGCGAAGCCAACGACGATGACGTCGTCGGTGATTTCATTAGACGGCATATGAAGGCTTCAACGGCAGCTGTCTTCACTGCATAACGAAATCTCTCTATTTTGTTTATCTTGAAGAATTCGTGATGTTTTGCAAGATGTCCAGAAATGTCAAAAGACAACGATTGAATTGAATTACTAACGAGTTCGGATTTTGTATGAGTTTTGCTCCTTCAGGTAAAAAATGCGTGACCGTAATGTTAGAACTACGTTCTCATATGTTTTTGAGAGCAGAAAAGATATCTATATCGAGTTCTTTAGGATATTCTCTTGATCTCAGGTGATTCACTCCCAAATTTTGTCTCCATGGAATATGTTTAAAGTTTCCACACAACATTGTTTTGTAATTACTCGTTTCATAACTGTGGAGATTCGACTCCATTCACAACATACAATGACTTGTGGTAGCTTAGCAATGCAGCAAATTAGTGATGCTACTCTCCCAGACAAGTATGGTAGAATTTGCTAACCCCAAAGAAATGGAAGGCTTGCTTAGTCCGCGACGAGGGATAGAACAAAGAGGATGTGTATAGTGTAGGGCAGCTGTAACCAGTGCGCTACATGCATCACGTGATAATGAAGTACAGTAAAAATTACCGATCAGAGAATCTAACAGTGCAAAAGGAGAATATTGGTAGAATGCGCTTTATTTTTTATACGACTTTCCCCCTCAGCTTCTCGTTTTATGATCATTTCCTTAAATATACGCCCTTATCGGTGTCTTTCCATTCATAGCCACTTGTCACATGGAATTCACTTGTACACCAGTAAATTTTATAGTGATAGACGTCTCAGTAGATTTTGATCCTTCGTAGGAGGGTCATATTGACACAGCTGGCATGTTCGTCAGTAGAGCGGCTGATGTTTGTGAAGCTGTCTGTCAAATAGTGGAATTTTAGCTTTACAGAATTTCTGCTAGAACTTTTGAGAAGAAAATGGTTCCAGTGAGCTACATGTGACAATGTGAACGAATCTTAACCTGAATATTGCGATGGTCCTTATTCAATTAATACTTAAATGCCGGCTTCTTCCCCTTTTCACTTCCCCCACCCCCCGCCCCACCCCACCCCCTACCGTCACCACCTTCTCTCCCTCCGCTCTCGTCGTAACAAAAAATGATGCTAGCCTTTTAACCCATTTTCCATTTTTATGCCAGATCACTCGTCGCAGCCCTCCTCTCTGATTGATTTTCTTCCTGACTTTCTGAGATAACCACGATAAATCATTATCAAGTTTTCATCATAGTTTATCACTGACCGTTTTAGATTGGAGGGACTGATGGCGAAATCCTGATTTCGATGTTGAAACATCTGCACAGCTGTTGTGAATTTGACCTTAATGAAATCGTCTTGCCTCAAGATGTACGTAACATCATGCAAATCAGTGCGAGGCTTAATGGAAGGCCGGTTCTGAATGCTAGATTAAAGCGACTCAAGTAGGCGATTTTCTTGTGAAACCGCACAGCTGCAAGAATAAAAAGGACAGCGCGCTCAGCTTTAATGAATTCCTTAGCCATTCGTCGTGCCTTCAACTCCATTCATCGTAGCAACGTGGAAGCATCTGAATGCATATTTGACGTATACAATGTCCTACAATGGCCTGCAGACGTACTAATTCGGTTTTATCCTTCCAAATAACCCTTAGATACCAATTTGCCAACCACAGATGGTTGCATGGCTTAGTTTTTCCGTGGGGCGCGGTCGAACCAGTAACATATGTCTGCTGCAGGACACCTCTAATCATTGCACTACACACGCCATATAACGAGTGAATTTGTATGTTTTCTCTGCATTCCAATTCTTTGTTTTCTTCTTTTCTTATACTCAGCTTAACCTTTCGCAATCAGCGTTTGCAACTGATTCATTTTGGAAAAAAATTGAGATTGCGCGGTCAGAAACCATAGGAAAAGCGCTTAGGGCACAGCGTAATAGTAAGCAGCGTGACCAGCCTTCGCAGTTCTTCTTTAAGCAGCGTCTCTAGCATTTCTAGAAGATCTAATCAATACACATAGTATTCGTTAGGTTGGACCGAATCGGGTTTATGCAACGATGAGCAAACCTTTTCCAAGATTCATTATTCTTTCTAGCCAAAATATATTTAGAAATCTTCCAGGTCAAGATGCGTTTATGTTTTAGACTACTTCTCGTTTCTTACGAATTGGATTGCTTCAAATTTATTCCTTACTACTTTACTACCGTAACAACACTTCGATTGCTTATGCGACGACGTTCTTTTGGATATCTTTTCAATTAAAAGATGACTGGTAATAGATTATTACAATTGGATGATGATAACTAGTAATAGATCATCATATTGAGGGCTTTTATGACTTTTTATTGTAAGCTCGTAGGCTTCATATAAAATGACCCACTGACCACTACGTCATTCAAACACCTTTTAAAGAAATGTAATTTCCGTTCGAAGAAAAAAGTACTCATTGGCGAGATCAAAATCCTTTAAAGGAACCTTTAATCAAAGAAGGGAAAGTAGAATTTGATAATCTGCAGCCTTCAACTTTCGTCTATGACGTTGTGGTAACAATAATGCTAGTATTTCTACTGGTTCATGTTTATGAGGTTAATGTAGTCATTAATGAGGTTTATAGCACTATATTCCTCTTCCACTCTCTCTTTTTCTTTTTCTCTCTTCTCTCTCTCTCTCTCTCTCTCTCTTTGTAGAGCACTCTCAATAGACAGCATTGAGATATTATTACTCTGTTTATGAAACCATGTCGAGGCCTTCTTTATTAGTTTCTGGATAAAATCATTTCGAGGCTTTTCTCATTAGTTTCTTCATGAGATCTTTCCAAGTTCCTCATATTTTTGCGTAAGATCACCAACAAATAAGTCTCTGTCATAACCAAAAAAAGCGCTATGGATGGACTGAAACCCTGGATTCACATCATTTTTTCGACTTTTTGTTCTTCGCGTTCATAAAATACCCGGTTGCGGTTGGTCATTTGTCTTTAGCACTTTTCTACCGTTGGTTTTCTTACTCGGATATTAATACCGTAACCATTCGAACCGCAGCTGTCGTGAATAATAGTTATGACCAGAGCCGAGTCAACAGCTTTCGCATAGTTATGGCCAGAACCGAGTCAACATGCTTTCGCAATCTACTCGCTCGCCAGCTGTCTACTTAGTGTAGGTATTTTCGAATGTCCAGTACTTGAATGCTTGGAAGCCTGTCTATTATATGTAGTACGCTCTTCATTGCATTTTCCTTTAGTTTTCTTCCCTCGCCATTTTCACTTATGGTGATCATCTATTGATTAGGTATCGAAATATCACTCCGTTACCACTAGTGCCAGTATCACTCTAGTGCCGACTCGTATCAGTAACGAATATATCTGCCTATCTTCTGGGATTCATGTCCACTCTACCTTCATCTTCATCAGATTGTCGTCAACTTTTTTATAGCTTTGAAAGCCGTCTCACTTTTAATGCAAAATCTCACTCGGTTGAAGTTTCGGCACCTTCTCGTACATCAGACCTGCAGTAGTCCATAGTCAGTCGTTCCCACGATGTGAGTCTTCATCGGATCGAATATTCTGGAATGATGCACACTCTGCTCCAGTGAATTACTAAACAGACAATCGATTCGTTCCCCCGAAGAAAGTGAAGGTGACAAAATGTTAGTCGGATAGCTCTTTGTAACAACTTAATGTTACAACATACAATAATACACATACAACACAATCGTTCAGCAATGAGAAAAAGACACATCGAGCCAGTATATCTTTTGTCTTCTCCGTCTCCTGGATCTCGAGGATGGGGTAGTTCATAAAGTTTTGACATACTCGTTCTGTATCCAGGATCAACTTTCTATTAACCTCGGCATTGAATCATGAATTCGTCGTTTTCTCTCTTAGC
The DNA here is from genome assembly GCA_009735665.1 of Angiostrongylus cantonensis. Classification (NCBI taxonomy): domain Eukaryota; kingdom Metazoa; phylum Nematoda; class Chromadorea; order Rhabditida; family Metastrongylidae; genus Angiostrongylus; species Angiostrongylus cantonensis. The sequence goes on along the minus strand of MQTX01000183.1, from coordinate 521,241 downwards.
AATCGCGAGGTTGTTAAACAGCATACGTTTACTTTCATACAATAACACACATGCAACACAATCGTAGCTGACGTTTCGGCAGAATCGCCTTCTTCAGAGCCGCTTTTTTCATCTGACTGACTGAGTCGTCAGCCATATGCGACTATGAGCAGCTGTTCTTCCTCGGTGGAAGACAGATGAAAAAAGCGGCTTTGAAGAAGGCGATTCTGCCGAAACGTCAGCTACGATTGTGTTGTATGTGTATTATTGTATGGAAGTAAACGTATGCTGTTTAACAACCTCGCGATTGCTAAGAAAGAAAACGACGAATACTCGTTCTGGCTTAATCATATGGGTGCCGTTTATATTCGGAGGATATCATCCAAATACTTTGGATGACAAGCAGAATCGTCGACGTGACTGAAGTGTCAACACCCTCGAGAACTGAATAACAAATTGCTGAGGACGTTATTGAATCAAAAACGTGGACTCAGAATTTCGTCTCCGTCAATTGATTTTGGTGATTTCACTGAGGGCTTCAAATTCCTCACATGTTTCTGTTCTTCCTGTATTTGATTTCTTCTTCTTGTCGTTTTTCACTTTTATAGAATATTCTCGATATTGGTAGAATGGGATGACTGTAATCAGGGAACCATCCAAAGTTAGGTTTGATTGTCTTTGTACCATGGTCACCTCAATGAGTTTTTCCAGGATCATCTCTGCATCACTGGTGCTCTCCCTCAGTATGACAATATCGTCAGCAAAATGAACATTCTGTAGTAAGCCATCAATGCGTCGACCCATTTTCGTCTCGATCGAATGACTTCATTATCCAATGAATACTCAGGGGAAAATAACAAATAGCTCAAACAGTATTAAAATGATTAATACCCAGTATAGTTTCGCGAAGTTTCTATTTCGGAAAGAAAGGCTGTTTCACTTAAAGGGTGATGGATAAAACTTTCGGCGTTGATCAAACCCTGAGGGATGTGCCATGCATTCGACTTCATTAAGTATCGTTGGAGGTGATTGAATGCATATCTGGCCTTTACAATGACTCGCGGTGGCCTGCTGACGTATCGAGCCAGTGCTGCTATCCTCCCAGACAGGTACCAATTTGCCACCCCGATGGGATGGAAGGCTCGGTGGGCCATGGGCGCAGGAATCGATTCCACGTGCGTGTCGCAGTGGCGCCGCCAACCACTGCGCCACACGCTCCCTTGTGTTTCACTTACATAAGCTTATTTTCTTATTTGTAAAAACTCCATCTATGCGAAAATTCGTATTAAATGCTCTTCATTTCCAGTAGATCACTTCGATTTTTCACTAAAAGTCCAACATAATCTTCAGAGCTTGAAATGGTTTGAATACCGTTCCTTTAAAATTGAGAGTAAAAGTCATTTTCAGCGGCGTATGAGTCATATATAATTCATCTCGTCCACACTGTTCAGTGTAACCGAATAGTTCATTAAGCGTTCTCTAACATCACAATAATATTTCTAAGCTTTTTCCTTCCCATCAGGTATAACTCACCCATATGCCTATTTCCATAGGAACGTTTTCTTTTAGTCCACTGTCTCGTGTTATCCCAAACAGTTTCATATTTATAGCTCTAAAAATTAATGAACTAATTTTATATTTCGCCAGTCGTCAGCTTTATTAATTTTAACGTGTCGCTCAACTTTCATTCCTCTTCTATCCTGTAATCCTGTTCTTTATTTTTTTAGCTATTTTCTTCTATCTCCTATAATGAATCAGCAGCCGCTGAGATCACAATCGTTCAAGTACCGAGCACGTCCGGGAGCCGATTCGAAGAAGGCGGCTATCGAAGACGTACCACATGAACGACGACGAAGTACACCAACAATTTCGAGAAGGTGCGGTCTGATATAAAAGTGAAAAGAGTATTTAATTACTCAAATTATGATATCATTCAAAATGATGTTAAACAAATATGATTAGTGTAAGAGGAAAGGAATTGAAGTGAAATGTATGATACTAAGACGAGGTCTTTAGAAGGATTCGTGGGAAAGCGGTACAGGTTGCTAGGTTGCATCCGTGTGAACGCATTGGTGAGTGTTGATGTTTAGGGATTTCTTTTGCGGCTCAAGGTTTCCAATGACCGCGAAATTCGAAACAATTAACGTCGGTGTCAAATTGATAACAGCATGTTGAGGTTCGCCTCCGACGAATCCCTTCGTAATGAGAAGTAATACATGAGACTTGAACGGCCCATCCTCACTGGTTGTGCAGGCCCCAAGATTTGCTGGTTAAGCCACTGTTGTTTTCTGGAATCCCGAGGTCAGCCTGGCCAAAGTCTGCCCAAAGTCTTCACCACCACAGGCAGTCGGGGGTGGCTCCTGATTATTGGTTTACTCTTAGCTAGGCTGCCTCATGGAAACGCCGGACTCCTTCTCAGCTTAGGAGACCCTGCCAGGGGATGAATCCTCCCGCTGTACATGGCAGTCCGACACCCAGGAATACCTTCCAGCCACGATGAGGCGGTAAACCGTCGGGAGGAATGAGAATACTTCTAGTAATTAGTGAGTAGTGACGATAATAAAAAGTAATAGTAGTAATATCATTAGTGCCATTATACGGAATGCATCATTAGGACATTTGCGTCATATATAATCCCGTTCACTTTGAATAATACTGGTCAACTCTGTGCATTTTTCACATGACCCGTCATCACGTCCACAGTGCAGATCCCAGCAATTCTTGCATTCGATTCGTTTTTCTCGCATTCATCATCCACGAGGATTTGCAAACTTTTTCCATGTTCTCTTCGGCTGCCGCTGGAGGATTTCGTCTTCTTCATGAATGTCATCGAATGCTGGCAAAGTCGATCCTTCTTGCAATCTTGGAAATAGCCGAGCTAAGTCATTCCCACGTGGATTAGAGGGGAGTGATGGTGACGGGATCGAAGTAGCGCCTTGAAACTCCATGTGTCGTAGAAAGCAGAACTGTTATCAGTGAGCTTCCCTTATCCACACGATACAAAATGCATCATTTTTTCGCGTCATGCATTTTTCCTACCATTTTTGACGAAAGCTCGCCGTGTATACCTCGCCAGGCTTCCCATTAGCATAAGCTTGCTTTAGCTTGAGTTTCTAAATGAAGCGTTGAACCCTTCAACTTGACTGATCTGACCACCAGGAATTTTTGTCATGCATGCACGCTCAGAACCGAACTTGTAAGATGGAGACCTCTTTAAAGTTGTTCAGTGGTTTTGAGTTAAATCCTCAAAGCCATCTATTTTTTGATTCATTATGGTCGTGCCATTCTTTATGGAACTTGACATTCTTGACCATCGGAAGTGTGTTCTCCTATTGAAATGCACATTCTACGCGAACTCTTTGTTAAATAACTGTTAAGTACTTCCCTGTAAAGATAGAGATGATCGATCTGCGATACCGTCTCTACCTCTGGCAGCGGAGACTTGACACGTTACCTGATGCCGATGTTCGGTTTCCAATAGTTGAGTAGCCCTTTGTCCATGTGTTCTATTGACGTCCATTTGCAATCTGATCCCATCCACATCAATATTTTGACGCAAAGACTACGCAACTCGTGATAGGTACAAAAAAATTATAGATTTTCGAAACAAAGGCAGTAGATTCCCACAACCGACTTTTTATTGATTTCGACATTGATCAAATAACTGTTTATATTTTGTTGGGCAAACACGAGATGTCATTTTACTCCTTATTCCGGTAAAGCTGACGTTTCAGCGGATTTCGCCTTCCTCAGAGCTTGGAGAGGTCAAGCCGCCGCAATCAACCCGGCCAAACACTTCCATTACCAAACAGAGAAAATGCTAAACCAAGTTTTCAATCGAATTAAACACAAAATAGCTTCTTCACAATGAGTCTTCAGCTAAAAATGTCACATGAAGTTCAGCAGCACAAAGTTCACATGGAACTGTAATGCACCCTCCCATCAGAATAACAGGTTTAAATACTGTCCGGTATTATGCGTGATTGTGACGCATTCCTCCATGCGTTTCATGTTCGTTCTCATGGATCCAGAATGCTTCGAGGGTTTTGTGCGCTGGTGTTTTCGACATCGGACAGTGTCTAGGACTATTATTTTAGTGAGAGAACCACGTTACACTTCCATGCGAACTCTGTACGGTTTGTTTCCACAGGACATATTTAGTGGAAGACTCATAGAAAGCAGACTTTTGTGTTCAATGTGAAATCTTGGTTTAGCATTTTCTCTGTTTGGTTATGGAAGTGCTTGGCTGGGTAGATTGCGGTCAACTTGACCTTTCCAGGCTCCGAGGAAGGCGAAATCCGCTGAAACGTCGACTTTACTGGAATAAAGACTAAAATAACACCTCATATTCGCCAAACAAGAATGTAAAGAATTGTTCGATCAATACCGAGATTAAAACGAAGTCGATCATGGGATAGACAATAGTTTCGTGACATATTCTTACGGAAGCAGTATTGGTGAACAGCATGAGGTCATAAAAAAAGCTGTCTGCTGAAAGTGTCTGCTAGTAAAATAACGGGTAGAACAAAGATCTGCATTTTCAGACGAACAACACAAGAGGTACGCACGGATGTCTGGCCGGAGGCGAAACCCGCCATAGAATTCGATGAGAAGTTTCTTAAGTTACCGTCATCCGACGAGTATAAACGGCAAGACTTACTTTTAATTATAAGACCAGATATTGATCTTTTGTCGATTATTATCAAGTCACAGATTTTCAGAGTGCGTCAATTTAAGATTGATGAAAAAGGAGCTGTGGTATCACGAGGAGATTCATTTAGACGGAAGAGAAATGATGACGGTGTGAAAAGTAAGCAATTAATAATAAAAACAACTAGTAATAATAATAATTTTGTTGTTGTCTAGTAATGCCAACACTTTTATCCATCACCCGAGCACCTGAGGACGCTTATCCCTGAAGAGTTAAACCCATCATCAAAAAAGCCTCCATTCGTTTTTGTGATTCATTAGAACTGCTCAGTAGCTGCACGTGTTTAAAGGCGAAATGTCCTCAGACTTTTTGTATGAGGTCCTTTTATTGTTTTCGTCCAGATGGTAGACAAGGATAGCGCTCAAAGCTGTACTGCGTCATAGATTTACTCCCAACTGGGTTTCCTAATGAAAAAGTAGGACACGTTTTTAGCTTATGCGCATTCAAAAGTGGACCCCACGCTGCACATCACAATTTGACTGCAGGAGAAAGCTGTTGAGAGGGAAAAAAAATCATTGATGATTGAAAACACTTTGCAAATCAAATCCTCTACCCCTCCGGAGAAGAAAGATTGGTGTTAGACTTTGTCTGGATGGATAAAAACACTAACTTAACGCAAAGTCCTTGGAAGTCAGTATATAGGTCATATAGGCATTCATTCACTAGTTTCTTGAAGAAATCCCTATAATCGACCACTACTTAACGCTTTATATTTCAGAGAGGCAAGGAATCTCTATGAGATAAAAAAATCATCTATATGGTCTCCACAGGGACGCGTGTGGCGCAGTGATTGGAGGCGCCACTGCGACAGGCACGCGGAGTCGATCCTGCGTCAATGGCCCATCAAACCTTCCTTCCCTCCAGGGTCGGCAAAGTGGTACCAGACTTGTCTGGGAGGATAGCAGCACTAGCTCGATACATCATTGTAAAGGCCAGATATGCATTCAATCACCTCCAACCCTGCATGGTGTATCCCTCAGGGATTGATCAACGCCGAGAGCTTTATTCTTTATTTCGACTCCCGAAGAAGAATTCATTGTAATTTAAGAGAACGAAAAGAAGAAGGACTCATTATTTTAAATATATACTCGATCAATTTTACATCATGTTCTCGTATATCACTGAACATCTACTATGTGGATCCCAGCACTTTTTTCATTCGAGTCCTTTCCTCTTCTCAGTCATTCGCGAAAGTCTTCCAACTTTTTACGTGTGGTTTCGGATGCTGCTCGAGAATTTTCCCTAAACCATGGATATCGTTGAATACTGGTTGAGTCGATTCTTCGTAGAGTCTTGAAATCGCTTGACCCGATCTTGGAGGGATAACCGGGTGGGTTGGTGAACCCGACGCGGTATTCAACCACCACTGCGCTCGTTGCGATCGGCATCACTACCACTGTGCTACCCGTTTCCTCAAGCTGTTGAATAGGCCTAATATGTGTTCCACCACCTCTAGAAATTCACACGAATGCGGTCGATAGCATGGCGCAACTGTAAAGGATCGATCTACACCAAATGCCTTTTTGTTTCCTTTGCTATTATTAAGTTTACTCTGATACTTTTCATTAGATTATAGATGATATTTCTATGCATGGACAAATTTGCATTGTTGGAATTTCATTTATAGGCGACAAATCGCCGTCACCGTACATGGTTTCTGGATCGGACTCCACACGTGAGTCTCGTAGCGACAGTGTATCGTCAAGTGTGGAGTCACGACGCGATACCGCCAACACGGTCGTCTATCCGTCGACCAGCCACAACAACTACAAGGTGTTTTTTACAATGATTTTACTTTATCTAAGGGGTAGATTGTTTCGTTTTTCGAACATTTTTCCAATTTCGAGTCGATTTTGTGAAGATTTACTGTTCGCCTAGGGCAGTTAAACAATTCGGAGCGTTCACACATTTCTAGAACCATGTCAGTGTTCAAAACATTTTCCAAACCGAAAAATATCTAATATCATATTTACTTCGCTGAAAACATGTTTCTCTTCTACTCTTTTTCATAAGTACGCTTTAATGCTACTGATTGAAGAACTTTGAAGATCAGCGCGTTCAAGTTCTCTAGGAACAGTTGTCCAGCTGGCTAATGATAATTGGAGAGAACGTTTGCTATTCTTGAAACAATTTCTAGGTGATATATCAAGTTTTCAAACGTTGATAGATCTACGTGAAAGCTATTGCTTTGAGCCTCGTATGGAGTAATGAGAAGGTGTTAGTCGTAAAGTGGTAGAGTTGCTTACCGCCAATTACTTAACCATTCAATATGAGACAATAAGCACTCATTAGAACTCTCGATCTTGTAAGCTCAATCTTTATATAAATAGCACTCATTTGTCTGAATATAAATAGCGAAGCAATATTTTTGATTAAGTGATAGAAATGATAGGTGATAATTATGATAAGAGTTTCTATTGATATATAGGACTAATTCTATTGGAAGGAGGCAAACCTTCACCTGCTTGCAGGGAGATTGTTATAAAAAGATGTTCTTGAAAAGCTTTCTCGTTTTTAGATTGGTGTGGTTGGAGATACGGGCACTGGCAAAACATCGCTTATTGGACAGTTGATCACTTCTGAGTACAAAAATGCGTTTGCTGATGAAATCCGTGAGTCTCTACTTTCATCTATGTCATTGGTATCCCGCCTTTTCAACATATGACTCGAACACTGATCACCGGAATTTTTCCATCAATCCCTTTCACGGCACCAGAATCGCACATTAAAACTGGACTCGTATGAACGAGAACGAAAAGTTTTACACTTCTGTAAGGATAAAAGGATAAAGGACAAAGCTCTCGGCGTTGATCAATCCTTGAGGGATGTGTCATGTACTCGACTTCATTTAGTATCATTGGATTGAATGCATTGGTACATCTGGCATTTACAATGACTCGCGGTGGCCTGTCGATGTATCGAGCCAGTGCTGCTATCCTCCCAGACAAGTCTGGTACCAATTTGCCGATACCGGAGGGATGCAAGGCTTGGTGGGATATGGGCGCGGGGATTGATTCCGCGTGTGTGTCGCAGTGGCGCCTCCAACCAATGCTCCACACTTGCCCACACTTCTACAAGAATATGAGAATTCCAATTTATCGTCATATTGGTTGCCAGGGTTGCCTTAATTTTTTCCTAGTTTAGCGTGAAATTCACACAGTGGAGACCAGCTCCCATTTTGTCGTTGATAAAAAAACCAACTGTGTATAACAGATGACGAGTCTGTTTTGGCCTTTGAGTAACTTTATTACTAGTAACATAAAAAGGTAGAATTAATACAAGTGTTATAAGTTATTACCTTATGGCGCCTTCAGTTAGAAAACTATTTGGGAGAAAGGTGAAGCGACGGACCCACATGGTGTTGTGCTGAACGCGTTAACCATCGGAAAGAGTTACAGCGTGTTCAACCACCGCCGCAGACACCCAGGGTCCGGAGTTTTGCAAATATCTCGGCATCATTGTGATTGAATTCCACATAATATTCTGACGTGAAAAAATTAAAGTAGGGGAAAAAATAGGGGGTTAATATTATAAATTAGTACCCAATCTTTGTCGCATTTGCCTTGTCCCTATCCCACTTTACACCAGAAAGAAAAAGGATCTTTTTAGAAGACTACGAGAATACGGTATCAATCTGTATTGGAGGACATGAACTGGATTTGTTATTTTTCGAGAGTGATATGGTATGTTTATATTTTATTAAATAATCATATGAAACAAAATTAGATGAGGTGCGATGAGAACAACAATGTCCTTTGTATAAAACAGAGGAAAGTAAGTCAAAAGCTACAATAATAGATGTTTCTATAGAGTAACTGTCCTATATCGACAGAATGTTTAGGAAAAGCTCATAAATGAACACAAGGATTTTCTATCCTCAATGAGCAATGAGTTCACTTTTTTGAATTGAAATGAATGCATGAAAAATCTTGCAGTTTTTCCGAATACAATATTTTAGTTTTTTCTTAAAATAATTTTTCTTATTTTAATATTTTTTAAATAATAGAATATCGACCAGAAGTTGTATTTTTGATATCACTAACCACTGATACGATCACCGATATCCACTGATATCTATTGATAATCACGTCATGCTTCTATGACTACTCTATAGAAATACAATGCTATGCTAATACAATGCTAATACAATGCCATCGACTCGGATCATTGGCTCTAATGAAGACGAAGACGTCGAAATGTTAGCCGAAAATAAATATACTTGTCAACCTCGTGCAAGCTCATCAAAGAAAGAATACATATTGATTAGTCACACCGAGGTTAAAGGAAAGTCGTTTTCGAAATGTCACGGTGCTATGTATTTAAGTATTTAGAAATAAATTTTAATTGACGATTTCCTATTTAAGAGCTAAAGCTCTCAACAATATTCTTCAAGTATTTTTAATTATCGGTATGGATTTTATTTCTATTTTTCGATTTCTTGTAATAGTACCCAGGATCGACTTTCTATTAACCTCGGCATTGAGTTATGGATTCGTCGTTTTCTCTCTTAGCAATCGCGAGGTTGTTAAACAGCATACGTTTACTTCCATACAATAATACGCATACAACACAATCGTAGCTGACGTTTCGGCAGAATCGCCTTCTTCAGAGCCGCTTTTTTCATCTGACTGACTGAGTCGTCAGCCATATGCGACTCTGAGCGGCTGTTCTTCCTCGGTGGAAGACAGATGAAAAAAGCGGCTCTGAAGAAGGCGAATCTGCCGAAACGTCAGCTACGATCGTGTTGTATGCGTATTATTGTATGGAAGTAAACGTATGCTGTTTAACAACCTCGCGATTGCTAAGAGAGAAAACGACGAATTTTCGACTTCTGTTATACTTGTATAAATTTAAACACAATAGATATTAAATGAACAGGGCACTGAAAAATATTAACAGTAGTTTATTATTGGCACAGGGTATCACATATCCTATTTTTTTCACGTATCTTATTTTGTTAACGGGTTAGTGTAGCGCAGTGATTGAAGATGTTCCCGCGATGCAATAAATGATCTCTGGTTCGACCGCACACCTTTACTAGCCATGTCGTCATTATTCTAGAGTTGGGAAACTGGTGCCAAGGCTGTATGGAAGAATAGGAACTGCTAATGATGCCTTGGTAAGGAGCCGAAAGTCACTGTATAGGTCAGATATGTATCCATCCATCATCACGATGCTGCGATTTGAAGCAAATGCAGTGCGCATTCCTAAACGGTCCATCAACATCTACCGCCTTACTTTTCAGAATTTTAACATGTTTTTATGTTATCATGGAACAATTCAATTCATGCATCTTTAAGATATCAACTGTTCTGATGTTCGTTTTCACGACGTTTGTGTTATTCCTGAATCGATCGTAGTGTTCACTCGAGCCAACTGCTTATCTGAACACAACTACTCATATATAACTTCCTCCTATTACACATAGACACTATAAGCCGCACATGTGGGACATAGCTCGGAATGTTATTATTTTATTTACAATTAACTTCGACTAAAAGAATGAGTAAAAACTTCCAAAGAGGAGTAGACTTAGGCTCTTAAAGGCGGAAGAGTTGGTGAGAAAATGTAGTTTTCGTTTGTATTTATTAAACGTTTGTATAAAATCGGAAGCACAACTGAGTTATCGCCAAACAGAATCGGAATCCTGGCATAAACTTAACATAGGCAAGTTGATTACGACTAGTTAACGTGAATTCATTTGAAGAAGTTATGTGTTTCTCCTTTCGTCACTACTCAGATGCTACCGTAACCCTTACAATTAAAAACGTCTGAAATCTTTCAAATACTACCGTACGAAGGCTGTTGAAGGCGAAAATAAGGATTTAGTTAAAGACATTGCCGTTGGTTTGTGTTCATGAGAGTTTTTTTGTTTTTGCTTTTAGGAACGAATGATTTCTAAGCAGATTTTAGCTCGTAGCGTTAAAATGTTTTCAAGCAAATTTCTTTCGTCTTACTTCTTAAGGTCATTAATCATTTTCCTTTATTTTATAAGGAAAATGTTCAGCTTAAATTCGTATAGAAATGTGATCCACTGTAATCATTTTATTTATAAGATACTAAAATTACAGTTACAATTACAAAGTTACATCAACATTACAGTAAGACAAGGGGTCAAGGAAACTTAGAAAAAACAGCTAATCTCTTGTGAAAAAAGATTTTACTCCTCTGAGCCACTGAGTAGATGAGTAATCTACTATGAGTATCTGAAAAAAACTGACTTTGCTTGAATCTTATAGAAGGATTAAATTCAGGCAGAGGAATAAAACAGAACGCTGATTTGACTTTCTCTAATTGACTGATTTCACTGACTGACTAGTTTCCTTTATCGTGGAACATTTGCCTTAACATTTCTTAATCATTTCACATTCCACACAAATCTCTAGTTGAACTGGCCTAATGAAGTCTAATTGCTATCGTCACTTGTCCTCTTGTAATCCAGCCTGACGACTTCGGTGTCATAATATTATTCGTATATCTAACGTTTTCAGTCGTTCATCCTACATCAGAGGACACTTTGAGTACTTCCTCGCTCTGTCAGGAACTTCCTGAATCATTATCACCATCGGTGGTGATCCAACAGTTGCGCCGTTGACATACCGTGGAATTTAGTGGCTAACGGCATCGGTTAAGCAGTTGTTACTTTGGGCTCATGACATTTGAGCACAAGATTCCTTGTTTCCTTTGAGTGAAATCAGATACTCTTAGTGCAGAGAATACTGAATGCGTTTCGATCCTCCTTCTATAATGCCCAGCTTTTATACGTGCACGCGAGGGAGTTTTGAACCATGCAATCGATCAGATGATCGCGAAACCAGGTGTTTTCTGTTTTTTCTTGCCATCAGCTCGATGCTCTTAGGTAAGGTAATGGGTTCGGTTTTGTTCAGTTCTGGATTTAAGCTGTTTATTAAACTGACTTCCCAGCACACATGGATATGGGTGGAGTGTTCAGAGGTTTTCATGCTGTTGACAGTGAATGAAGCATCCAGAATACGTCCATTTCTCATGAATATCGTGTTATTTTGCATCACCGCAAGATCAGCTTTTCATACGTAGTGGTGAAATTATCCATCACTCACCACATGCTTCACCTACCTTATGTTAGGCCCAAGATAACATACCCGATGCGAAAATTATGGTGATTCTGTGGGGCACTGTATATTTCAATACATGACAAAATGCCTGTCATAAAACACTTGGCGCTTGTTAATAATCCATTGAAGGCGCTTATAGATCCGATTACATTCGAAGCATCGTGAAGGTTAAACGCATATTCGGCTTATCAATGCCTTGTTTAGGAGACTTACCGATGCGTCATTTCAATGTTTTTGCCTTGCCAGACATGTCTGGTACCAAACTGATGACTCCCTTTGCGTAAAGGGTTCGGTATAGCAGTGGCGTGTGTTCGAACCAACGGCTTTTTTGTACAGCACCCCAGGCCGCTGCGTTACTAACGCACACTCGCTTCTCATGAAGAAGCGAAATAGGAGATGCCATTGATACTATAAAATTACAACGTAAAATTTGTTGGACCACGTTAACAACATTGAAAAATTCAAGCCTTTGTATAAACACTGTGAGGGTTCAAATGCCTGCAGAATTTTCAAGTCCCTAGAAACATCTCTCGGCAATTAAACCTATTTCACCGACTTTAAACTTAAACGAACTTAACCTATTGTATTTATAGTTAGATGAGTCATGGATACCAGACGAAATGGATGCGTTTGTCGTCGTTTACAGCATTGACTCAAGACGAAGCTGGAAACAGGCTATTACTGCAATCGAGGTGAGGGTCTAAAGCTTCAAAAGCCGTATTCGAGAACATCAGAAATTAACTCCTCAGCAAGTGACCAGCTATGCGATATCTATCATGTCATACCGTATTGTTACGGAAGTTCATCACATCTCTGAAAGTGGGCTGCTACATCGACATAATTTTTGTTCTAGTTTTTTTTCTCTAGTCTGGTTCTTTTCCCGGGCACTTCTAGGCCTTTCTTTTCTCTTAGTGTACCGTAGTAATATGTCTTACAGAAATCGTGTTGGACGTGTTGAAGCCGGGTAAAGTTTCATCTTAAATTTCTTCGCAGCAAACTTCTTGGTTGAAGAACTGATTCGATTACGATTCGTCGTCTTGGATCGTCTCTTACATTCTTCATTGAGTAGCTCTTTTGCTGAGTAGTTCTCACTGTGCTACCAATGATGGCAAAGGATTAGGGCCAGAATTTGTTAGACACCCGTATTTTTCCTAGTATTCAACGACGGTTCTTTTTCAGCTCACAGGTAAACAGTGCAGATTGGTGACATTATACAGGTTTCAAGCAGACAGCGTTTTCTTTTTTGTTTGTGAGGGTGTAATAGGGCTCCAGATGAATGGCACCGTTAGGGGATTGTCACGTCATTTTCATTCATGTTGAGAAATGAATTTCCGTGGAAGAGGTGTGTCATGAACTAGAATTCTGCTCTCGACATTATCACTGTCAAGGGAGACATTTAAGGAAACGTTATTTGTGTTGAATGAACTCAGAGCACAAAACGTCTTACATCATATCTCATGCCCGTTTAGCGTGAACTGTGATCCACTGACATCCTGCGCAATCTGAGATTTTATTGGTTCTCCCTGATTTTATTGGCGACTGAAATTGAGCTGGGAGCGGCTCTTTAGAGCAGTTGGTATGCTGAATAATAAAAATGGTGTATATTGTTTGAGATATTTGTCTATTTTCTGAAGTATTGACGTAGTTTTGCTAGGTGTAGCCTGTCACCAATGGCACCAACCAGGTTTCATGATTGGGGAGTATTTCACCAACTTTAGAAGAGGATGTTATGGATCAATGACAATTCTTGGAATGGGGTTGTTCTCAGCCGTGGTTAAACGTTCTTCGGTTTAAAATGCTAGACATCTTCTAGAAGATTTCTAGAACTTGTTGAGGGGATAAATTCTCCACTATACATCAAAGTTTGAAATATAGAATTATCCTTTAACCAAAATTAAGAGCCAAATTATTGGTGGGATGTCTGAAATAGTGATTGTTAAGGTTTATTAGACTGAGAGAAAAAGAAGAATTTCAGATGATAAAACAATCGCCGTCCCTCAAAAGCTCGCCTATCCTCGTCGCCGGTAACAAAGCGGATCTCGAACGGAAAAGAACAGTAACAAAAAATGGTAATGTCAATTTCAAAAGCAACACTTGTGCTCAGTCACAGTTCGATCGCTAAGTCATTTCTTGACAGGATTTAGTCAAAGCTGCAGGTATAGATATATTCCTAGAAAATAGCGCACAACAATGACACATTATCAAAGGAAGGGCCAACTGTGGAGAGCTGAAAATGGAAAATCTCACATAAAATTTTATCGTGTTGAACAAAACAGCATATAAGTGTAATTATATTCTACTAGGTGGAAATTTCATGCGATCAAAAACTGTTTGCTTACAACCGTAATGATGCTGAGATATTTGCAAAACTACGGACCGCTGGTGTCTGCGGTGGGGAACGAACGCACTATTGTCCTTACGGCGGAGTAACGCGTTCATCACCACACCATGCGTGTGCATCGTTCCACATGTCTTTCAGCTATGTCTATCGATCAGTACCGTCAGCAATCACCAGTATACAGGATTAGTCTGTCTATGCAGCCCAAATCTGCATTGAACCCATTTAAGCTGAGAATGTAGTTGAAATCACAATGTTAAGATTTCTTCTGTTCACTATTTGCTTATTTAACATACCTGATTGTTTGAGTTAGTTCTACTTCTTTTATATGATAAGATGGTTTCTAAATGGCATCTATGAAAACATAAAGAAGCTGGGATTCGGCGCTGAACATTTGTGTTGTCACAAAAAGCCGAAAATATAGTATAATAAGTAGAAATATCGTTAGCCGATAAGATTTATTCTGTTTAGTAGCTTACTTCTTGACAGTACTAACTACCAATTTTGGTTTCCAGAAGTACGAGCCGCATCAATGCAGTTCGGTTTCGAGCATCTTGAGATCTCTGTTGCTCTCGATCACGACGTAGACGATCTTCTAGTAAGCCTTGTAGCCGAACTGAAAGAGGCGTACACTACAAGTACATTCATTGAGGTGAGCACTTTATTCGTGTCGTTTTTGTATTTTTTTTTTGTCTTCTTCATTTTCTTGAAATAATAGACTCGAAACCTGGGTAATTAAACTCGCATAAATTTGGTACCAACTATTCAACCCCAGAATAATGGTGGGCTTCGTTAACCCTAGTCACGGCATCGTCTCCAAAAAACACGTGTGCATCTCTAGCGCTCTAGCTACTACACTATACGCTCTAGGATTCAATTCTTAATTTAATGCCCTGCTTTCCGAAACTCATTCTCATGACCTTTCGTTAATCAATGGTTCAAATTACGATATTCTGATGACAGTTTGCTTCATATAAGCTAGCTCAACTTCATTTCTAGTCAATAAGATTTAGCCGTCACCTTGTGTGGAAGATGATTTTCATGCTGCAATTCGTCGTTACTCACAGAGGAAAAAGAAGACAGTGCCAGAGGACTCTACTGCAGGTGCTGTTACTTTATTTTATATCGTTGTTTTCAGCAAAATTTTGTAACCAAACAAAAACAAAATTTAAATGAGCACCGGTCGATGAAATTTGTGGTCTACAGTCAAACAATAGTGAAATAATCACCTCTCTATGGTGCCGATAAATGAGGTGGTAGAATGTTTAGTTATTATTGCTTAATCCAATGTTACATGTATCACATTGTGCGGATACCAGAAGTGCCTACATCCGGTTAGTTTTCGCACCCACCATCCCCTAAGGCTCTCAAGCTTTTCTTGTGTGGGTTCGACCGCTCCTTGAGGATCTTCATCTTCGTTACATATGTCGTTCAATGGTGGTCAATTCAGTTCTACCTGAAATTGCTAGAATAGCTGTGCTAGAGCGTTCCAAAGTGGATTAGAGGAAGTCACCTTGTCCAGACAAGTCTGCTACCACTTTCCCGAAGGCTGAGAGGCTTAGTGCGCCCGCCGCGGGGTCGAACCGGCGCTTTTACAGGTTGGGCCTTTCGTGTAATGAACAGTGTCATACATACTCCAGTGAAAGCAGAATATAGTAAAAAAATTTTTGAGTTTACTAAGAATTGATACAGAAGTTCGTGCTCTTTATTGTATTCATTTTAACAAAACTGTCTCAGTCCACGGTGCAATCTCAGCCTTGATAGCCTCCCAGCCTCCCACTTAAGCCTCGAAGAAGATGAAAATTAAAAAAAAAGTCACCCTTCTTGAACAATAACACAGTCTTGCTGGTCTTCCACTGAGGTGGGACCTTGAATTCATACAGGTAGCGTGTGGAGAGCCGACCCATTGTGTTTACGAGGACTGGCGGAAAGTTCTTCAGATATTCTGATCTCATCCTGTCCGGACCTGGTGCTGTTCGATTTTTCACCGACGAAATGGCATGTCGGATTTCGGAAGGGAGAACCGGTGGTACAACATATCCATCCTCTTTTATTTCATAAGACGGGAGGTGGACGTGGCTATCGAAGAGATCTGAGTAATATTCGTTGATGATTTTCTTCATTGCCTTTTTGGATGCTGTTATTGTTCCGTCTGGTAGTCGAAGTGCAATAATTGCGAGTTACCATGGATGGTTTTGGTCGCCATGATAAACTCAGAGAGCCGCTCACCACATTCGTTTCATTCTAATCCGTGGGTCCCAATGTGACGTTCCTCAGACGATCTTCCTGGTCCGATCTTGGCATTGAAATCTCCAATGATGATCTTAACGAATGTATGGTCTTCTCTGTAGAACCTCTCCAAGTCCATGTAGAACGCTTCGACTTCTTCTTCGTCATAGTTTGATGTTGGCGCGTAAACGACGAAGATTGTCAAAGCCGGTGTTGATCCACATCTTTTTAATCGTAAACGTCCCATTCGGGTTGTAAGCTGTTCGAGTCACCTAGAGTGTGAAATTGTTCACATGTATCTATGGTTACTGACCAGAAAATCTTGGTCTCATCTCGGTCGCTTTTCTCTCATATCATCAACCAGCTTCCGGAATCTATTTGTGGGACGTTTGCATTTGTCCCATGCTTCTACAGCAGCAGTTACTAGTAGCTATTTTTTACTCATGGAAGGAACCACAAGACACAACTCATGTTGCTGTGATTGAGCGCCTAGCCCTTATCTAGGTTGTCTACGACCTTCTTTCCTTGGGGCTGAAACGCGTTTAGAATACATCAAAAGTGTGGCAGAGATGGCCACGTTTCTTCGACAATTCAAACATCCCGTGTGTCATAGAAGAAAATCTCTCGAATATACAGCGTTTGTTGAACCTCAATGTCTGCTCATTTTCTTCTTATCACTTTTCTTTACGAACCAGGACTCTCTTATGCTTTGAGGCAAGCCTATATTCGACAGCTCGGTTATAAGTCGCTTAAGATCATTGTGGGATTAGATGCCAGTTATTTTTCAAACTGTCGGCACTAATCTCCTACCAAACTAGTAACGTCATTCACCTATAGTGCTTTTATAAAATGGCTGTATAATTGCTTGCAGGGAAATGTTCGACAATTTCACCGACCTGCCTCTTCAATAAATTCAAGAAATGGAGAAAAACAAGCATGCCAAAACTACAAACTTGAATCTGATGTTTATAACTGCTTGTCTGTACTGGTAGCATATTGCTTTTCTCACATATTAGATGAAAGGATAAGCGCAATTTTTTCACTAATGTAGCAGTTTGTCTTAAAAACCCGTTATCGTATCACTTATAAGTGGTGTGGTATACCGTCACCATCGTCCTTTCTAAGAAAACGCCTAGGTGGAGACTTCAATCCAGAAATCCTCAGGCGTTTCCTCTCACTCCCCATAATCATTTCTAAACTGACCAACATATACTTGCACCATGACTGTAATTTCATTCGTTAAATGCACTGTTCTAAGCTTTTCTTAACAAAGACAGTATAGCCAAAGTTTATTCTTCATATGAGTTTTTGTTTGATTTCCCATTTTTGGTCCTTACCACGTTGCGATTCAAATCGCGCTCTTCGTCTAATCTATCTTCTTCTAAAAATGTTAACTACTATGAGCATTTTTTGTACTCTTCTCTAAAGATAGTATATACTACGGACGTACAATATTGTTACTGCATACGGTAACAATGTAAGCGGGAAACTCAGTCCTCTTCTGGATGAACTTTCTTTAATAAAGAATTTTCGTTTTTAGCAACCATAAATATTCAGTTGTGTTCGGTATATCCATGGTTTGTTCCGTTCTTCTATTATAACAGATATCGTAAAAACATTGCTTAAATCCAAGCAACTAAAGTTTTGATCGATAAAATTAACTCCCGAGAATAGACCATCGTGTTATTTTAAAACCTAGATGCGACAACGAACGTCCACATCGAGAGGACGACCACCGAGGGTCCTCCGACTCGTACCAATCAGGTTCTAAAGAAAACGAAAACATTGAACCGTTGCCCAAATGAGACCTCTATACCAACTTAATGTTAACTTTGTAGTCTATAAAAAATCAATTACTCATACTGGGGTTGTATGAAAATCGGTTTCTAAAATATCAACGTCATATTTGGCGAGGGATCAGTTAACAATTGCTAAGAACATAACTTGAAGTGTTTGTAGCCGAAATCGACGCAGGAGAATTCGAAGCTGCAGCTACTTTATGCACTACCAGATGGTAGTTGTATTAGACACCATATTCGAAGCCGACCATCATGGTGGACGACCATAGCGCAAAGAAAAGAACACAAGATCTGATGAGTACTACAGTACTCGTAATGATGAGCAGTCGAAGTATCCAATCCGAGCGACTGTGACAAGAGATGATGATGATGGTGGATGTCCGAAAAGAACGAAGCAGTGAATGCATCGTTTTCTTGGTCAGCAATCGCGAGGTTGTTATACAGCATACATTTACTTTCATAGAAAAACATAATACAATACAACAGTAGCTGACATTTCGGCAGTATCACCTTCTTCAGATACCACATTCCAATGCCGAGGGAAATTGAAAGGCGATCCTGGGAAGCAGTGGATCTCAGCAGGGTATAAAAATCGTGACGAGTTGCTGTTCTTGTAGCTCATGTGCACCATTTCCAGAGAATTCTATACTAATTACTTGCTATCAGATGGAGCTCGGAAGCGCGGTGTGGAAATGCAATGTAGGAATTCACGTGCGACTCCTCTCTAGGCCAAATGGATTTCTCGTTACTTTGACATCGGCAACTTAGTCTCAGATCTATCTGGGAAGGACTATTTCCACCTCACAAAAGCGGGCTACTGCCTCTGGTAAAGAGGGTTATTTGTGGTTTTAAAGGTTAATCTACTCGTCTAGCTTCCAGCGACATTCATTTAGAAGAAACAATATCTTTACGTGACAACGGAGTGGTAACCGCATCCACAAGTAAATTCGAAGACGTTCGTTGATGCCAGATGCTAGAGAACGCATGCAATGAAAGAAATGTTGAGACCGGCACAATATGTAAAGCCGAATCACATCAATAAAAAGATAAAATGGTACTCAGAGATTACCATGAACGAGGCCGACTACCACTCTGTACACCATTCATCATTACATAGCTTAACTATTTGTAATCTTAAGATGGGTGTAACAGCCATTGTTTCACAGATGCGTGAGCCTCCCTCGCTTAAGCATATTTTCGTAACACTCATCCTCCTCAATCTCTTAGTAGAGGTGAGGATCTCTCAATAAAATTTCCAACATTTCCTCATCACTGGAGTAATTCGGAATTTAAAGATCTGCAAAACTTTTACGAATCGACCATCGCAAGCATACCAATCACCAATATCAGTGATATAGTTAGGTCCACCATCGTGTCCCACTGTCTGATGTTCTGCCCGTTCCATCTTTTGGCAAATGAGGATAACAGAGACAACAAAAATCTTCGAAAAACTAAGCACGAGTCCACATTTCTACGTCGTACTTACTTGGACACTTGGATGGCCCGTCCTTGCTGGTTGTGCGGGCCCCAACATAATCTCCACTTTTTCAGAGTTTTGTTGGTTTAGCCATTGCGATTCCTTGGAGTCCCGAGATCGGCTTGACCAAACTCTGCTCCAAGTCGTCCCCACCAGAGGCAGTCTTCGCCGTTGTGGATCAGAGGGAGATTTGCCACCATACGACTAGTCTGGTATCATGACAGTGACAGATCCTAATATTGGATTATTCTTAGCTGGGCCTCCAGATGGAAGCGCAGAACTCATTCTCAGTTTGGGAGACCCTGCCAGGAGAGTGAATACCCCGTTATACATCGCAGCCCGACATCCAGGAACACCTCCCATCTGCGATCAGGCGGTAAACCGTTGTGAGGTTTCTACGTAATAGCATATCTAAATCCGTAGCATAGTTAACAAAATATGTTTCGTATTCTCGTATCAACCGAAAAAGTGCATCATGAGCAAAGATGAACAGTTTAAAGTCGAAAGGTATGACAATGGAAAAAAAACACTTCATTGAAAAAAAAACAGATGTTCCACGAACATTTCTATATACATTAAGACGTGTAAATAGAAAGAACACAAAATGAAGCATTATTAAAGCAATACACAGATAGGTTAGTTGGTCAGCAACCACTATTGGTTGAATAAAAACCAAATATTCCTAAACGAGAGGATAACTGGCCTTCGAAGCTACACCACAGTGGTTGTTGCGATTACGAGCAATACGGATGTAGCCGTGCTCTCCCCACTGAGTTCCCCAGCTGTAAAAATAATTTGCTTATATATATATATATATAATGCGCTGAAAAAAAAATCGTAGGAAACTGTACAAACAATACCTGTTCTTAATAAGCCAGTAATCGCCAGCTTCAGGATCTGTGCCGTAACCGACGAGAAGAACACCGTGATCCAGTTCCTCGGACGAACAATTTTTGTCGTAATAAACACCTTCAGATAATAGCTTAGTTAAAGGTGATACAAAAAACCATTAGTGAAATATGAGAAGGCGAATGATAGTTAAATTTTTGTTTGCATTAAGACTCCTTCCTTCTATCTTATATCACCGAGGAACAATCATTTCGATAAAAATTAGCTATGTCGTCAAAACATTAAGACTGACAAGCCAAGATAAGATAAAGACGGCCTATTACTGCAAGCCATTTAGACACACATGACATCACCGTACGATGTGAAAAATGAAAAAAAAATAAGGAGGGAACCACTACTTACCCTTTTTGTATAGCTGAAATGTTCGATGACCAGCATCAATGGCAACAGAAATAGGACCTTGGGTGGCAACTGCGACCTAAAATTAGTACTAAAGAATTACATGTATAATTATTGAAGAAAAACGATATCGAGATAATAGAAATGAACGATTAGAAGCGTATGAACCTTCAAGGCCTTTTCGTCTCCTTCAGGAAGATCTACGAATCCCTTGTCCTCAGCTCCAATGCCACTCTTTTTAAAGTGACATTTCATTTTCTAAAGATAATAGTCACATGCTTTCTTTAGGAATCCTCGCTTTTGTATTAGCAACTCACTCTTCCAATATAAGGATAGCTTTCTTCAGTGTCTATGCCGTGGTTTTCCTTGATGTATTCGAAAGCGAAATCCATGAGACCCCCGTTACACCCATGATTGCCGAATTTTGTTGAACAGTCCACCAAGTTTTGCTCGGACAATGAAACCTACAATGTAGTCGACAGACTGGGGAATCTGTTTTTCTCAAAGAATAGCATTGTAATCTTACTAGTTTTCCTGAAGCACGAAAATGTTGCCCTTCAAGAGCTCCAGTGGCAGAGAAAGCCCAACAAGAACCACACATTCCTTGGTTTTTCACTGGAGTAACAAGGTTATGTTCACGCCAATCCACTGTATCTGGCACCTGCAACCTTTTCCCATCTTTCATACTGTCTCCTCTATTAAAACTCCATCTGTCTACAAAATTATTATTCCTACGAAGTTATCTCAAAAAGGATAAAAGGATAACACGTTGATCAATCCTTGAGGGATGCGCCATGCATTCGACTTCATTAAGAACCGTTTGGAGGTGATTGAATGCATATCTAGCCTTTAAAATGATTTGTGGTGGATATGCGATGCATCGAGCTAGTGCTGTTATCCACTCAGACAAGTCTGGCAGTAATTTGCCGATCCCGGAGGTATGGAAGGTTTGGTTGGCCGTAGGCGCCGGGATCGATTCCACGTGTGTGTTGCAGGGAGCCCCTGAACACTGCGCCACACGCTTCCTTCAACATCATCCTAAGTGTTAATAATTTGTTATCGCTACCACAATATCTATTGCCAATACATCTACTGGTGACCTACATCTACTGAGTTATATTTGAGATAAGTCCGGCAAACACTACACATTTTCTAATGTGTTTTCCGCACATGGCAACTGAGGGAGGGTATCCCGGCGACCGAATACTGGTCATCCTCCTGTCAGAGCTATCAGATATAAGCAGTCCAGCACTTCTATTTGGAAGTCCAGTTATAACAGATCAGAAGTAGCTGACCCAGGATAAACCTGGTCGTAAGGTGAAAAACCTCGCTTTTACAAACAACGTTCTCCGACTGCCTGCGGTGCCAGCCTGGAACACCTTATGACGTCCTGGGACGCTCTAGGACTGCCTGTTACGCCTTGACAGATGCTCCAGGAAATTTCGCTACATCAGTATTATACCGATTAGACTGAAAATGTGCTAGGAGCGCGAATGATTCTGCCTCAATGTGGATATTAAAGTCGGGTCAAACTAAACACGCACATTAGACCCCTTTGATTAAAAGTGATTCAATTACCTCAACGTTGAAAGGGATCAAAAACTTCGTCCCATTTTTCTGCATGGAATCACCGAATGATCGACGATGAAGATAACCGTTCAGCTTACGGTATTCTGAGAACGGCTAAAAATATACAAAACTATACATTCTCATGTGTCATGTGATTGTGCGCCTGAAAAAATAAACATACAAGATCAGCCAGCTGATTCAATCCCATCTCGAATGTTCTTCTGCCCAAACGATGCTCACGATTATGCTCTTCAATATGGATCAAGTTTTTCACGAACGCCTCCATATAATCGTTCTCCTTTTCAGGATCATAGGACTTCTCTATAACGCATTCCTTCTATTATATACTAGTACTCCGAAAGAACATCAAAACTTGAAAGGAAAAAACTTCTTAGAAAGTCTAAAACCCAAAAAATTCATTTCAAATAGCCGGTCATCAGGTTACTGCCTCAGCATGAATGAGTAGAAATCCCATAAGTTTCGGAAATTCATCAAAGAAGACCGGCTGCCTACTACTGCGAAACACTAGTAATAAGTACTGACGGTAAAACTACGGTAATCTACAATGTGAAACAAAAACTTGGGCTTTGAGTAATGACAAAAATAACTGCTTTCCCCAAAAGCCTTGGTAGTTAGTGGTTATTTTCAAGGATTGATAGTGATAATAGATAACTGCAAAACTCATTACCATATTCATCTTTGAACTCCTCCCACTTCTCGAGAGCTTCAGTAATTCTGTTGCGCAGCGATCTCTGCTCAAATGCATTAAACACCTGATCTCTTCTGAAAGTTGATTAATTAGTTATCTCATTCTTATCACTCGATCAATATCAGTCAATTTTGAGCACACATATGAGCAAGGATTTATTTCATCTTTGTGATCAAGTTTACTTGGCCTAGTTCCCTCTTTTTCCATTTCACGTATCTTGTGTGTAGTGTATGGATCTTAATCTCCACCACGCTGGTAAACTAAGACTGAGCAAAAAAAGAAATCGATTCGTGATCTTCTCACTTAAAATCAAGAAATATGGGCCAACTATGAATTGGAATAAGACGAAATTTTACGAGTAGTTGATCTCACACATAACTGAGAACAGTCTAAGTCATGAATTTCTTTTTCTGACGACTCGTCTCGGGTTTACCAAGTCTCTAATCCACATGAGAACGCACCGGCGCCTAGGATACCAGGAAGAATCGACTTGGATCAGCACTCAACAACATTGAAACCGAAGACAAAAATCCTTGAGCAACAGCCGAACCTACACGCAAGAGCTAGACGATCTTTGCGGATTATAAATCAGAATCCAAGAAGTACTGAGATCAGCACAATAGATGTGAAAGATGGGTGGTGCAGAATTGGAAAAAAAAAGTCTTGTAATATCGTAGTTAAAGTGAACGAGCGCAGTACTAAACATCGATTTGTCATCCTTCACAAGAACTTGTAGCTTAAAAGAAGAACGAAAGATACTACGGACAACTGTTATGAGAATGAAAAGCAGGAAATCGACAACTGGTAGTCTTGGTATCACTATCCGAATATAAATACCAAGTGTAAACTGAAAAACTTGAAAGGAAGGGTAGTGGAGGTTAAAGTTAGTTGTCTGAAAATGACATCTAAGTGAAAAAGATTCCAGATGGAGTAAAAAATATCTAATATCGATTTATATGATGATGTACTACAACATCCCTGGATTATCAATCACTACAACTGCCATCGATTTACGAATATGTGTGATCTCTACTGTACATAACATTCGATTTAGTTCGTTAACTCCTACAATACAACCAAGCTGCTAGTACTATATCTAGTGACGATAAATCATACAGAAACAACATCAAAGATAAAGTTTTTTTTAGGTAGAGAGATGAAAGCCGATATGTAGATCACCAAGGTTATGAGCGGTTTCTATTTCAAAAAAAAGTGCTGAGCAGCAACCATTAGAATAAAGTCGAAGTTACCTTCCATTCCCATCGAAATTTGTCCACGTTGGAACGAATAGTACTGCCAAACACACCAGTCGAAGGAACATCTCGTGTGCGATGAGTGAACCAACTGTTAATGACCCCGATTTATAAAGGGAAGGGGCGGGACCACCGCCATGTGACCTTACGGCTGGCTATCAGCAGGGTACAGTAACCTCTTTGTATCAGGACTGTTCTTTACCACCACATAAAGTAAGGTCATGATGTTTTTGAAAGTTTTTAACACCTAGGAACTAATTTTCAAATAATATGCACAGGTGGCCCGGCATTGGGTTGTACACATTGTGCACGAAGCGTAGGTGGCAAGACAACAACAGGATGAGTCACGGTAGGTAAGAAGGCTGAGATAGAATATGGCGTCAAATATAGATGCTGACCATAGTAGGTGTTGGTTAGAACTCAAAGATCATAGTACACACAAGCCTATGAGCCATGTATGACCCATACTATCGGTAATGAGTCAACAAATTCTACTCTTCTTTTCGAAGGCGCATATGGCGGTGGTTAGACGTGCTCTGTACACACACTTGGTCGATTGTTCGATCTTGCTCTCAACCCTTCCGAGATGAGGAAATTGGTGCTAGACTGGCATGTGAAAATAGCAGCACTGAGTTGATGTATCGGTACGTCACCGCGAGACAGTGTTTAGGGCTGATATGCACTCAGTGAGCTCGGCGATATTACGAATGGATCCAAATTCATAGCACATCACTAAGGGTTTGATCAACGCTAACGCCATATCCTTCCTTGTTTATTGTTTCAAATAATGAAAATCATGAGTGGATAACAGTGAAGTTCAACTTTGTACGTCTGTAAGGTACAACACGTCGCAGAGATCTTGATTGCGAGCAATGGCTTGATGAGAACCGACACCATACTATGAAAGAAGTGCTGTCTTTATCTAGTAGAATTTTTAGATATTAGATAATAACCGTTTCATATAGAAGCCGTATACCAGTAAAATACGAAGAGCTGGTTCAAAATCACCAATACTATTTTTTGAAGAAGCAGAAGTGATGGTAGATGTGAAGATTCGTATTCCGAGATGTACAAGTTCTAACGTAGAAAACTGTATAGTGAATGGTTCCTATGATCGACTTTCTATTAACCTCGGCATTGGACGAATTGGACCTCGTCGTTTTGTTTCCCATCAATCGCGAGGTTGAATAGTGAATTGTTTGTGTAATCAAACCATCACATAAAACTCTTCCTTGGTGCATATATCGGCTCAAGACACGTGGAGCCTAGACGACATAGGTGATAAAGTACGGCGGAGGTGTAGACTTTTCCTCAGGTAAAAAGAAAACCTGATCAATGATCGAGCTAGTGATTTCAAAATGATATGTAAAATGATCGTGCTCTCCTAATACCTTCACATACCTCATAGCCATGAGAGTTTAAGTCAACGATGTAGGAAGGAAATCCGTCGCTCCAATATATTTTTTCAAACAAATGATAACAGGCACCTGATCGAATACAGATAAGATTTAATCGCTTCTCTCTAACATTTTCGAAAACATCACAGACTTTACGGTTAATTTTTGCTTCCTGTTGTCCTGTTGAGAATCGAGATCACATGACAAATTCTGCGATCACATTTATCACCAATTTTTCACTAATACCACATGGTCATTCCTGCGAATAAAGTTCACCATCTATTCACTCATGAAAGGTTAGGTCATAAACATTAGAAATAAACAGTCTCATACGAAAAAAAAGATACTTCGGATCTCCTTGAGGGTCCTGTTGAGAATCGAGATCACATGACAAATTCTGCGATCACATTTATCACCAATTTTTCACTAATACCACATGGTCATTCCTGCGAATAAAGTTCACCATCTATTCACTCATGAAAGGTTAGGTCATAAACATTAGAAATAAACAGTCTCATACGAAAAAAAAATGATACTTCGGATCTCCTTGAGACTAAGGAGGGACACTGGATAACCCTATCGGCGATGACCGGGATAAATAGCGAGATTAGATAAACAGTGAATGAGAGCATAGCGGTATCCCCTCCTAATTAACATTGAGCTTCCAATGATACTAGCGATATAACGGATGCATTGTAGATAGGAAAGACTAACTAACTGAGGGTAAATAGTAGTTTTTCCGTTAAACTTGCTTATTTTGACTAGTTTACTTCCTCAGTGGTTTCTTTTCCCTCTATTTTCCAAAATTACGGTACTCCGTAAATCAAAGATCAAAACTGTATGTGCTATTGATTTGGTGAGACAGACAAAAAGCGTAAATCGAAGGAATGGGTTAGTTTCATCTCTCATCACACTATGAATGCTAAACAGCTGACTCACAACAGGTCAACGAGCCACATATAATGATGACTAGTAACTCTGACTGCGGTCGCTCTTCAGACTCGAAATGAACACAACGTTTGTTCGATGGTCTTCATATTAGTTGTCTTTGTCATCGTTTCGAATAAATCTCGTTCACAGTTCGTTGGTGGTCCATGTGTGAGTTATCCTCGTTTTTATTCAGAATAAAACTCGACGCTTGTCTGCTGCTCTAATGCTTGATATTTGAAAATTTACAACGACATCGTTAATACGTATTCTTTCTTTGATGAGCTTACACGAGGTTGATAATAACATTTATTATCGGCTAACGTTTCGACGTCTTCGTCTTCATCAGAGCCGATGATCCGAGTCGATGGTCCACGCTCTTCTTTCGTCTCGATGTGGCGGCTTCGCCTTCGTGTCGAGTCAGGTCTTCTTCAGCTGTCCGTCTCCTCGAATGAGGCATTCTCATTCAGTGGTGCCCTTTTATACACGATGCTGATGGTGGATATAATGATAATGTCCGTTGATAACTATTTGTTTTTCTTCCGGACATATATCATCGCGCACATCGTGCAGAAGTCGGTGTTATCATTAGCTAGCACAAAGCGTGTTAATGCTTCGAAACCGACTTTCCTTGAACCTCGGTGTGCTTAATCAATACGTATTCTTTCTTTGATGAGCTTACACGAGGTTGATAATAATATTTATTATCGGCTAACGTTTCGACGTCTTCGTCTTCATCAGAGCCGATGATCCAAGTCGATGGTCCACGCTTTTCTTTCGTCTCGGAGACATCGTTAATCGTCCTAGTACTTTGTTTCAAAAAAATTTATGAGCAACGACGGCATTCGAAGGACAAATGTTTTCCTCCTAGAAAAAGTTCTTCGGCTAAAAAGTGCTGATCGAATCTGAGAAACTAAGCACTGGTAGAAAAACAGTACCAAAAATACGATAAAGAATAAAGATAAAGGAGAAAGCTCAAGGCGTTGATCAATCGCTGAGGGATACGCCATGCATTCGACTTCATTAAGCATCGTTTGGAGGGGATTGAATGCATATCTGGTCTTTACAATGACTCGCGGTGGCCTACCGATGTATCGAGCCAGTGCTACTATCCTCCCAGACAAGTCTGGTACCAATTTGCTGACCCCGGAGGGATGGAAGGCTTGGTGGGCCATGGGTGCGGGAATCGATTCCACGTGTGTGTTGCAGGGCGATTCTGACCACTGCATCACACCCGCCGAAATACGGTAATCGAAGAATTCTCGTCAGATTTGACAAACATCACAGGATCTATGTAATTTCGAGCTGGACATATTACTAAGAACAATTAGCTGCCAGCTTAAAGCATTTACAGAAAAATGCACAAAAAAGTAGCGTTACTTCTTAAGACCTGCACTTTTTGACCTGATGCGTGGATGGTACCAGTTCATTTTGGCGTAAATCGACGGCTGACGACTCAACAACGCTTCTTCAAAGCCAGGACGCATTTCATGTAACAATAGTCATATATCTTAGTCTTTTTTATTTACTGACTACTATAATTTTTAACGCCAGGGTATCATGTGAAATATGACTAAGATGATGCCGAGCTATTTGCAAAATTCCGGACCGCAGGTGACTGCGGTAGGGAACGAACGCGCTATTGTCCTTTATGGGGAGTAATGCGTTCACCACCACACCATGCGATTTCTTCGTTTCGCTGTCTCTGAGCTAGTTCTATCGATCATTTGCCATCACCCGTCAGCGGGAAAGATCTGGGGAGCCCAAATCGGGAATAAACCTAGTTAAACAAAGGCTGAAGTCGAAATCACAATCTTAACCGTTTTTGTTTTTTTTTTCTTTTTTTTTGGGTTTTCTGAATCCAAGTTCGGTGGACTGCCACGGGCATCTACACGTTAGGCGGTTATCACAATCTTAACCGTTTTTGTTTTTTTTTCTTTTTTTTGGGTTTTCTGAATCCATGTTCGGTGGACTGCCACGGGCATCTACACGTTAGGCGGTCGTGTTCGTAAACAAAGTTAATCAATTGTAATAGCAGCCGCAATTGCACTATAGATCACGGTAGTGACACCCGCATTTGCCACCATGATCGAATCATACCACCACTATGGACGACGATTGCGAAGTAAGGAAACGAGCAGCAAATGTGCTACAGCCCGCGTAACTCGTGAAGTTTCAAGCATTGTTTCCACGTTATCATTACAGGAACATCCATGTGAAATCTGCCGTAATCCTGCACAAATCATGAACAAAATAGGAAACTTCTGGTTCCTACAAGAGACGGAAACATTTCAGAAAGAGCAGAGAGAAAAACGGGGGAAATAAGCGAAGTGGAAAGCTGGATTTTCATTTCAAGATTTATGGGAGTGACAAGATAAGTCTTTGTTAGGACAGAAACCCAAGTTAAGAGTAAACCAATACTAGGATCCGTACCAAACTAGTCGCATGGTGGCAAATCTACCTCTCATCCACACGGGGGCGACTGCTTGCCGCGGCGACGACTTGGGACAAACTTTGTCCTGGCTGACTTCAGGGAACCACAATGGCTAAACCATCACAATTCCGAAAAAAATGGAGATTATGCTAGGGCGTGCACAACCAGTGGGGACGGGCCGTCCAAGTAGTAGTTAAACAGTACAAGTACCAAGAAATAGAATTCCATCCGTCTAATTACTAACGTATCACATATCGTTACATGAGCGTGTTTTGCGCGAATTTCTGCAAAAACGTCAGATTTGCGCTTCAACTGTCGTTTTCCAATTTGAATTCATGAAACAACTCAAATGTGCGTTGAATCGTTACATGAGCACGTTTTGCGCGAAATTCTGCAAAAACGCCAGATTTGCGGCTCGTTGAAAATTATAGCGGAGTGCAAAAGTAATTGCTCTTTCGGAGTTCGGATATTAAATTGTTATAACTAGGCTATGTCGCTCGTAGAGCAGTGGTCGGATGCACCCTGCGATACACATGGGATCGATCACCGCACCCATGGCACACCAAGCCGGGGTCGGCAAGTTGGTACCAGACTTGTCTGAGAGAGTAGCAGTACTGGCTTAATACATCGGTAAGCTATCGCGAGGAATTGTAAAGGCCGGATATTCATTCAATCACTTCCAGACGGTGCTCAATTAAATCGAATGGTTCATCCCTCAAGCCGAACAAGACCGGACCACGTTGCACAAAATGGACCACGACCGCATTTTCACGAGCCAAATGAATCGGAATGATGGCACCATCAACCCTCCGATGTCAGATCAGCGAGTTAGCATAGTAACAGTCGAACATCGTACGTAGGAGTCCTGAGTGGAAAACCTGAATAGATTGAGGAAAGTCTCAGTCTACAGAAGGAAACATGAAAAAACGGCTTATTAGACCATAGAATATGTTTAAAAGCTACCAGATATTACTAGACATTCTTAAAAATACATAGCGAAGATTCACGGTTTGTCTGTAAATTTACTGCCATAATTGTTGTACCCCCTCCCAACGGTTAACCGTCACATCGTGGCTGGGAGGTGTTCGTGGATGTCGGGCTGCGATGTACAGCGGGGACATTCGTCCCCTCGGCAAGATCTCCCAAGCTGAGAAGGAGTCCGGTGTTTCCATCAGCGTAACCCCAGATCGATTTTAATTCTATAGGTTCCTGTTGACACGCTACTGCTTGAGTAGCTACAACGCAGGTTTCAGCGATCAGCGATGTTTACCGTGTTTATCCGTCGGAGGCTCTTGAGATTTCACGAAAGACGGCAGTACTGTCAGTTTGTCAGGAATCGAAACGCTTATTGCTTGTGCTTTACTTCTTCACCACCACAATACGACGTTACATACGTGTGGGAAGAAATGGTTTGGATTTAAGAATATTTCAGTTTCCTGCAGCACAGCTATAACAAATTTATGCAAATAATCTTCGGCTTCGCAGATTCTTGTTCAGAAGGGAAAGGAACAGATCGGACGAATTTTCAGCAACGGCGCCAACTTCAGCGAAATCAGAATGCAGCGTAACAGAGTATCCATAGAGAGAGCATTCCTATCCTCCAGGATTATCATCATCAGGTGCCTTTAAACAGGAAAAGAATGAAGCAATAGATAGCAAGAAGAAAATCACCTGAGGAATTTACAGCGATTTGGAGACAAAGTTTATAACATTTCTAAGGCAGAATTCGCTTCAGCATCGAAAGTTTTATAAGCTTATTGTTAAACCTGACCGTCAACAACAACCATTAGCAAAAGTTAATGGTTGGAACGAACTAATGAAAGATGAAACTTATAGTTCTATGGTTCTTCTCCAAACATGTTGATATAAGTAAAAACTTAATTCAAAAATTCTGAGCATGAACATAGGAACATCGTAAAGTGTGCATCCCAAGGACTTATAGGTAATGCTCAAGTGCCAGATGTCGGATCTTAGCTATTACTAGCTATGTGGCGTGTGATGCAGTGATCGGAGGCGCCCCTGCAACACACACAGCGGATCGGTCCCAGTGCCCGGGGGCCACCAAACCTTCCATCTCTCCGGGGTCGGCAAATTGGGACCAGACTTGGATAGAGGATAGAAGCACTGGCTCAACACAACTGAAGGCCAGATATGCATTCATAAGTCATTGTAAAGGCCAGATATGTATTCAGTCACCCCTGAATGATGCTTAATGAAATCAGTTGCACGGTGCATCCCTCAGGGATTGATGAACGCCGAGAGCTTTATCCTTTTTACTTTAACTAGATATACTGCGAAATAAAAACTTCTTTATTTTCGGTGAATCCCTGAAATTAATGTCTCCCAGAAATTTTGAAATTTTTTCCATTTTATGCTCTGGATCTCACATTAAATTTCGATATTTTTAAGCTGCTGGAGTGCGTACCAGTTTTATCCTTAGTGTTTCGAAAACCATAATGATGAAAATAGAACCAACTTACTTGTAGGTGAATTCAGCCATGACTTTATGACTTCATTAACGAATTTACAATCAGCTATAGGGAGAACGAAACGTTTCCATTCTGGCACGGTAAAATTTATTCGACAACGATAGAGAAGCAACCTAACGATAACCTGGAAAATAATCAGGCCTGTATAGAAGGAATCGAAAGATGGTGTGCAGAAATATTGTGGAAACCAGCTTAGAAAAAAGATGAAAACGACTTCTTCCGTGCATGAGTCTAACCTGCTTACCAGAATGCGCCCACATTGAACATTAAACGCTCTAACACCCTCATCGAATAGATACTTACTTGGATAATTGGATGACCCGCCCTCACTGGTTGTGCGGGTCCCAGCACAATTTCCATTCTCCAGAAGTTTGGTGCTTTAGCCACTGTGGTTCCCTCGAGTCCCGACGACAGTCTGACCGAAGTCTGCCAAAAGTCGTCACCACCACATGCAGCCGCACCTCTTGTGAATCAGAGGGAGATTTGCCACCTTGGTAGTTTGGTACCAGGACGGTGGTCGATCCTGGTATTAGTTTACTTTTAGCTCGGCTTAGTGATGGAAACGTCACACTACTCAGTTTGGGAGGCCCTGCCAGGGGGACTAATTCCCCCGCTATAGATCACAGCTCGACACCCAGGAACCCCTCTCAGCCACAATGAAGCAGCACACCGTTGGGAAGAACGTCAAAAAATTCGAACTCATCAAATTCGATTCGAAGATTCAAACCTATTGAATGAAACGTCAAAAAATTCGGAATATTTGGAAGAATAGCTAGGGTTAAACACCAAAAAGAATTTATTACTATAAAGGTGCTCGCCAATAATCCGGGTTTGGGAAGACAACACCGTAGAGGGATATTATGACAGCAAGATCGCAGTTCTCGGAAACAGGACCGACATCGGCATCTATGATACACAATCTTATCGCTGCTCAAGGAAACGAAGTGAAGTACAAAGAATTTCACTTCGGTACTTTTCTCAGTGATAGTGAAAGTCCTCAACTCTATAGAGAATTCCTCGATCAGATAGAGAACTCTCTATCTACCTGCATTTGCCGCACCGTCCTCGTGCCTGCTCTACATTGTTAAGCATCCTCTTAAATGACCAATACAGATTCTCCTGAGTGCCGTAAATGACATGGATGGCCTTCTTTCATAAGAATTCCAAACAACCATTTCCAGCTTGGATATCATTTCGCTTCCCCAATATTGAAGAGATTTAATCGATGGCACCTAACATCGTCTGGGCCTTGGACCGAGACAAGGCACCGTGCGGTATATTTCATAAACTGATCTTGGGCTGCGGTGGTAAAAGGCAAAGTTTTTACATTTTGCATTCGTTCGATTTCCTTCCCACAATCAACAGCTTCGATGACACCTTCGATAGTCGTGTGACAGTCGCCAAAAGTACTATCTCTGTCTGTGAACGAGACAGGCATTCTTCGTTGTGTTGTTCACGTAGTACGCTTTATTGCCATTCTTTACATACAATTTATTTTGTATATAACTAGCAGTGCTTGC
This sequence comes from Angiostrongylus cantonensis, assembly GCA_009735665.1. Taxonomy (NCBI): domain Eukaryota; kingdom Metazoa; phylum Nematoda; class Chromadorea; order Rhabditida; family Metastrongylidae; genus Angiostrongylus; species Angiostrongylus cantonensis. The sequence continues at coordinate 488,068 of MQTX01000183.1, read as the reverse complement.
AATGAATATATTTTATACACTACTTATTCTTCTTATAACTTTATGCCATGAGGATTGATACAATTAAAATATATTTCACAATCACTACAACCCTCAATGTTTCCGACTACACGTTTCACGTTGGAACCATGTAAGCAGAAATATTTATTGCATTCACTGCATACAATGCAGGTCTGCATTCTTGGCATGTCGTCGGACTTAAAGTACCAAATTCTTGCAAGGAAGTGCTATCAGGACAAAGTGAACTAAGCCGTGAAGAAGAGAAATTGCTCACATTGGTTTATGTGAAAGAGGATATTCACCCAAGAGAGGTGAAGGACCAGGTATCTGATTAGACTGCTGGACCTGCAGAACCACCGGGCCGTGGCGACATTGGAGTTTTTCATCCACTGGAGAAGTGTGAAATGAACAAGTTGTGAGAAATGGTTTTGTTATAAAGGTGTTGAAGTGAAATAAGAGTCCGTAACAGACGTAAATTAGTACGCATGTCCACTGAACAAGTTTATAAACATCTTCTTAAGTAACCACCACGTCCGACCTTCTATTAACCACGGCATTGATGGAATAATAACTTTCCAGGCTCTGAGGAAGACGAAATCCGCCGAAACGTCAGCTGGTACGTAAATAAATAAATAAAATAACACCTCGTGGTTGCTAAACAGAAGTGGAAAGAATCTTCTTAAGTTTTCTTTCTTTGATGAGCTTGCACGAGGTTGGTAAGTATATTTATTTTCGGCTAACATCTCGACGTCTTCGCCTTCATCAGAGCCGATGATCCGAGTCGATGGTCCACGCTTGTTATTCGTCTCGATGTGGCGGCTTCTCCTTCATGTCGAGTCAGGCCTTCCTCAGCGGTCCACCTCCTTGAATGAGGCACACTCATTCGGTGATGCCTTTTCAAACACGATGCTGATGGTGGATATAATGATAATGTCCGTTGATAACAACTTGTCTTTCTTCCGGACATACATCATCGCGGATATCGTGCAGAATTTGGTGTTATTATTAGCTGGTACAAAGCATATTAATATTTCGAAACCGACTGTCCTTTAACCTCGGTGTGACTAATCAATATGTATTATTTTTTTGATGAGCACGCACGATCTTCTTAAGTGTCAGACACCGCTTACCTATAGACGCTTGGTGGAGTAGAGTGTTGTCTGCAAGCAATGACATGCTGACTTCGGAAACAATGCGGAGAACCTCCCTACAAGCAAGTATATCTGCTTTTGTTTCCCTCATCCCCACTTACCTTAGCTTTGCTAATGGAGATTGTTCCACCATCACCCCCGAATAATATTGGAAAGTACCTTCTAACATTAACGAAATTCCATAAGAAATCTTAGGAACATGCACAATAATCTGCATAAATTACGGTGCAAACGTGATAGAAAATAATGTATTTCAAATTTAAACCGACATCAAATGAAACGGAAGTCGTTAAAATCAAAACATTGCACTCACAACAAGGCAAAAACTTTCCAGGCTCTGAGGAAGACGAAATCCGCCGAAACGTCAGCTGGTACGTAAATAAATAAATAAAATAACACCTCGTGGTTGCTAAACAGAAGTGGAAAGAATCTTCTTAAGTTTTCTTTCTTTGATGAGCTTGCACGAGGTTGGTAAGTATATTTATTTTCGGCTAACATCTCGACGTCTTCGCCTTCATCAGAGCCGATGATCCGAGTCGATGGTCCACGCTTGTTATTCGTCTCGATGTGGCGGCTTCTCCTTCATGTCGAGTCAGGCCTTCCTCAGCGGTCCACCTCCTTGAATGAGGCACACTCATTCGGTGATGCCTTTTCATACACGATGCTGATGGTGGATATAATGATAATGTCCGTTGATAACAACTTGTCTTTCTTCCGGACATACATCATCGCGGATATCGTGCAGAATTTGGTGTTATTATTAGCTGGTACAAAGCATATTAATATTTCGAAACCGACTGTCCTTTAACCTCGGTGTGACTAATCAATATGTATTATTTTTTTGATGAGCACGCACGATCTTCTTAAGTGTCAGACACCGCTTACCTATAGACGCTTGGTGGAGTAGAGTGTTGTCTGCAAGCAATGACATGCTGACTTCGGAAACAATGCGGAGAACCTCCCTACAAGCAAGTATATCTGCTTTTGTTTCCCTCATCCCCACTTACCTTAGCTTTGCTAATGGAGATTGTTCCACCATCACCCCCGAATAATATTTGAAAGTACCTTCTAACATTAACGAAATCTCGGTGTGACTAATCAATATGTATTATTTTTTTGATGAGCACGCACGATCTTCTTAAGTGTCAGACACCGCTTACCTATAGACGCTTGGTGGAGTAGAGTGTTGTCTGCAAGCAATGACATGCTGACTTCGGAAACAATGCGGAGAACCTCCCTACAAGCAAGTATATCTGCTTTTGTTTCCCTCATCCCCACTTACCTTAGCTTTGCTAATGGAGATTGTTCCACCATCACCCCCGAATAATATTGGAAAGTACCTTCTAACATTAACGAAATTCCATAAGAAATCTTAGGAACATGCACAATAATCTGCATAAATTACGGTGCAAACGTGATAGAAAATAATGTATTTCAAATTTAAACCGACATCAAATGAAACGGAAGTCGTTAAAATCAAAACATTGCACTCACAACAAGGCAAATGCTCTATGTGGTAATCTAAATAAAAAGGCTGTTTTCAACACATTATTTCCAAGAAAACTGGCTTAACTTACTGCTTACTTGAAGTTCAAGTCGTGGACCCACTGAAGTTCAATCAACGTCGACATGGTTCTAAAACAATGCATAAATTACATAAACGAAAATGTAAGTACTTACGACATAATACCTACAGTATAATAAAAATATATACGGTAAAATATATACGAAATAATACATATAGAATACATACGACCATACCAATTGTTTACCATCTCATCATGACTGGTAGGTGGTCCTGGGTGTCGGGCTTCTATGTACAGCGGGAAGACTCATTTTCCGGCAGGGTCTCCCAAGCTGAAAGGTGTCCGACGTTTCCAATGGGAAGCCCAGCTAAGAGTAAGCCAACGCCAAAATCCACCACCGTCCTGGTACCAAACTAGTTGCATGGTAGCAAATCTCCCTCTGATCAACAAGAGCGACGTTTGCGTGTGATGGTGAAAACCTAGAGCAGACTTTGACCTGGCAGACCTTAGGACTCTAGGGAACCACTATAACTAAACCATCAAAATTCCAAAAACACGGAAATGATGCTGGGGCCCGCACAACCAGTGAAGACGGGTCGTTCAAGTATAGAAGTCAGTAATACATACGACATATATCATGTTGGTACCAACCTTGTGTCAGCTCATCCATAGAACAACGTATCGATCCCTAATGGCGAGGTTAAGTGAAGGTAGGTTTTCGATAACATATACATTCGTAATTCACTGTTTTCTTGATCAGCAAACACGAGGTTGTTTGTACTTGCACCTTGCAATAAACATTTAAGCAATAGTTAACAACGAATATTTACGCTTTAATTTCTATCTGATGAGGCTATAAAGGTATTTGCCTAAGCGGTTCGCGTGTCAGTTTGACTCTTCCGGGATCAGAAGAAGACGAAATCGTTGAAACACCACATATTGTGAATGAACAAGTGCAGCAATAACAACCTCGTGTCCACTCATCAAAGAAACAGTGAGTTATTGATCAACGCGCAAGTTAAAAAAAGCCAACCCTCGGATTTGCCACATGAAGTGTCGGCGAAATATTAACATACACGAGTATATATAGGTAAAAATAATGCGAAAAAGTGACGTACTGCCTGATAGTTTGTCTAGACTCGGGAAAACTTCACCACCAGGTCTCTGGTATCCACGTCGCTATGATGAATAAGGGCCATCCGTACATAATGGTAGCAATATAAAGAAAAGACCTCTTATTAAACACCAAAGTAAAAGTTACACATCGTGTTTGTTCAAGAAGAGTACAAGAAATTTTTGGATCAATGCTGGGATTAGTTGAAAGCCGGTGGTGGGAACTAGTTCCTAAATTTAAGCCACCATCAAATGAAATGAAAACCATTAAAATGTTTACAACGAATACATAGCAGACTTGGGCCAGGCTGAAATATATATGCAGGGAACTACAATGGCAAGGCAAGAAAAACTCCAAAGAATGGAAATTATGGTGGGACCCACACAACCAGTGAAAACGGGTCACCCAAGCATCCAAGTAAGTGATATATACGACATATAAGATATAAATACTTACCTTTTGTTAGTCCATCCATGGGACAACACCTCGACAGCAAGTGCTGTGGTTGTTTGAAAGTCGTCTTTCTAAGATAAATATATACATGGATAAATATGTATATACATACTAATACCTCAAATAATTCTCGTACTAATGACTGGCTTGTACCAGATGCTCTCACAAACATCGAAATAGAAGAATTTATTTTTGAAAGCTGAGAGACAGGCAAAACGAAGAACTCGCATGGTGTGGTGGTGAACACGCTACTCCCCGGAAAGGACAATAGCACGTTCGTTCTCCCACCGCAGACACCTGCGTTCCGGAGTTTTGCAAATACCTCAGCATCATTAGAAAAATTTATTTCAAAGAATTTCTAAAGCAAGCACTTCTCACATAGCAGTGAGAAGCAGTGAGAACCTTTACAACTTCAAGAACCCAAAACTAACGCTCTGTTGGGAAGGAACGACGGCGATGTCCACGTGTCGTCAGAAGGCAAATATCCCTGCTAAGAGGCGTGGCTAGATCCGAACGAGTGGCGTGGGTCGTTGGGTCGCGTCACGGTTCGCAAGGTCTCGCCCCTAAGCAATGTGTCGTGCCTAGTATTATTCCCGGTGGTGTCTGTTGGTTATAGTTGCCGTGCTTACTGGCGTGCCCGATGGTTAGAATTGGATATGAATGTAGGGCACCCAGCACCATCAGAACACATAAAGTTGCAAATAGAGAACATTATTTTCCATTTGATGATATTTATTTGGTCGACTTGTCGACGCGCTCCCTAACATCGTTAAGACCTCAAATTTCCACAAACAGTACTCTGTGCTAAATATAATTCGCATTAAATAATTCTATTACTAACTACTATTTGCACATAATATACAGTCTTTATAAACCAATCAGTATGGAATCGTTGGGTATGAAAAGCATGAGGCTGACATAAACACACCTCAAACTCAACGGCAAATCAACCGGAAAGCTGCTAGAACCACGGTTACGTGCTGAAAACATCCAACTTTCAACAGGTAATTGATATTTTTCCTATATATTATATAAATATTCGTGCACTAATAGTGTAAATAAGTAACTTAACACGTCGCGGTTCTTCTGCGCACGAGAGTAGGCCTGCTGATCTGTTGTACTCACAAACGATATTCGTCGGTTCTAGCTTCCGATTAGTTTTGCTCCTAACAGGATGGCATGCAACGACTTTTAGAACATTCTTAAATAAGGGTGACATAAAATGAGTAAGGAAACCTGTAGCGAATTCCACCAACTTACGAAGCTATTGATTGTTTCATCGTTCGAGGTCACTAAGGTGAGTCATGGTTATCGCACAGAATTAGAGGATATATGGCAACATATTTATTCATGGAACGATATTGCAAAGCTTCATCTATGCATTCGCCTCTCTCTTGAAAAGTTCCAACTCCTGAAGTACATTAGTCATCGCGAAACTACGTAGAGTTATCAAAGAACTGGCATCGTATGCAGTGTGCAGCATCATTTTGAGAAGCAATTCGGTGGTTTCTGAGTTCGAGTAGCTCTGACTTTTGGGTACTGCTAGGGATGAGGGATATCAAAACTAGAAGGTAAACATCGTAATATTCCTTGCTGAACTTATACAACTTTATTAAGCCCTGACAGCACTTCCGGCATGGACGGTGATTGCATGAGTTCAGGTACGATATACCTGATCTCTTACAAGGATTGCGGAGATGAATATGTTGGCGAAACGGGCAGACCCTTGTGTATTCGTATAAAAGAACACCTAGATGGCAAACGAAAAGTAAGACATTGATCATGTAATTGCCATGAAGTTTTTCGTCTTACTGTAAGTGTTATTGAAGTGTTTGGCCTAATAAATTGTATATCAGCATACCCTTCCAGGCTCTGAAGAAGGCGATACTGCCGAAACGTCAGCTACTGTTGTGTTGTATTGTATTATGTGTTTTTCTATGGAAGTAAATGTGTGCTGTATAACAACCTCGCGATTGCTGAACAAGAAAACTACGCACACACAAGAGCTGTATGTGCTCCAAGAACATAGGAGGGTGTACAGAAGAAAACGGAGCATATACTGAATAAGATAAATGAAGAAGTCTTCTAAACACACAGAGAAAAACCGGTCTATAGAAGGGAAATCACAACAAGATTGGGCAGGACTACAATGAAACCTGGCAGATTGGCCGGCACGACACCTGGAGGTGTCACAGTGAGCCCAATGGAAAATTTGGAACTCTCCACTCCAAAAAAAAAAATGCAAAATTGGGAGCATTTTCACTAATTCTGTGGAGTGACCTACCACAGAATTAGTGAAAATGCTATAAAAAAAACTTGTCCACCGTCTTTAAGATCCTCACCGTCTTTTCAACTATGGCTGAACCCAATAACGACACGGAATCACGGTGGTCGACAAGCATTTTCTTCACGGGTTCACGATTGAGTTTTCTTGAAGACGTCACAGAAGCGAGCATATCTATCATCTCTATGAAACCAAACTATTAAAAACAAACAAAAACAAATAACAATCAGGTATATCTTGAAAAACAATGAAAATCGATTAAGAAGACCCACTGGAAAATGTGCCAATCCAAGGTACGCCAATCATAGAATAATAGTGGAACTGGAATGCATTCAAGAACCATTGCGACGGTTGACTGAAATCCCGGTGTTGAACGAAGACAGTAAACTTCCGACCGAAGTGAGGATATCCATAGGTGACGCTACTATACTACTTGGATGGCCCGTCTTCATTGGATGTGCGGGCTCAAGCAGAATCTCCATTTTTCCGAAGTTTTACTGGCTTAATCATTGTGGTTCCCTGAACTCCCTAAGTCAGTCAGGTCAAAGTCTGCCCCAGAAGCGACTATATTGCGGCTAAATGATAGAATATAAAGTGGACACAGTGTTAAATGTGGGGTTATCTACTGGATACCACAATTCCGAAACCACAACTGAAAACTGCTCGTGGGAGAGGTCTCGAATACTGATATTGAAGAACTCTGTTCTCGTACATTGTTGGTGCTTGTGTCGTCTGCACAGCTTTTCTGGAACCGAGCACACTGGCAACAAATGCACTGCTTCTGCCTGAACTACACACATCCCACAAGTGTTAAGAAATGTGAAGGCACCACCAAACGGTGCCAATACAGGAGAAGAGAGAACAAGAACGACTCCCCCTGGTATGGGTAACATTCAACGAGCACATAACAACACTGCAAAACCTACGCGCCAAACCATGCTTGCTGCCACCTGTGCAACAACTCCTTTGTGCACTGACACTCTTGCTCTTTGATTCCAGAACACAACAAAACACAGATCGCAACAAACTTTATTAACACAGACCAACAATACGCACAAAGTACATCGTACAAACTACGTTACCTAGTGATCTCCATTGGGCGGGTGCGACACGTTCACAACTTCAAAGTAAGGAACAGGAACAAAACGCCACAGGACGCGACCGCGGCGGACTCCATAACCCGATAGATTCTGCTCCATTAGAGGGCCAACTGGCAACGAACGGAGTCCGTTCAACTCGAAATCGGGCGGCACTAAACCGTCATAGCAAGTGGGCGGCGGATTACGGCCATCGGTCTGACGCACATGCCCACAATACAAACACCGCCATCCTTCCATAGTAGAGGGTTCACCGTTAGAATGGCGAGGACCAGCGAAACCAACGCGGTCGTCAGCACTAAAGTGTGGAACTCTACTGCTCCTGCATGGTTCAACCCTGATTTTCACGGTGGACCGTCCTTGAACAACGCTAAACAGCATCTCTGCATCATTGATTTCGATTTCGTTTTCACCACGATTAGTCCAATACGCTCGAGCATCTGGTCCACCCATCCTATTCGCCTCCCTGCTAAATTGACGATAGAGGACGTCCGGAGTGCTGTAGTTGAACGTGGAGGACTCCTCTCGCAGACCGTCATAGCAAGTGGGCGGCGGATTACGGCCATCGGTCTGACGCACATGCCCACAATACAAACACCGCCATCCTTCCATAGTAGAGGGTTCACCGTTAGAATGGCGAGGACCAGCGAAACCAACGCGGTCGTCAGCACTAAAGTGTGGAACTCTACTGCTCCTGCATGGTTCAACCCTGATTTTCACGGTGGACCGTCCTTGAACAACGCTAAACAGCATCTCTGCATCATTGATTTCGATTTCGTTTTCACCACGATTAGTCCAATACGCTCGAGCATCTGGTCCACCCATCCTATTCGCCTCCCTGCTAAATTGACGATAGAGAACGTCCGGAGTGCTGTAGTTGAAAGTGGAGGACTCCTCTCGCAAGAAATGGACTTGAATCTCTCTAGCGGACTGACCAGGACCAACCTCCAACATCGAACGTGACTGCATCGATGACTCCTAACATCCTTTTATACGCAAGCACAATGGGCGTGGTCTAAATGTCATAAACCGGCGATGGGCGGAGCTTGTGGCAATGAGGGGTTGTGTCGGTGGCCCGTTGGGTTGTTCTCGATATTGATTTTTCGCTCGAAGACTTCCGCCGATATCTGCGTGCTCGTGGCAGGTCGTCACTAGTTATAGCCATGTAACTTGTGATAGAGGATAGAAGGATAAAGCTCTCGGCGTTGATCAATCCCTGAGGGATGCGCCATGCATTCGACTTCATTAAGTATCGTTGGAGGTGATTGAATGCATATCTGGCCTTTACAATGACTCGCGGTGGCCTGCCGATGTATCGAGCCAGTGCTGCTATCCTCCCAGACAGATCTGGTACCAATTTGCCGACCCCGGAGGGACGGAAGGATCGGCGGGCCATGGGCGCATTTCACGTGCGTGTCGCAGTGGCGCCTCCAACCACTGCGCCACACGCGCCCTCGTTACTTATTTAGGGTAAGTAAACCACTTTTCATCGCTAGTGAGATAGGTAATAGGTAATAAGATAGATAAGGTGATAGGTAGATGATATAGATACAATGAGAGATAATCAGCCGGAATAGTAGACGTACTTTTTCTAAACGTTCAAAGACAAACGCTGTGTAGCCTGTCTGCCGTAACGTAGTCGAGTAAGGGAGAGTGAGAAAAATGCTGGAATCATCTGGAAAATCAATCGTTCAAAGACGATGTCCACTTCTCAAACAGAGTTTGTTTGTGACGCGGAAGACTTCTGAAACACTGAATGCGCAATGAAGTCCAGGACTTCTCTTGCAAACACCACCGAAATCCCCACACATTCCGAAGACTGCGATTTCGTTGGAGCGCTGTGATTGAAATTTGTTATAATTATAAAAGAATATCACAAGTTAGGGGCGCGTATGGCGCAGTGGTTTGAGGCGCCACTGCGACACGTACGTGGAATCGATTCCCGCGCCCATGGCCCACCAAGCCGTCCATCCCTCCGGGGTCGGCAAATTGGTACCAGACTTGCCTGGGAGGATAGCAGCACCGCGACTCATTGTAAAGGCCAGATATGCATTCAATCACCTCCAACGATACTTAATGAAGTCGAATGCATGGCGCATCCCTCAGGGATTGATCAACGCCGAGAGATTCATAAAGGATAACGATGCAGAAGACGATATGGAAACCAATTCACACGTTGCAGATGATGGCTCTGCTCTTAGTTTAGAGAGTGAAGAACAACATTCAAAAGGCACTTTCAATAAACCTCGGCTTAAATAGTTGATACATTTATTTATGTGATCTTATAAACTGATCTTCTCTAGCTGATGCGAGGCTAGCATAGGACTTCGTTGTCGTTGTTGTTGTCGTTGTTGTTGGTGTTGTTGATCGTTTGTTGACTGACGTTTCGGCGATTTCGCCTTCCTCAGAGCCTGGACGTATTTTATATTAGAATACTTTAATTGTTGGTGGAAAAAAAGGCTAAAGTATTGAAGAAGATCAAACTTTTGAATAGACGCCATACTGAACAGGAAGGCTACCACCGTGATGTTACGAGTAGGACTGGCCCACGCGTTGCTCACGTAGGGTCGAGAGCAAGACACACCCCGGGTCAAAATATAGTTTTGAAATATCAATACCAGTATAAAATATCATTTATCATCTCCTGTGTGCACGGGAGAAGAGGAAAGGAAGGAATCGCAAAACCTGGCAGGAAAAATAGCCATTTCCAATGGCTACGAAGTTGAAGCTAATCGGGTTAGACAAAAACGTAGGATGTTTTGCCAAAATAATGTTTCGAACGTAAGTAGGATCCCCTTTAAGCTACCCTTCACATCAAATGAAGTAAGTTACGGCATTAAGAGGTGCTGCCGTCAGTTAGTTCGCAACCTTCTCTATGATCGTTTGTGCAGCTCAGAAATTTGTATGATCTGTCCTAACGGGAGGGACGGGGATTGCATGAGCCCAGGTATAATACCCTTGATCTTTTCTAATGCATGCGGTGAGGAATATATTGGGGAAACGGGTAGACCACTTGGTGTCCGCATAAAAGAACACCATGATGGGAAAGTTAAAATACGTCAAAACACTCCTCTAGGTACGCATAGGGCACAAAAGCACAACGGCGATGATTTTGAAGTGTCTATGCGGATCCTAGCGCAGGAATCAAAAACATCAACGCGCAAAACTCTTGAGGCGTTTTGGATAAATGAAAGAGAACCGGAAAAGATGAACCGGAAAGACGAATGCCTCACTACCACACGTGACCTGGCGCCCTATTTTAAAATGATATTTTGACCCCTAGGTGTGCATCGCTCGCGACCCCACGTGAACAACGGACAGTCCATTCCGACTCCTAACATCACATTGCGTAGCCTTTCTGTTCAATATGGCGTCTATTTAAAACTTCGATCTTCATCAATATTTTGGCATTTTTCCACCGAATAATAAAATATTCTAATATAAGATGCGTCCAGGCTCTGAGAAAGGCGAAATCGCCGAAACGTCGGCATAAACAACACCAACAACAACGACTTGGTGATGTGGATACAGGTAGTTCGATAGTTTACCACTCTCAACCGCAGGCGAACCATTGTTCCAGAAAATGTACTTCCATCTAAGCTTGGCTTCGAGAATCAATTCATTGTTCTATAAACGAGCCGACACGAGGTTGGCACCAATATCGTGTATGTGGTGCTATGGTTTACATTTACATTTTATCGCATATATTGTACCTGTGTTTGTATTTACATTTATATGGTTTGTGCACCGTTTTGGAACCATATCGAAGTTGGAGGAACTTCAGTGGATCCACGACTTGAATTCCATGTCGGCAGCAATTCAAGCCAGTTTTCTTGGAAGTGAGATGCTGAGAAACACTGTTCTTAATTGGGCTACTGCACAAGGCGTTTGGCTTCTTATAGAATGGAATGTTTTAGATCCTAATGGTTTTCGTCTGTCTTGAGTTTGACTTAAATTTGATGGACTGTATTAGCCTCTACAACATGTGTACGTCACTCTGTGCTATTCATTGTAGCTCTGTTACAAAGGCCTCCTAGATATTACCTAGGAGTCGTCGATGAAATAGTCTCCATTGGAAACGTTTTTTTCATTTGTTTTTATCTATTTTTTTTACGATTTATTTTGTTTATAATTTATTTTATTGTTTGCTTATTCATTTATCTTTGCTTATTTTTATTTACTTTTTGTTTAATTTTCATTTAGCTTTTATCTATTTTTTTCTTTACTTTTTTAAATTGTTTTTTGTTTAATTTTCATCCACTTTTTGTTTAAATTTTATCTTTTTTTTGTTTTTCATTTCCTTTTTTCTATTTTTATTTAATTTTGTTTATTTTCTACTTAATTTTAAGTTATTTTTGTTTATTTTTTAATAAGTTTGATTTATTTTTATTTAATTTGTAATTATATCTAATTATTATTTTTTAAGCTTTTTTATCTATATTTATTTAGTTTTTATTTCTTCATCTTTCGCTTCCTTTTTATTTTTTATTTTTTTTACCTGTTTGCCCAATTTTTATTTAATTTTTATTGACTCAGAAGAAAGTAGGTCATAGGAAATCCAACGCACAGATATTAAGACTTATGGGGTCGTAAGCTTGGAAATGCGCACATACGGAATCCGATACTCAAGACTGTTAAAGGCCTGTAAAGGTTCGATCTGTGTTTGCCGTGTCAATAGCCAACACTTCTTGAAGGTGCCACTTGTTTTCCTGCCTACAGATTTCCTAACAGGTTACGTAACGTTCAATTTCAGTGTATTACCTTGTGGGTATTGGGTAGAGCTTGTAAGGCCGATCTCGGCTCCGGTTTGGGCCCTTTGGGAACCATACTGTTTAGTTAACGCACCTTTTAATAACGATGCGTGTTGCTTTGCACATCACCGTACTCCGGAGCTCATTAGAGGTATATACATCACAGATTGGTGCGTATGGCTCAATGTATGGCGCCCTGCAACACACATGCGGAGCCGATTCTAGCACTCTTGGCTCACCAAGCCTTCTATCCCTCCGGGGTCGGCAGATTGGTACCAGACTTGTCTGGGAGGATAGCAGCACTGGCTCAATACATCGGCAGGCCACCGCGAGTCATTGTAAAGGCCAGATATGCATTCAATCACCTCCAAGGATACCTAATAAAGTCCTAATAAAGTCGAATGCATGGCGCATCCCTCAGGGATGCAGCTACTGTTGTGTTGTATTGTATTGTGTGTTTTACTTTTTTGTTTGTCTTTTATTTCTTTCATTTTTCATTTTTTGTTTTCTGTCATTCCTTGCTTCTCATTTGTTTCTGTTTTTGTATTTTGTTATTTGTTTCGTTATGTGCTCCCTTTCATTTCTATTTTTATCCATTTACTTATCTACCCGTTTATCTTTTTATTTACTAGTTTACTAATTTCTAGTTTTTTTTTTCATTGATGATGTACCAAAATGTATTGTATTGTTTGCAAGGAACGGAGTAGTGCGCATATGGTGGTGGTGAGGGTGGTGTCATTCTATGGAAATGGTCCGATCCAAAGGGAACATAGTCTTGTCACCTGTATCACCTGTAGGTCCATTGATCGTCGAGTGACTCGAGCGGGCGCCAGTAAATCCTCCATTTTTCCCTGTCGCGTGTAAGAGTAGCCCAGTGGGTCCTGCTCGTTCTAGGGACTCGTCGTCAGAGCGGTCTCTTGTATGTACCCTCGCGATACTTCACTGAGCTTTGTTATCGTGTGAATGTGGTCCATCGTACTAAATCCTTAGTAACTTAGTACATAGATTTTCCATCGATTTAGTACGATGGAATATCTATGTACTAAGTTTAATTGACTGAGGTTACGAAGGTATTTGATTGAATAGGTTGGATATCAATGTTTGTGGGTAGTTAACATTTGGTCCTTTGATGCGATCATCTTAAAGAATCCTACGTGTCCAGCAGAACTGCCACTTTACTAATGTTTTGGTATAACCAATTTTTTAATGAGCTTCGTAGTAAAGCTTGAGCTTGTGTGTTCTCACCTGGTGCTGTTGTCAATCTTTATGAACAAGAGTGATCATTCCCGCTTGTTTTCTAGGACTTCTTCCAGGACGACAGCAACTCCTTGCGCAACTCTATTCTTAGCTGGGCTCGCATACGTTTGTAAAATTCTGTGTCAGCGATAGTGATGCTCGGAGGGAATGAACTTGTACGTCGTTGATCCGCACACCGTAGCTTTGTCCGATAGACCGCTAGGCCAATGATATGGAATCGTGTGCTAATCAAGTAATTCTTTTTTGTATTTGCACATTCTTAGCCGCAAACAACCGCATTTGCACATTCAGTGGTCTGCAAATTTACTGTATCCTTGCACTTCTGTTCCAACGAAATAAATATGAAAAAGAATGCAATATCGGAATTTCCATGGAAATTCACATAATTTCCAATGAAGAACATCTTCGATCGTACTCCGATCCACCGCAAGGCAATAGCATATAGTTGTATCCTCATTCAAACTGTGTCAGCAGCCTCTGCACAGCTTCCACATCTCACAAATGTACCATTCATCTCCAGGAATTCCAATGTTTTTCTATGATATTGTGCGTGCGAAATAAATATGTCTTCAAAAGTGAGTTACAATGGTACCCGAAGTCCTTTATTATTTTTTTTTTGCCAACAGCGATCGTGATTATTAATAAGACTTTACGCTGGTCGCCAATAAGTCAGAGAATGAACTCGGCAAATGGCATAGAGATTTGGAGCTCGATCCCAGGCAGTGACAAAACGGAAGCACTTGCAAATGACACTTGTATGAATCGTTTCAGCATCTCATCGCCATCGCAGTACGGCTGGAGAGTTCCAGAGCTGAGTCGCCGGTTTCGAGCTAAAGAAGGTTGATTTTACGATGGCGAACCGGTGGTAAAGTCGGCTGCTTAAGGTACTCTTGTAAGCTGTGAAATCACAACAAACAACGTTTATCTGAATATTTGGGTAGATCGACTCCATTTACTGATGCTGACCAGCTGTTAGAATATTGGTCAAAACATTCAGTTTGGGAGAGCAATTTTTGAAAGCGTATTGCTTACGGTGATATTTTCAAAAGGATGTCATCGTCTAAATACCCATCTTTTTTCGTTTACTTTAATCAAAATGGTACCAAGCAACTAACTCTCAGCGTCTTCACTCTCCTTTTAATTTCGTCCGATCCCAACGATGACACGGAATCGCCGTGGTCGATTTGCACTTTCTTCACAGCTTCACGACTGAGTTTCTTTGAAGACGTCGCAGAAGAGAGAACATTTATCGCTTCTGTGAGATGAAAGTACTAAAGCTATCGTCTACATTCTGAACTACAAAAATGGATCCAGAAAACCCACTGGAAGATGCGTTAATCCAATGTGCGGCAACCACAGAATAATAGAGAGGAACGAATACGACAATGCATTCAAGAATGATTACGATTGCTGACTGAAATTCGTTTGTTCACCGAGCGCAAAACACGTTATCCACTGGTGGCGCGACAGTATTGTGGTCAGACAACACCAGAGTCCCGAGATTACTGTTGGGTAGAGTTCACGGCAGAAAAAGTGCTCACGTCAAACATCGCTACCGCTTGTGTTGACGAGAGTTGATGTAACTGATCTCTCGCACTACTCGAATCATCTTTATGAAGTCGCTTATCATAAGATGTTATCGTGTTTGCTCGCTTGTTATTCGGCTCAATCTTCATCATTCTCATAAAGAAAAGCAACAATGCACCAGTGAAATACTAATCTAATTACTAAGCTGTGGATCCTCGCCTTGCGTTGTTATTCAGTTTTCAGTGATGGGATTGGGCAGCCAGTGCATCTGACTCGAAAATAATCGCTGCTTTCGTCATCTCAGATACAGAAACTATAAGGCGGGAGAAAGGCGAAGCAAAGCATTGGGTTAGTGTCGTAGATAACACTTGAGATCATTGTAGGGGTTAATCGCGGGTTCGAAGTTCAGCTAAAGTTACAAGTTTTGCTCTTATCTCACCATTGTTGTGGTCACAGATCCTGGCCTCGAAGACACAATCTCCTTTATTTCACCAAAAACTGATTCTCCTGATCTCATTACATATATTTTGAAAAAAAAGTTTCGGTGCTTAGCTAGTTCGTCAACGTATACGAACTGATAATTTCAAAAATGATAAAAGTTCTAAAGCTCTCGGCGTTGATCAATCCCTGAGGGATGCGCCATGCATTCGACTTTATTAGGTATCGTTGGAGGTGATCGAATGCATATCTGGCCTTTACAATGACTCGCGGTGGCCTGCCGGTGGATGTATCGAGCCAGTGCTGCAATCCTCCCATACAAGCCTGGTACCAATTTGCCGACCTCGGAGGGATGGAAGGTTTGGTGGGCCATGGGCGCATTCCACGTGCGCGCCGCAGTGGCGCCTCCAACCACTGCCCACACGTGCCTCTCAAAAATGATACTGACAGTAATACCATGAAAGTAGAAAGATTCCATTGTGAAACAAATCAATGGAGAGTTCTACTGAGATCTTCGCGTATTCCACTTTATTGCTGAAGCCGTCAATATCATAAAATTTCACTTTACTGTGTACTAAGTCAAATCGTGGGGCGTAGGATAGCACAGTGGTAGGCGATGCCGTGAGATGAGTAAGCGTGTCCGTAAATAGAAGCTTCTGGTTCGATTTCAGCATAAGGCAGCGGTTTTGCATGCTAGTTCGACACACTCCGCTAACCGTTCACCCCCCAATCTACGTGGGAATGGGCACTCAGCTATCCTCATGATTACAAGGAGATTCGACCCGTTCAACATTCTACTACACATCTGAAGAGGAACAAATGTCCATAGACCTCCGTAAATGATGAGTATGAAGAAAATCAATTGAAGGCAAGAAGTACTGGGATCCGCAGAGTGGATGTGTGGATGTGTCCTGCAAAACAAAACAAAAAAAAACCAAATCTTTTACGAAAATGAAAGCCTCTATATCACACTCTTATGATCCTTTGGGACATAACTTGGTCATAATCAAAGTACAGATGGACCAGTCGTATAAGTGTTCACTACAGATGGAGGGGAAAGGAAGAGTGAAGTAAAAAAATTAAACAGAAAAAAAAGTCCGCCTAGGAAGGTTGAGCACATGGTGAACGGGCAGACGAGTTTGATGATTGGCACCAAAAAGTTATATTTGCAAATGAAAACGAGTCAATGCATGAAGTCCGACATCGCTTGATTTGCATTCATACGTGCTCATCTACCTAAAAACTAACCTATCCACCAATGTGATAAATTAAACAAGAAGTAAAATTTCTAAACAACAGCATAACAAAGTGAAATGAAGACCACTATTATAGCACCTGTTTACTCATTTTTAGTGTTCGCACAGTTCCACTTTGCATAAGCTTCTAGAGAACTAAGAGCGTCTACTACAAGTTTTCTTGGCTTTCCAGGAATAAAAGACGCTCCATGACTGCTATGACACCACAACAACGTAAGGACCACAACAACCGCAGCGGATAGGGAAGGAAAATAGCCTACCCTCAGTGCTGGAATAAATACTTTTCGACATAACTCGTGAAAGCGCCAAACCGTAGGCATGATCAGTAACACTGTACCAGAACGTAACAGCTCTCTTCTACATTTTTAACCCTAACCAGCTTAGTCTGGTTTAGTATTTCTCCAACTTGCTATGACTACAATGCTCTCACCTCTTTGCTTCTAGCATGTGAGAAAACACAAAATGCAATCTTGCCCCACACCGAATACGGCATAAATCGATAGCCTGTAGGCTGCTAATAGAAGCTTTAGTGTTCCTAACGCTCTGGCTTCACGAAACTGTAGAAAGGATTAGACAGCGGGTGGCGGGCATTTGTGCGGTAATGCGTTCACAGAACTCACGCGGTCTCCCTTCCGTCGTGAAGCGTCCGTCTTCCGCAAATGGACTCGTCGTCATCTAAGTGAGTGTTCCCATCCTTCCTAGTGTACACCTTGGTCTATAGTGTCGACCGTCCTCGAACAATAGCTAAGAACATTACTTCTTCACTGATCTTCAGCTAGTTTCCATCACGATTACTCGAACACATTGTTGCATTTAGGTCTACCAGTCTTGTTAAGCAACCTCTCAAATGACCAATGTAAATCTTCCTAAAATTTTTTTTAGAGCCCCAATGGTTTTTTAGGGCACAAAAGTGCTTTCCTAGATTCGTTGCTATGAATAGTTAGTCCCACTTGTAACATCACGGCTCTGAGGAAGGCGAAATCGCTGAAACGTCAGCCATCGACCAACAACAACGACAACGAAGACATGTACCAACCTCGCACCAGCTAAGGGAGATCAGTTTATAAGATCATAAATAAATATATGGATAGTTAGTTTTTCCTATACAGATATGATGTGGTGAGAGTTGCCCATGGAAAGACTCCAGGTCCTCCTTCTCTAACATAAAACAAAGGAGGGTGGGTATGTGCTACAAGCGGTTCCCCTTCCGAAATCCGGTGTGCCATTTCGTCGCTGAAAAATCGAACAGCATGAGATGTGGACAGGATAAGATCTGAACACCTGAAGAACCTTTCGTCAGGTCACGCAAGCACACTGGTTCGGTTGCTCACACGTTTCCTGTCTGAATACAAGATCACTTCTCAGGGGAAGCACAGCAAGATCGCGCTATTGTTCAAGAATGATGATCTTCACCATTTCCTCAATGTGCTTGCTATCTGTCGCCTACAAACTTTTCACTCGAGTCATCCCAATAGGATTCACAAGACACTGCACGAAGGACAGTCACATAAGCAAGCAGGGTTTCAAAAAGGATTCAATACGGTGGACCACATCCACACGATAACAAGACTCATTGCGCTATAGCGGGAGTACAAAAGACCGCTCTGTCCCACTTTCATTGGTTTAAAAAAGACCTTTGACTCAGTTGAGATAGAAGCAGTCGTGGGAGGTCTGAACACTCGCGGATTTTCTATTCAGTACATAAAGATTTTTCGTGAGCTGTGCAAAAATTTCGCAGCCAAAATATCACAATTCTACAATTATACTAGCACCGAACTCGAAAGGGGGGCAAGCCAAAGCGATACCATCTCGCCAAAACTATTTATCGCCACTCTGGAGAACGCCTTGCGAAGATTGGAGTGGGACAACACAGGAGTGAAAGTCGAAGGTCAGCGATTAGACTGTGTTTGCTTGGTCTTCGTCTAAATCTCACAAAAACGATGGTCATGGGGAACGGATTGGTTACGTATTCCCCTCTCCGAATACTCCAATTACATCCATTTATATTGGGAAATCAACACGATGAAGGAATTTTCTTCAGTGTTGGGCATAAAGAACCGAGGCTTGGGAAGCTTTTGAGAGCGTCTAGCATGTAGTAAAGAAAACAAAGAGCACCCAGCTTGAGCCCACCTTTTGGACTCTACGATTATTCCTACCTTAACGTATGCGTTAGAAACCTGGTCGCGGCACAAGCAAAATAGAAGACCATTTAACGTTACTGAATGAGCAGTCGAAAGAAAGATGGTAGTAGTCGTGTCACACAAGTAAGGGAAGGGAGCCGAAGTTCCGACGTGCGTTAATGATCAAAAATTATTGACGCCGCTCTATGCGCCAAAATATCACAGATTTCAAGGATTCAAGCACGTGGTGCTTGTGAACAACTGTTAGAAAAAGCTCGTTAGCAACTGGATTCTTCGACTTGTCAAGCGTACTGCAGGAAGGCTACCGACCTGAGGTCAGAATCCTTCACTAAGAGCCTAAAAGAAAGATATGATGCTCAACGAGTGGCTAGAGCGAGCAGAACTCATTGGGCTGCTCTTGCACGCTACAAGGAAAACGGAAGATTTAAGATTTACTCGCTCCCGCTCGAGTTACCCGACAATCAACGGGACTACAGGTCAATATGAAAACCTATCTTTTTTGCGGCCACTCCAAGCATTTTGCTGCGCTTCTTGCATTCATTCGAATTGCTTATCAAACGCATAATGTGAAGCGCTATGGTTTTAGAATGCTCCAATCTTCATTTGTAAGCATTCAAAAATATCTTCGAACGAGTTCGTGGGTTGGTATCTACTTGGTAATTGACAGTCGCTGCATTTCAACTGGTGTGATAAATGATGTAATGATAAGCAAAATAACCTGAAATACAAACACATAAATCTGCTCAACATGAGCTATAAGGTCCTTTCAATTCTTGAAAGCAATACGGTATGACCGACCGTAATGACACACACTAAATAGTGGAAGGCAGGCCATGCCCACTCTCAGAGCTTTTGAACGAAGTCGAACTCGCTGTTAGTTTGATCAGCAGAGACGATGGGGTGCCACTACAATAGTTGTTTCACGGTAGTCAATACATCTGTGGTCTCACCTTCAACAGAGCTTAGAAAAATTTATTTGGCATGCAGTCTGCTCTCCCCATTAGTCAAGAATTATTGGACACTGTGAATATAACGGCAACGATGCTGAGATAATCGCAGAGCTTGGATCGTGTACTAGACCGAGTCACGATTTCTTTCTAGAGGCTCGCACATTACACACTGAGCCACGGAAGCCCTTGCTCTGTGATTCTCTCAGCTAGTTCTCTATCTGTCGCTGCCATTACCAATCACTATCATTATCAGTCGGCAGGATTGATCTGGCTAGCACAAATCGGCAATGAACCCAGTGAAGTGGAGGTTGTAGTCAAAATGACAAAGTTAACCATTTATTTTCTGTCTACTATAAGTTTTTTCGACAGTGCATCATGTGATTTACAACCACAACGATGCTGAGATATTCGCAGAACAACGGTCTTCGTAAAGCAGTAAGTAATCTGTGATCCCCGAGAAGGGGACTCGTCGTTCGATCCGACCAGGGGTCCAAACTTTGCGAATATTTCAGTATCGTTGTGGTAGTAATCCACATCATACCCTGCCGTGAAAAATTATAGTAGGCAGAAAATAAAAGGTAAACAGTATGATTATAAATCCTTCATATTTTTGAGCAAACACGAGGTATTATTTTATTTTATTTTTCCC